>OX451215.1:148655531-149020832 GCA_949628195.1 Phasia obesa
TGAGTTAATAGCTAACAGATAATTTTAAGTAATCTAAGTAAATACTAATCATTTGGGTTATTTTAATTTTGAAAACTTTGTAGAAAATTCATTTTCTTTTAACAATGTTACAGAATGCGTCCGGTTATGATAATATTCCTATAAAATTTATAAAATTTATTTTTCCTCTTAATGCACATTTACTTCTTCATCTAATCAACTCTATATTAACAGTATCTTTATATCCAGCCGCATGGAAGTTAGGTCGAATTATCCCAATTTCAAAAGGTGGACATTTTGATAGTGCTAATTTGAGACCAATAAGCATCTTACCAGCAATGTCTAAAATTTCAGAAAATATAATGAAAAGGCAAATATTATCCTATTGCGAACGATACTCTCTTATTCATCCCCTTCAATTTGCCTTTCGAAAAAATCACAACACAACATCACTACTTCTCTTACTGATACAATTAGAAAACAGCTTAACAAACATGAAAATTGCACTTTAGTATCATTGGATCTTGCAAAAGCTTTTGAGCGTAAAAACTACAATCTGCTCATAAAAAAGTTAGAAACCAAATTTAGTTTTATATAAAATTTTCGGTAATTTAAATATTAATTATTTAATATTATGCTAATTACCCATAACGTTTTATTTAATTGGATGGTTTTTTGCCATCACTTAATGCAGACGTAAGGAATAATAAATTGCATACACAAGTTATTTTTGTTCTCGCAAGAGAATCGAAAAATAACAAGTGTTACAAAGGTTTGCACAAGCAGTTGCATATTTAGTTATTTATGTACATCTATATATAAAAAGAAGTGTACACTTTGATGGCACCACTAACTGCGGAAACGCGTCGACCGATTTTAGCCAAAATTTTAGGAAATGTTGGGAATGGTCTGTAGATGGTTTGTGGAAGGTTGCACGAAAACGGCGCAGTGGTGCCAGAGATATGGTATTTAAATTTTCCTATATATTCCCATACAAATATCAACAAAATGCCCTCAATTTTCTATATTATGATTTGTTATTGTCACTTGAAAAGTTACCAAACTATGTATCGTAATGTCTTATGTGTATAATTACGGTGACCATTTTTGGGAAAGGAAAATACAGGACAAATACAAAATTATGTTAAAAATGAAAAGAAAAAGAGAAAAAATAATCATATAATATATTTATTATTATTATTATAAAATTAAGTAACAACAAAAACAAGTCTTCTTGACTAGAATAAAAAGTTAAATAAAAAGTTTTTATAATATTATAATTTAAAAAAAATAAATTTGGTTTTATAAACAGTCTTCTTGACTAAGGCTAACAAAAAAAAAAAAATAGAAAAAAACTATATAAATGATAAATTTAGTTATGAAGTTTGATATTTTTTCACAGAATGGATTTTTTTTTAAACATGTGGATTGTTAATTAAAAATCCTTTAAAATCTGAGCAATTCATTTTAAAATTGCATTTTGTAATTAATAATGATCTTAAAGTATTTCTTTTAATTGCGATTTTTCGGAGGTCCAAATATTATTCATTATTGAAAACACTCTCTCGGTAGCAGCATTTGAAGCTGGTAGACATAGACAAAATTCAACAAGTATCAATATATTTTTATATGCAACCACATTTGTCTTAAAGTGATTAAAAATTTCAATCCATCTTTCATCTACTGATATATTTTTTACCCTCCAGTCTTCTATTTTTTCATTATTTGCAAAAATTTTCACGCAGCTCACTTCATCAAATAAATCTTCATTATTTATTTTTAAATCATTTCTAAATTCATTTAGATAGGATAAAGTTTTCTGTAATTCGAGAATAATATTTTTGACGGTAAGGGGTAAAAACAGTTCCTTTTTCCGTTCGACCAATTTAAATTTTAAATCTTTTAAAATAGTTGAAGCCTCAGGCATTGAAATATTTTGTGATTAAGAATAGCTTTATGAAATGTTGAAGCTTGGCTATATGCAAAAGATAACCATAATTCAGCACAAGGATTCATAAAAAAATTTCGTAATAATGTCGGACATTTTGGTTGAGACATAAAATATAATTTTAAAGCTTCAAATAGTTTTATGATTCTTTCCATAGCAGGCATTAAAGTTAACCATCGAGTTTTGCTATGTCCTAGTAACTTTTTATATTCTATTTTAATATATTCACATATTCCTTTGAAATTTTCAATTCTAACTGTATAAATATAAAAAAAAGAATAAATTTTGACAATAATAACTTCAATATTAATAGGTAAGCATTCTGCTGCAGGTTGTATGCAGTTGTTCAAAATATGTGCAGCGCAATTTACACCTATCAGTTTTTGGCCAATTAAGTTTTGCATTTTGTGAAAGATATTATTCTGACCTTTTCTGGCTCCACAAAACGCTATCATTTTACTAATTATTTCATTTTTTTCAAGAGTCTCTTGCACATATTTTGAAATAATATCTGAAGTTTCTCCAATAAGGTCTTTAACATCCAAAATCTTAATCTGAATTCCTTTATTCGGCAGAAAGTATCGAACTAATATTGGACAAATTTTAACATTTTTGTGATTCGAACAATCTAAATATATTGTGATACATTGAACGTTTACCAAATCTGCTTTGATTGTATTTAATGACATTGGTGTAAAAATATTGTTAACAATGGATTCACATTTTGTTCTAGCACAAGAATATTTTTCATTGAAACACGATTTGATCAGTTTTGATGTGCAATCGTTAGACCTAAATGAAAAATTGTGCTGAACACTGTGAAATGTCCAAGTACCTTCTATAATAGCCAGGTCCTTTTCTTTATCATTGAATGTATTACTTCTTAAAAAATTCGTTAAAACTTTACTTGATGATTTGGCTAAATCTGCTCTTTTATGCTTTTGTGTTTGCAAATGCTGTTTAATATCAGTACGTCCACTATTTGCTATAGAAAAATGGAGCTACTTGTTGTTTTAATAAATGGAAACTCGCTTTTTAAGTCATCATTGCAATTAAATTTTCTTTTTGTTGGAGCCATATCTCTAATAAAATGAATGCTATTTTAAATGTGAATTTAAATAAATAAATAAATTACTAACCACAAATCATTCACATTGTTATTTTAACAAGTTGACATTGACAATTCAATTTCAAGCTGACAATTCACAATGTTGCCAGATTATAGGAAATTTCCCATATCCCAGTAAACAAATTTTTCACTTTTGGAAATGTAGGGAAAGTATACAGTTGGATTTTTATGATAATTTTATATTAATGTTCGTGCAATATATGCTAAAAAGGGGACATTTGCATATAAAATTAGGAAATAAGGGACATTGTACTGTCCTGTATTTACAAAAAAATCTCAAGGGAAGGCATGTTAAAAAACAGGACTGACCTGTAATATACAGGTCGGATGGTCACCGTATGTATAATGGACATTCGGTCTTTCTAATTGAAATGTTGACCTTATTCATTTCAGTCGTTGCTTCGGTCGTCATTTTATTTGCTGATTCGATTTTACACTTGCCATACACCTGCATTGTATCATAGGTATGTGTTACTTTTTTCTTTGCGTTTCCTTAATCACTTCCTCGATTGGCTGAATCCGATATTTGTTGCTGTTGTTCAGATGTATGCAAATGCTTTGTCGCAAAACTATAATTGTTGAGAGTGAACCTACAGGGTGGACAAAACCGAAAAAGGTTAATCATTTCGCAAGCGCTTAGAAGGGCTCTAAGGGTGGACCCAGACAACGCCGGGTGAAATACACTAGTACATATATACAATTTTTGGGAATTTAAATATTAATTATTTAATATTGAAACTTTAATATTCTGTAATATTATTCTATTAACATATTGTGTTTTGTAGAATTTTATTACTTATAGAGTATTTTTGGCTTCTCTAAAATTATGAAAAAGGTTTCCTGATGATCTGGCCTGAGCAACCAGTGAACTACGTATAGGAAGTAGCTCTTCTATAGACTGTAATTTATAAACAAATGTAATAATGTATAATTATATTTTTTTTAATTTTTATGAACTGTTTAGAAATAGATTATATAACAATACTTACATACATAATTGGGCTTAAGGGCTTGCTTTGTATTGAAATACATAAATAAATATTTTCTTTACCGATGGGCGCTGTTACACAACAAATATTATCTTCAAAGCTACTCATTCAATTTGACAGATATTTAGCATGATGAGCTAAATTATTATTTTTTCTTTTTGAAAAGCATATTAATTTGAAGCTAGTAAAGCCAATTTAAAATTATTTTACTTCGCTATATGGTAATACCACCGAAGAAGGGAGTTGTGATATATACTATAGTAAATATTAATAATACTTATCAGAAAAATGTTGCCACTGCTGGGTTCTGAAGTCGTGACCATGGCTAAGTAGTCAATACTGTATCCACAATCGATACATTTTCCCATTATTTTATTGTAGAAAAAAACACCCACAAAAAAAATCTTAGAAACAATGTAACATGTTTTATGATTACAAGACGAACATAAACCACACCATTTTCGTCATTTCAAAGTCACATTATATCCGCAAATAGACTAACGAAAGGTATTTGTTTGGGGAAAGGTATGCTGTGACCTGAAATCGTTTACTATACTGGCAGATTTACTAAGATGTTTTACACGAAAGTTATTCAAAAATAAATTTGGATAATAAAATTTATTGGATAAATAAATGTATATTAAACTAGCTGGGCCCGCTACTTTGTGAGCGTCCTTTCAAGATTTTGCTTTGAAAGAAATCCACACCAAAGACCCTTAGTTTTTAGAGCCGCCTTAAACTATGCTGCATATCGGTTAGTGCTTCAATTATGGTTTATGTACAATTTAGTTTTTAAAACAGAGCCATCTGTTGCGCTAAAAAATAAGTATACATATCCGGTTAGTTCTGCAATTATGGCTTATGTATTTAATTTACGACTAACTGCTCCACTTTCTCTTAGAAATGAGATATTTTATCGGAAAAAAAGTATACTATATTGAAATCAGGAAATTAAGATACCTCCTTACACAAAATTTCGATCAAATCCATGCAGTAGATAGAAAAGGAAAAAAGTTACTATTTTTCGAGTATTATATGTATAGATTAGAATTTGATAAAAAGACATTAAAAAAATATATGTAGTAACGTGATTACTAATTTAAAATACAAATTAGAAAAAATTTTCGATGGGAAATCTTTCGATGGCATTTTAGTGGTTCAAATTCTATTACGTTATGAGAACGACATCTGACATTCAATTCGATTAATTGTAAAAAACTTTTCGTAGTGTATATGAATTTCGTCAGGATATGCATACGAAAGTATAAGAATCTTAAAAATTTTGAGTACATATTATAAAAAGTGTCATATGTTGGCGTTATCAGCCAATTTGGATTAGAGTTTCCCACCAAACCAAATATTACGATTTTTTCTGAAGTCAGACCTGTCGTAAGTAATTCGTTAAGACATTTCGGTAGTATCTCTGAAATTAGACTTGTCGTAACGAATTCGTTAAGACATATCGGTTGCTCGTCTGAACAAAAAAAATATAAAATTCATATAAGATTCATACGTAAGTAAATAAAAGACAAAATTGTATTATATAAAAAGAATTAAAATAAAAAAATTAATAAACACAAGCAAGATGGACAATTAAAATTGAATTGATAACGGTAAAGTATTGTCTTAAATACCAAATCGTTAAATAATCATTATATTCACTTAACTTTCAGAGAACGAAGCTTATTCGGAGGTACCGACAGAAAACATGTTGCGATTTTGTACCTACATGTCGTTGCGATTTCGTACCTACATTTCGTTACGATTTCGTAACTACATATCGTTACGATTTCGAAACTAAATTTCTTTACGAAGTCGTATCAACCCTTTCATATAAAAATCATTACGATTTCGGTAATATTTCAGTTCCGAAATCGGAAGATTTTTTCGAACAGTCGTTATGAATTCTTTACGAAATCGGAATATTTGGTTTGGTGGGTTGTTGTTGACAACGGAAAAGGTTAGTCACGTTTGTGTTGTCGTTCTTCGATTTTTGACTTCTGGCCGCTTTCATTGGAATGATTGGGTCTTGGTTTCGACGTCATAACTATATACCCATGTTTCGTCACCAGTTATGATCCTTTTGCTTCGAACAGACTTCGTATGTATGTTTATATTTTTTTTTATATACATATTTCTAGTTTTATATTTTTTATGGTTTTAAACTAACTGTTTTAGCAAAACTGTTTTGAGAAGAAGACAGTCTATTGTAACTTCCTGATAAAGATCCATCAATGTTTCCAATTTGATTACAATCGGTTCAGCCGTATGGAAAATGTCTGTTTTAAAAAATTAGCTTTTTAGACTTAATATTTTAAACATTAATAAAATCGTTTATCCATATAAAAAGCCAGATTTATCCCGCCTATGCTTTAAATTTCAGTATCAGTTCAGCGGTTTAGCCGTGATGACGAGCAAATAACAAACAAACAATCTTAACTAAAAAAAATACATACAATATACATATTTTAGATTTCTAAATGTGCAATGTAATTTTGGTTTGATCGCTGAGTGAATATTGTAAAAATAACAAACTCACTTTTGATGTGTATAAAAGCTTTAATCCAATTGACAAGGAAACCAATGACGACAACACGCTCTTTAATGATGTCATCATTAGTGCAATTTAATCCAATTACACCCCAGTCATCCTCCATTTGACACCTTTTGCGATAAATGTAATACCGAGAAGTGGGCAATTCATTACTACCATCAACACCGTCATCTTCATCATTAATGATTTGAGAATTCTCAGAACTTGTGGCCGTCGTTGATGAGGAAATATTGGTAGTTGTTTCAGACTCCAACTCGTTATTGAGGAAAAATTTTGATAGTTTGTGAATTAAGTTATTTTTATTGAATTTTGGTGTGTCAATACTACTTCCAACGTCGATATCGTCATCATCATCACCATAATTTACATTAAACTTATCATTATTATTAAACTCGAAATCACCATCATTATGATCATCTGTGAAAAGGTACACACAACTTGGTAAGCAATTGAGCTTTAGTTTTATTGAAATTTGTTAGGAGGCATTTTAAGGACCATTGACAGATGAAAAAGCAAAGCAAAAGGCACATGGTGTAAAATTGAAATGTATGCAGAAGTAACACACTGTGTTTATGTATTTATTAGAGCACGAACACATGCATAAAGTAGTCACAATTGTATGCAAAAGTTTGTTTCTAATGAATGCTTTTTAGCGCAAGGGTGAAAGAAAAGCGCTCCTATTCGTATGATGTATTTACAAATGTTTGTTCTATTGTTTTGTTTTTTTTTTTTAATTTCATACAACTAAATTTAATAATTAGAAAAGGGAAACCTTTCTACATCTTAAAAATATAATATGTAATTATAAATACCTACATATGCACGTACATATGTGGCAAATAAGTGGTACATCCACACACTTTTGCTCATATGCATCCTAACTGACATCATTTGTTATTCCTACTGCCTTTGCTATTTACAGTTATACAAAATGTATGTATGTACATACATATGTAAGTATATAAAAACTAATTTCATAAAAATACTTAATCTAGTTTGCCTGAATAAAATTTTCTTTTAGGTAAAAAATAATTAAAGAATTCCGTGTATCATTGAAACTGCGGGTACCTACATAAATATTTATTCATTCACGAAATTGATAATTAACGTAAATAAATAAACTTCAAGTGCACATGAACATATAATTACAAATTTATATGTTCATACATACATATGCATGTACATAGTTACATGTATAAACTACTGAATATTAAAATATACCCACTCAGCGTTTGGAAAATAGTTTTTTTTAAATCACCAAAATTATTCTTTTTTGACTACTTTTGACGACTTAAGACTACTTAAACACTTGTGCGACTACAAAAGATCAGGAAAATGATTTATACTTTTGCTTTAAATGTTATTCATCTATATATACATATAAAAAAAAGTAACTTTTTTTCTTTTTGTCTGTGTTTCAACGTGTGTCAGCACAGCTGGTTAAAAATATATTAATAAAATGTACAACAGTCGGTAATTGATCATGCAGGTGTTTGAAATGAGATTGTTTATTTTTGATATTTCGCGCAGCTGGGCGCAGGGTTGTCAGTTTTGTTTTCACCTAATTCGCCAAAATAGTTTTTTGGTAAAATTTGCCTATAATTTATACAATATTTTTTAATTTTAACCCTAGAAGTGCTTCGTTCTTTTTACCTTATTAGAGTGATTTAGTGTGCTTTATAGAAATAAATCATTTTATGTTATTTAAAAATAAAAGCAATAGGCTTTTTCTGGGATATTTGCATTTATTTGAATAAAACAAAATAAAAACATTAACTTTGTTTACTAAGTTTGAAATTAATAAACAAATATTTTTACTTTTTTAAAATATGGTCTTACATAGCCGACTTAATACTAAGTAAGAATAATATATTGTACAAAATAAATTTATAGTTTAAATAATTAAATTAAAAAAGAACACAAGAACTAAAAATTAAAAGATAATTTTTAAGTTGAAAGTTTTCATCCACCCTTTTCTGATATGAGCGGGTAGAAGAAAGTAAGTTTTTATATTTATATATATGTATGTATGTATGTATGTATGTATGTATGTATGTATGTATGTATGTATGTATGTATGTAAAGGGTGTTTTTTTAGCTTGCCCGATCTTTCAATAGGGATGAGAACTACATATATGTCAAAATCTAGCACAAACAGTCAAGCTCAAGTACGATCCAACATATAGCTTGATAATGATGTTCTCACATGATGTGATGACGGCCTTTACCGAAAGGTATTATTTAAAAAATAATTTCATCATATGAAACAAACAAATTTTAAGTATAGAGATATCGAAAGGAACTACATTTTATCATATCGAACTTATATTCAGCATTTTGTCTTATTACGTTAAATTTTTCTATTAATAGTCAACTATATTAATTATTATATAATAATAAATATGAAATTATAACAGAAAAATGTTTTTCCTTACGTTTTAGGGTTAAACCGTAATCCTAATTACAATTATGTATTACTAATTAATATTGAAATTTTTCAATTTCGAATTTTATCAAATCTAATATCTAATATATATTATAAATCTATTTGCTTGTTTATTTGTGAGTCAATCACAGCTAAACCGCTGCACAGATTTTAATAAAGTTATCTAGACGATGGAATAGAATTTTTCAAAACTACAAATTTTTTTTGAACTTCAACTCAAACATAAATCCTTCTTTATAGGGTACAACGGGTATGCATGTTTTTTAAACTAAGACTATGAAGAGAAAACCGATTTAAATTAAACTTAAAAACAGATATGTAGATCCTTATCTAGAAGACCATATACTCTTTAAAAAAAGAACTCAGGGGTAGAAAATGAGCATTTATAAATAGAAAGTTAAACATAGACAAATCCATACTTAGAGCGTATAGATGGCTATGTATGTTTTCAAAACTCGGAACTAGATGTGAACAATGTGTATTTATTAGTTTTATACTTTCGACCCCATACATTAAAAGAATCAAAAATACTAAAATGTAATCTACGTTATGACCCAGTGACTTTGGGCACGTGAAACGCGTCTATTAGTCATTTTGTTTAATCAATTCTCAAGTGACTAGTCTAAAACACGTTTCATCAACTTCAAAGTTAATGTAAAAATCATAGATTCATGTGTGCAGGTGTTGTCGGTATATGTGAGATATGTGCCTTTATTAGCTGCACGTTATATTTTATCTTCGCTCTAAATGGTTAATAACACATCAGTGGTGAAAGTTAATTGCACTTTATTTACCTGTAGTTGGACATTTCTTTGCAGGGAATTAATTTACTAAAACGTGCTGCAGTATCTCCTCATTGACACATGAATCAATTATATTTTGATCTTATTTATTTAAGACTTTTACAGCAGGTTTTATTTAATGAAGAACATTTTATTAGTGCCAAGGCTTGATTTTCATTTATATCTGCATATACACATATTTAAATATACAGATTATAATATGTGACCCGGTCTATGAATAGGTGACTTATGACTCAAAAACAAAATTTCGAAAAATTAGCTGTTAAAGATAAACAATGCATTTCGTCAGTTTCTTAGTAGTTTTTCTTTTGCATTATGGCTAGCGACGAAGAAAACTACTAAATACTGCTAAATAAATATTTTTTGTGCAAAACAGCTTTTTTTTGGTAATCGTTTTTGCAGCGTTCAATCCTGTTTTTACATTTTTCAATTACATTTATATTCTTGATTCTGGATTTTCAATAAAATTCTGTTTTTCTTTCATTTGTGCTCTCCTTTCTCTACATTTTTAGTACACTTCTAAGCAAGTTAGGACTTTATAATTTTCAAGACGTGAAAGAGCGTCTCAAAAACTATCGAAACCAAAAAAAAATTTTTTATCTTATTTTTTATTTTAATTTATTATCAATTAAAACTTCTATCTAGTAACCTATATCATAGGTAAGAATGAGTTACTCTTGCAAAAAAAAGACAAAGGGGAGGACGGACATCAAACCTGAAATAAAAAAATTTAAAAGCAATCAATCTTCAAGCCTAAATTAAAAAGGATAGGCTCTATAATTTTTATTTTTGCTTTTATGTCATATTATTATAGCGGTCATACTAATACACAAGATAAGGCCATAATATCCAATGGTGACACCCTTTAATTCTTAATTGTTGTTTATTTTTACTACTTTTTTAAGTGTATAAAAATTACGTTTTTCCCGTGCCACCCCTTAAGTTTTAAGAGATTTTATCACATATGGGCTTATCTGTTGCTCTATAATAGGTAGATTCTTGAAATTTACAAAGTTCATATTAAATGTCCACTATAAAAGCAAATACACAACATTTTACAAACTAAAGAATGTCGCCTTAAAAGAGACTTTTAAAAAATAAACTAAATTATTATTAACTTAACGAACTCAAACACTAGCTAAAGATTCCCTCTTGTTTGATATTTTTACTTTAACATTTACCACCTTATATTTGTTGTTTTGTTTTAGCCAACACCCAATGAAAGCTACTTTATGTTTATTTACTTCGTTCTTACCAACTAACGATAAATATTAGAATGCGATTTTTCTCGTATTCCTTATATCTGAGTTTGGTTGGTTAAATAGATGGATGTTTGCAACTTAACACTACTAAGGTTGATAGATGCGAAGAATGCTGAAGATGGACGTATGAAAGCAGAAATTCATTAGTGTCTAAAATAAAATTTTCCCAATTTTTCTTTAATATTAGTCACCTAATTTGTCATTTAAATTATTGTTTCTTAGATATAAAAAACTAACTTAAGCTTGACTTCAAATTTCATCTGAATTTTTATATATTTTTTTTACTTAATCATAAGATTGCTTTCTTTTAAATTTTTAGTCTAAATACGACCTTTTATTTCACAACACATTTTTGTCGACCATATTTTATAACATATATATGTATGTACTTATCATTTCTATTTGTTAATCAAGGTCTATAAAAAGTTTTTTTTTTGTTTGTTATTATTGAGATTGAAAATATATTTTAAGCTGTACGAAAACCATAAATATAAAACACAAAAAATTTTTTTATAATTATGTTTTTTTAGCTTTAGGTCTTTTTTAAGTCACTTAATATCTTACTTGCGATTTTTCATTGGTATTATTTGAAATAGTATCATTGAAAAAAATGTAACTTCCATTTAATGCTACTGATTTATTTTTAATTACAATTATTTTTGGCAGTGGTAAAGAAAATCAAATTTAAATGTTTTATTTCTAATTATAATTGTTGAAAAAATCATTGTTTATATAAAAAATAAATTTATAATCGCAGTAGGTCTTAATAACTACGAATAAAGTAAAAAAGCATTAACGCATTTGTAGTCGGATATATTTACAAAACTCATAAAAAGTTCTTTTAAACGGAATGTATATACATTTCTGTTGCAGGTAATGCATTAATTAACTTATATTTTTATAGCCAATCCAGAATGTAAAAGAATACAAATGTTGCCCATAATGATAATGCTTTTTTATAATTTAATTATTGATTAAGGCCTTTAATGGTAATGATTTTTTTTAAATAATTACTAATGAAACTTTTTCATTAAAAACCATTACCATTAATGAAAAAAAAAATTGTTAGAATTATTTATAATTCAATGCCAATGAAATTGCTAATTAATTACCCAATTTAATTAATTAGTACCATGTATGTTTAATATGTTGGGAATTGGGTATGTAGGTATATGTTTAATATTTTTTTTCTATTTTGTAGTAACATTTTATTTGTTTTTTAAATTTTTTGAATGTTTTGAATTATTAGTTTCTAAATTTGTTTGACAAAAATATTATAGAACTTTTTTTATTTCTTTACGATGCTACTTAATGGTGAGCGAAATATTGAAAATAAAAATAAAATTAAATTTTTTTATAAAACAGACCTAAAGCTAAAAAAAAACATAATTATAAAATTTTGAAAAATTCAAAACTTACAAAAATTCTTTCATAAAAAATGAAAAAATGAAATTAAATGTGTATGTTAATATGAAAATATTAAATATGTCAATACTTTTACCCCTTTGGGTAGCATCATCAGGACTCAACAAGTTTACAAGTACATAACATTTAAACAATCAATAACATTAAAAAACATATTTGGTTTAAACATTAATTCATACAAAACACAACAAATGAACAAAATAGACAAAACACATACTTATAAACAATGTTTAGACAATGTTTAGCCATTAACAGCCTTTTTACACTGACCAACATCATAGTGAAACCTATGGAAGATGTTGAAAATATGAAACATTGGTTTATATTTGCAACATCTAACATCACAAAAGATGCTTAGTTTTGCGAACAAAGAAAAATAAATACAATCAATCGACTTATAGCAAATATTATTAATCGTACTTGTTGTCGCTTTGCTAAAACAAATGTTGGTTATTTAAGTTAGAGAAAACATTAGAGAAAGAATTTGTAAAATGAATTTTACTGTTTTGTTCAACATAAAACCCCGTCTACAGAAGTCATTAACATGTCTTATCAAAAGTCAAATTATATAATAAATTATATAAAAGTCAAATTCATATAAATAAATTAGTCAAGTGCGAGTTAGACTCACTCACACACGTAGGGTTCCGTTCTATGTTCAGTATAATTTAAAAATTCCAGTTGTTTATTTTTTTTATGTCTTATGGGAAACCCTTAAAATTAATATTCGAAAATTGCATCATAATTAGAATACCCTTTAAATTTTAATATGTAATTCATTTTATAGCGGCCATGGTAATACACTTTCTATTAAAATATCAGAAGCCTACCTATTGTGGTTAAAAAAAATAAGGTGATATTCGTGAAAAACACGTTACTAATGGACACACTTCAATATTAAGTATTTGTTATAGCGGCCGAAGTAACACATCTACTGTACACATTTCAAGAGGGTATCTATTACGGTTTATAAAATCATGTCACTGTCGGAACACCCTTTAATTTTATTAAACCCTTTAATTTTTATTATTTGTTATAGTGGACATAGTTATACACCTCCTATAAAAATTTCAATATTCCACCTATTCATTCAAAACTTAGGATATAGACATGCAAATCACGTCACTATTGGCACACCCTTTAATATTTAAGTTCAAATTTGTATACTTGTTTATAAAACAAACATAGTTTTAATTACAGTCTGCAAATTGTAAGTGGTTTCCTCTTACAGCTCAAAAAAAAGACATAAACGTAAATAACACGTCACTTTTGGAACACCCTACGTTTTAGTATTTTTTGCTATTGTGGCCACAGTAAGAAAAAAACACATATTCGTAAATAACACCTCTCTATTGGAACACCATATAAGTTTTAATATTTTTTGCTATAGCGGCCATAGTTATACACCTTTGGTAAAATTTTCAAGAGTCTACCTATTATGGTTCAAAACTTTTACCTTTTACATGCAAATCACTCCACTATCGGAACACCCTTTAATTTTTAGGTTTATTTTTTTCAGACTTGTTTATATAGCGAACTAATTTTAATTTAGTGCTTGCATATTTTTAGTGAATTCCTCCTACAGTTCAAGAAATAAGCACATATTGGTGAATAACACCTCTCTTGCGGAACACCCTATAAGTTTTAGTATTTGCTAGTATAGCGGTCACAGTTATATACTTTCTGTGAAAATTTCAAGCGCCTACCTATTACGGTTCAAAACTTAGGCCCTATACATGCAATCACACTACTATCAGAACACCCTTTAATTTTTAGGTTTATTTTTTTATACTTGTTTATATAACGAACTAAGTTTTAATTACTGCTTACATATTTTTAGTGTATGCCTCCTACAGCTCAAGAAATAAACACAAATTTGTGAATAAAACCGCTCTATCGGAACACCCTATAAATTTTAATATTTGTAGCTATAGCGGTCAAAATTATACACCTTCTGTGAAAATTTCAAGAGTCTACCTATTATGGTTCCAGAGATAAAAGGCGCTGACAGACGGACAGACATTGTAGCGAAAGCAATAGGGTTTCGTTTTTACACTTTGTGTGCGGAACCCTAAAAAACCAGTATTAAAAATATTTTTTTTTATATGAAGTTTGACTTTTGTTAAGACAAATGTCTAAGTCCCCTTTTATAATAGACAGAAACAGGGCAGACAGAGCTGATTTGTTGGCAAGGGGTTGAAGGTAGAGTGTATATTTCATGACTATCGTACTGGACATTTTTTCGTTTCTCTTTTCAGCATTTCGCTTTTTTCTGTGTTGCTTCAGATTATATTTCTCAAGTCGACGTCTACCTGGTTAAAATTTCTCAACAAAGTACATATACCACAGATTTTGAAACACACACACATGTAAAGTAAATAAATCCGAAAAAGAGACTGTCTCTTTTTATGTCCAATTGTAAAAGGTTTAAGACAGAGCAAAAGAGAATTCAAAAAATTTCAGCCCTGTTTCTGTCTATTGTAAAAGCAGTCCAATGGAGACGGGGGTAAATGTCAGTTTATTAGTGGTGCCATTAAAATATTCTAATTTTTGCCATATTATTTAAATTTATTGCCATTTTTTTTAATGATAACATCTTTTATATATGTAGAATTTTAGCCCTGAATAATTCCTATGGAAAGATGTCAACATCATCGCAAATTGATGACAGATGTTGATCAGTGTAAAACGGCTATAAAGAACAATCCACTTGTTCTCTACTGTAGTTCGACTACTATCGTCAAAAGTTGTTATTGCGCTGAATATTTAACCAAAATATTAGGTTTCATTAAGGTAAGGTCACATTAGGCAAATTTTTGCCTCAAAATTGTTTGTTGGTGTTTGATTTAAATTTTTTTAAAACATTTTAAAATTTGTTTTGTTTAGTGGTCACACTAGGCAAGACTAAGAAAAATATTTTATTGTCAAAAAATATAAATTTATTTCCCCAAAAAAGAACATACATAAAAAATATGTATGTTTATGTACATAAATAAAAATTTATGTGTGTAAAAGTAAAGCTTAAAAATAAGATTGTATGAACATGTTGCATTTGTATAGGCACATACATATCGCACACAAAATCACATACAGTAACAACTCAAAATTCATAAATTTTCAGGAGAGTCAGAAACAGTGTTTAAAAACTTGGTTGCAATGATTTTAAGCAAGGGTTTTTAAAAACGTGGTTGCAATGGTTTTAAGCAACATAAAAATAGTCATATATATATTCGAAATATAACGAAATTTTCCTGATTTACGTCTCAGCCGCTTCCAGTGATCTCACTCCACCTTTTCAGGTTTAATGAATTCACCCATTGTAGGACTTTAGATCGCATTATGCCATTACCCAGTGCTACTCTGGTTCTGGTTCACAGAAATTCACAGTAGATTCCCCTTTAGCTAGTTGGTATGCTGCTTATTCCCAGCTGAGTCTATGTTTCCCTTAACCCATTTCAATATTACCTCATTAACCGAGGCACATCTCTTAAGTTTTAAAATACATTCCAGCACTAGTTTGGAGTACACGTACACCTGCCGCATGCGTTTTATAACCGACTGGTTGTCAAGTGCAATGAAAACCATTCTTCCCTGCACCCGACATTCCAGCAGGTGATCGAACGCATGTAGTCCAAGAAATTATGCCTGGTAAACGGTACGTACTCACCCAAACGCAGATTTCAGGACATGTTCAGCTAAGCTGAGTGTACACTTGCTCCTGCTCTACCGTCCATAAGAGATCCATCAGCAAAAATGCTGATATCGTTCTCCATATATTCATTGTGTATTACGTCTTTCGCAATGAGAGTCGGATGCAGTCTTTCGACTACTCTTCTACTCATGCGTACCATCGGCATTTGAGCTTCTCTAACCTCCTTACTAACTAGGTCCAGGATGCTCTTATGCTCGATGTTAGGGCCGGAACACCCTTTAATTTTTAATTAAAATTTACATATATAATTGATTTAAAGGTCTGCTATAACGGTTAAGAAATTTTGACTATATATAAGCAAATCACGCTGCTATTGGGACACTATAATTTTGTACTTCATTTTATTATTTGTTGTAGCGGCTAAACAATACACCTTCTGTAAAAACTTCACGCGTGGGCACTATTACTGTTCAAGAGAAAAAAAAACTTATGCAACAAACGAACAGACAGACATTGTAGCGATATTAGGGGTTACGTTTTTAGCCTTTAGATACGGAACCCTAAAAACATTGTGTTATCATGAGTAATTTTATTTTATTTGCTAATAAAGTTTTAAAAGCAAAAAACTCTGCTGGAATCAACTATTGTTTGCCCCTATTTACTCTTACAAAAACTTTGTAAGAACAAATAATTATTTGCTCATTTGTGCTATTCTATATTCTATAGTCCAGATTTTTCAAATCTCTTAGATATATTTAGAGCAGATATAAACGATTTGAAAATCTTTGTTTCAGCCACATTATCTGTATTTTTTTCCAATTTTAGTTCACAGTTTATTTTATATGGAAAATCGTTGCCGTTTAAAAAATATTCGCTTAATCTTCCAGAATCCGTGATACCAGTTAATTCTTACTCCATATATGGAAGTCTGGAGTTACATTCTCTCTCCATAGTGAACTTGATTCCCGGACGAAAGGTATTGCAAATCGTCTACATATTTTGTTAAATTGTTTCCATAACAATGGTGAAGCTGGTGAGGCCCATATTTTGTCTTTATATTGGAAATATCGGTTATCATTAATGCAAGATCTTAAAATATGTAAAAACAAGTCCTTTGACATATTTGTATATTCTTTAATCTCCTCCCACCTTTCCTCAAAAATTGTTAATGCTAAGTCTACAGGCACACTTGGAAAAACTGAGACTACATCAAAAGATATAAGTTTTCCGTTTTTATCTATCGTCAAGTCTTTTATATGTTCTTTATTGTTTAAATGTTATGTATTTGTAAACTGATGATGCTACCGAAAGGAGAAGCGAAATATTGGCATATTTAATTCTTCTTATTAATATCAAATAAAATATCTTAACCTTAAGCTTAATTTTAATTTTTCCTTCAAAAAATAAAATGTATTATTTCTCTGTTCATTGCATGTAAATAAAAAATAAAAAAAGAAAACCATTTTTGAATAAAATGGATCGCGATGTTATGTCGAATACTATGTCGAAGATCCGATATCAAAAGTTGTAACTCAAAGCTGCTTTAAATCTTTCAAATGATATATGTTGCTTTGTTCAGGAATCCCTTGAAAAACAACAATATGAAAACAGATTATCATTTTAGCTTTTTCGGAAGCTAAAAGGTTGAAGCTTCTGTTATATCAATAATTGATCTGTGGCAAGCTTTTTTAGCGCTTTACCTGTTATCATGGCGAAGAGCCGTTGGAATTTAAGCGTAGAACACTTGGAAAACTTATTACTGCTAACACTTACATATTACCGCTAACACATACATAATTGACATACTAATTGACTATTTAATCGTTAATTTATTTATAATTTTGTTATATTTATTATTATTATTTATAAAAAAAATCCTAAAATCTCTTAAAAATAACATAAGTTTTTTAATTAATTTCATGCGTGTACAAAATTATGTTGTACTTATGAATAATATAAATATCTTTTGAATAAGTACGAAAAACATTTGAAAAATATTTTTTTTTTCAATTTTAATATGTAGTAGTAATAAAAACCCTGAAGGAATTTTGGGGCAATTGCCCACATTGCACCACTTTTGTCAACTATTATGGTGACTCTTTGGCGACATTGTCAACAAATCGTCTACATTTTTATATTTGAAAAAAATATGTTTATTTTAAATATTCAAAAAATCAATATAAATTGTGTTTTAAATAATCAAAACGGCATAACACCTTACTGTACATTCTGGTGGAGTATAAAGTTTTACTAGACATTATTGTTAAGTAAAATAAGGTTGCTACAAACCTTATTTTTCCCAAGTAGGAGTGAGTAAAAATTAAAAGAACTGGGCGCTATTTTAGCCATTAGAAAAAAAAGAGATTGCGTGATTATCCATATGTGTTTAATTATAAATATGAAACAAAAAAAAAATTATAGAACTGCTTATTATCTATTTTTTTTTTTAAATTAATAAATGATCAGTTCTGTTTTTGGCGTTGATAAGTGCGGACGCGATTTTTTTTTAAGCTTGCATTAACAAAAAACAAAACATACATTGTGTGAAAATTTAAAACAAAAACAAAAAACAAACCTGTTATAATACAACAACAAAGTTGTTTGTAAAATATTTTTTTTTCTTTTTTTTCCCTTTTCTTTATTTTAAACAACGGCATATTGAATTGCTACTTTTAAAATAAAATAAAAACAATAAAGGCTAATGAGCCTGTTTAATTTAAGCAACAAAAATGTTGACAATGCTGAATTGAATAAAAACAAAAAAACTGAAAATAATTTGTGTATTAATGCTACGCCAGTTATACGTGCCCAATCTTGTTCTTCACTTTTACTAAGCGATGACAATAAAATAAATACAAACAAATCGCCTTCTGAACACATTGTTGCCAAAGATAATATGGATAGTGTAGAAAAACCCAAGACGCAAGTGGGAATGGACAGATACATAACTGTATTGAAAAGAGGTCGAAGCCCTAAATCTTCGCAGATTGCACCAATGGCTAAAGTACAAAAAGACAATGACTCTACCGGAATAAATTCCCATAATCGTTTTTCTATCTTAGATAGTGAAACAAGTGTACATAAAACGGCAATTAAGTCGTTCAAACCACCTCCAGTTTATTTAAGGGAGAAAAATTCAAACGATTTAATAAAAAAATTTAATTGCAATTATTGGCGAGAACTCATTTTATGTAATTCCCATTAAGCGCGGTAACATTGATGAGACAAAAATACAATTTATTGATGAAAGTAGTTATCGTAAAGCAGTAAGCGAGTTTGAAAACTGCAAAAAGAACTTTTATACCTATCAGCTGAAGAGTAGCAAAGGTCTACAGGTAGTCATTAAAGGTGTAGATTCATACGTTGATCCAGCTGAAATAAGAGCCGGACTCCAAAAAGCGGGTTTTAAAATAAAAAGTGTAGATAATCTCCGTAATCGGGAACGTGTCCCCCAACCACTATTTCGCGTTGAACTGGAACCTGGAGATATCAGATTGAAGAAGAACGAAATGCACCCAATTTACAATCTGAAATACCTGTTACACCGTAAAATAACTGTAGAGGAGCCGCATAAGCGTCCAGGACCTGTCCAGTGTCTAAATATGGTCATACTAGGGCTTACTGTAAGTTGCCTCCGGTTTGCGTTGTATGTGGCGAGCTACATTGTTCCACCCAATGCGACAAAGCAAGGGATGATTCGAAAGTAAAAAAATGTAGCATTTGCGGTGGAAACCACACTGCTAACTACAGTTTTTTCCATGGTAAGGAAAACCACTCAAAAACTAAATACTCCTGCTAAGCACCAACAATATTGAGCAAATGCTCATTATCCTCAGTTAGCCCAACCAACAACACAACATGTTTCATACGCTGATATGGTAAAAACCAATCATACTGCAGTACATAAAGCGACACCGACAACTAATTCTACTCCTAATTTGCAATCGCATCCTAAAGAACAAACACCATCTGGTAATTATAATCGTCTCGAAGCAAGCATCGAGACGTTAGTGCATTCGATACACAGTTTTATGAGCTCTATGAGCAGCATGATGCAAGAAATGGTACGCATGCAATCTACTATGTTGCAGGCGTTACTTAACAAACCATGAACTGTTTAAAAATATGTTTCTGGAACGCAAACGGCTTGCGCCAACACAAAAATGAACTCGAGTACTTCCTTAAGAAGGAACAAATTGATGTCATGCTGGTTTCAGAGACTCACTTAACAACAAATAGCTTTTTTAAAATAAATGGCTATATCTTATATGACACCAAAGACCCACGTGGCAGAGCATGTGGTGGTTCAGCAATACTAATAAAGGCTCGAATCAAACATTATTTACAGTGTGATTTTTGTAAAGATTACCTACAAGCAACAAACATCTGTATTGAAGAATTTCATCAAAACTTAGTTATTTCTTCGATTTATTCACCTCCTAGGTTTCAAATATTAGAGAGTCAATACAGCGATTTCTTCTAATCACTAGGTCCCTGTTTCATAGCATCAGGCGACTACAACGCTAAACATACGTTTTGGGGATCACGCCTAATATCTCCAAAAGGTCGTGTTTTGTTTGACACAATTTCAAAAATGCGTCTGAATGTGATATCGAGTGGACAACCCACCTATTGTCCTACTGATCGACAAAAAATACCTGATGTTATTGATTTTGGCGTGATTAAGGGTATACCAAGAGAAAGGATTATTCGTTATGGCGTGCTTGTAGAAACCTTAAAAGGCCAGTCTTACGTAAGCCTCCCTTGCGAACTTCAGCTGTAGGCTGGGCTAGGAGTGATACCGAAAAAGGAAATTTATTTGCTGAACATTTGAAAAAGGTTTTTACCCCAAATATATCGACTGATATAGTTGAGTTGCCAGTTCTCGAGGCTAGTGCTGCAGTACCGATAAGATTTGAATTTGGTGATCTTGAAAAGGCAATAACGGATTTGAACACCAAAAAAGCTCCTGGCGTTGATAAAACCAGTAACAAGATGTTAATTGAGTTGCCCCATGTAGCTCGCAGAATCGTTCTTTTTATTTTTAATGCCATTTTACGTTTTGAGTACTTTACCACAGATTGGAAGGTGTCCTTGGTTACCATGATTCCTAAACCAGGAAAAGACCACTCAAAAATTGAATCATACAGACCTATAAGCCTTTTGTCAAATATGTCAAAGCTGTTTGAGAGGATGTTAATAACTAAGCTTAACCCTATTCTAAGCGACAAAGGATGTATTCCAAACCATCAATTCGGCTTCAGGAAAAAACATAGTACGATCGAACAAACTCACAGGTTAGTCAATGTTGTTAAGAAGACTTTGGAAGAGAGAAAATACTGCTCTGCGCTTTTTATCGACGTTTCTCAAGCATTCGATAAGGTATGGCATGAAGGCCTAATATATAAGCTAAAACTGAATTTGCCCGTAAACCTATATAAGCTGCTAGATAGTTATTTAACCGAACGAAAATTTATTGTGAAAGAAGGAGATTTTTCGAGCTCACCCCAGCCAATCGAAGCCGGAGTTCCCCAAGGTAGTATATTGGGACCCTTTTTATACTTATTGTATACTTCAGACATGCCAACTAGTAACCGAGTTCACACATCGACATTTGCTGACGACACAGCTTTTTTGAGCATTCACGAAAGACCCAAAGTAGCATCACGATATTTACAAGACCACATATCCAATTTAGAAAAATGGTTGAACAAATGGAGAATAAAAGTGAATGAACAAAAATGTACTCACATAACTTTCACACTGCGCAGAAAATCTTGCCCCCCTATTTGGATAAATAACCAAACGATACCTCAGCTTTCAGATGTCAAATATCTCGGCATACATCTTGACCGGCGCCTTACATGGAAACGGCACATAGAAACAAAGTTAACGCAAATGAAGTTGAAAGCAGTCCAACTAAACTGGCTAATTGGCAGAAATTCTACTCTAGCTTTAGACTGCAAACTTTTATTATACAAGTCAATTCTAAAACCAATATGGTGTTATGGTATTCAATTATGGGGCACTGCCTCAGCTACCAATGTAGAAAAAATTCAAAGGCGCCAAAATAAGATTCTACGTATTATTACATCTGCTCCCTGGTATATAAAAAATTCGAACACCCATAAAGATCTAAACGTGCCATCAGTTAAAGCAGAAATAGCGAAACTTGCCATAAGGTATTTAAAGAAGCTTGAAACTCATCCGAATCCACTGGCCCGTAACATACTAACTGAACCTGGTTACATTCGACTAAGAAGGAGGGACACTGCTTCTCTCATCCGTACATCAGAGGGATAACCCACAAATTACAGTAACCGTGAAACATACATTTTTTTGTCCAGCACTGGTTGGACTTAACATGTATATTTTTAGACTTAAGATATGAGTAATTATTGATAGTTCAATTACATTGAAGATACAATAAATAAAAACTGCGAAAAAAAAATATGTGTTTAAAGTTTTAATAGGTAAACAGTTTGTTGTTTGTTTTAAGTTTTGTAATATTTTGACAATTATCTTTTTTCATAATATTTAGATGTTATTTCAACTTTTAGTGAATTTTTGAATAAAACGCTTTGAGCAGCATTTCAGCGGCAAAAAAGGAAACTTTTTAAACAAATAGGTCGAGACAAAGCAAAATCAAACGGAAAACAAATGGATGAACAAAGATTAATTTTTAAAGTTTTTTTAACTGAAATTATTTATAATCATACTCTTAACAATCTTATTGAATTGTTCGTAATAATCAATTTTAACTTAAATTTTTTATAATCATAGTCTTGAATTGTTCATATTAACATACGAAAAATTTAAATTTTTAGATTTTATGTTAGAAAACTGTTCTGAATTAGTACTTTTTAGTCATTTATTTATATTTTAATAAACCCACAATCTACCAAAAGTGTAGACTAGAATTACTAAAATGTACTAGTGAACCACTAGTTCCAATGTCTACATATGGTCCCAAAAGAACTACCTAGTCAATAGTACCAATGTCAGTACTGGATTTTCAATGACATGCACATGTTAAATGTCTATAGTAAAATAGCATTGTCTGGGGTATAATGACTCTAGTACCGGTGACTGTGTCAATAGTAAGTCAGTACAGATTCACTATTGATATTTCCTGCAGGGAAGATGTCATTTGATATACATAGCTATGTCAATAGTACATAGTACACAAAGTTTGATCACGATTGGAGTGGGATAAGAGGTGCCGCAATCCAAATGCAACAGATACAAATGTATTTTAATTTAGCAAACTTCAACACATTTGGATAATCAAAAAGTGTATCATATAAATAAAAGGCCCAGTCTAAGTGCATTAAATAAGTTTTAGTTAAAGAAAAATCATTACAATATCATATCTAGCGCTATTTTACTACAACAAAGAATAAAAATAATTTTTCATGTTTTATAGCCTACTTAGGTAATAAAATATCAAAAATAAAGTTTATAAAATGACGATGGACAACAAAGATGTGCTTCTATCACAATAAAACTTTGTAGAATAACTTCTTATATAAAAAGATATATTTTAATCATTATTTGAACGGGTAATAAAAAAAATTATTCTTTGCCCAATACCAACGTTCCATTGTGTATAAAATATGATTTTTTTTCTTTATACAAAGGATTTCTGTTTATTTATATTTTATTAAAGAAATTATAAATCTCAATTATAAGAATCACTTTATTAACGAAAGTTAATAATTAAATTACTTTTGCTTTGTGTATTCTCGTTTTTTTATTTTACAAAATGCACTTAAAACAATCAATTAGAAGCTTTGGTTTTCCAACGACTCATTAACCTCAATACTTGTATTCAATGAGTTTAACACACCCACGCCCACACTTAATCATGGAGAAGGTTGCTCATTCAATCATTCATTACTGGCAATCAATAAAAATTATTTTAATTATTAACATAATGAAAACATAATAAAATCTCTATGAATAGTTTTAACGCATTGATTAAACAATGAAAATGAATGAAAAATATTTCAACGATCACTTTGTTTGGACAAAATTCATTTCATTTATGTTTCCTATTGTGTTTTCTCCTCAATGTATTTATTGTACTGATTGAAAACAATATGCCATTTCAAAAATTGCCTTAAAAGTAAATCAATCGGCGTACTTGTACCTGTGGCGTCGTGTTATTTATAAAAGGAGTCCTCTTTTTGCAACTGCTTACAGGTGCTGCACAGTGGGAGATTTGCAAGAAGAGAACGAAAAAATCGAAACAAATCTATAGTTTTGAAAAGAATAGTTTCGCTTAATTCAAAAGCCACTTCGTCAGCGTCCTTAGAATATTTTTTTCGATTTTGCTTTGAAAGTATTCCACATCAATTGTAAGACTTTTACTTTTATAGCGCTTCAGTTACGGTTTATGTATTTTCTGTATATAGAGGTACCCATCCCTGGATACAATTCTGAAATTTATATAAGGTTCTAATTTTATTCTAGAGTTCTGTACATAGTGTTTCAAATATCCTGCTTTCAAAAATAAAATGTTTGCGGTTCCTTTAAATTGTCAAAATTGCGTACTTTCCTTACTTTTCCTCTATTTTCTCTTGGAAATGAGAAACTTTTGCTCAAAAAAATTTATTAAAATCCATAAGTAATTTTCACGTGATACGAATGTGTTGGGATTTGTGGTACAATTGTACAAAATTTGGTGCAATCGACACATCAATTCAAATGAATGAAAAAATTGATTGAAAAACAGTTTTTTTTTCATTCATTTATATTTCGTAACCTAATGGGGTTATATTAGAGAATAAAAATTCAAAAAATTTATAAAAAAGACCTTGTGCTTGTAAAAAATAGAATTCAGATCTAATAAAAATTAAACTTTGTTATTCAGCACTCTTGTGCCAATTATGTTAATTATCAGATAACTTGATGCTTTTCTATTTGTATAAAGCGGTATACCCATTAATTTGGGCACTTGTGCTTACTTACTGCCACTCGCAGCACTTTTGGCACTACTACTTGCCGATGGGTTATTGCTGGTCATAAGCTCAAATGCAAATGTATTTTTATCTTTTTAATAAGAAAAAATGAAGCACTTACGGCTGGTCCACGTAGTAACGCAGATCGGTACCAAAACCGATAAATTAAATACCAGGTGAAAATTGCAACAATGCCACTTACATATAAATTTCATAATCATGCGGTGGTATTACAACATATTGAAATTGTATGAAATTGTATTGAAATGCACCCAACCAATAGTGTGCGTATAAAAAATTTTTAAATTTTGTATTTGTATGTCGTTTAGATTTCTCAACTGATTTGTGCCCGATGTTTCCATTATGGAACGATCATGCAGTTCCTTCAACAAATGTTTTGTGTCTCCCATTTAATAACAGATCTTGCTTCCTTGATAAGCACAAGTCTTGAAGATATTAGTATAAATGCTTAACTAGATATGTACATCTTTGAGCCAATTTGACTTGGTAGAAAATTCTCGGATATAAACAAATTTTAATATTATTAATTTATTTCTTTAATTTTTTTTATCACTTCACTTAAATCAAAACGTTTACATATGTACATACATATTTTTTTTTTTTTTGATTCTGCCCAAAAAAAAAATTGGTAAATGGCAAATGTACTAAACCACAGCACCAGGGTGTGATTGCCTTAGCTTACTCCAAAATCTGCAGCGCGACCTATACCTTAGTATAGGAAGTGAAATTCCGAATTCAGCCAGGTAAAATTAATAAGAGTTTAACGGTGCTCCTCCAGTGAAAATCTTGAGTTTATTGATTCTCCTCCAGTGAAAAATTGAGTTTAATGGTGCTCCTCCAGTTAACAGTTGAGTTTTTCAAATGGTGCTCCACCAATGTTCGACTTATTGAAATTAAAATTACTAGGTTATATATGATAACACAGTGCAACACGGAAAAAATAACCATATACGGACACCACTACGTGATAAAAGACCGAAAAAAAGACCCCTGTCTCCCAGTTTTGCCCAAAGTCCTCCAGGTTTTTTTTTATGTTCCCTCAAAGATGTGGGGCCTCGATGTCATTTTTGCAAAAAAATGATCATTTACTCAAGCTCATATTTTGCAAACCGTTTGAAATTTTGATATACTCTCTGAGTCAAAGTTGTAGCTCTTGTCATAAAGAACAAAAATTTTTAATATATAAAATCAAAAAAAAAATTTCATCTTCATTTCAAAATCGCAAAAAACTTTAAAAATTCAATTTTTTTTACCTTTTTTCCCCTGTTCAGGTCCATAGGTAGCAAACCGTTCAAAATTCAAGGAAACAATTAACTACAAAAATATTTTTTTTTTGTTCTTTTTGACAAGAGCTACAGCTTTGCCTCTGAGAGTATATCAAAATTTCAAACGGTTTGCAAAATATGAGCTTGAGTAAATGATAATATTTTGCAAAAATGACATCGAGGCCCCACATCTTTGAGGGCCCATAAAAAAAACCTGGAGGACTTTGGGCAAAACTGGGAGACAGGGGTCTTTTTTTTATTTGGTCTTTTATGACGTAGTGGTGTCCGTATGTGGTTATTTTGCCATGACTTAAAAAATTACACAGTGTGTAACCAAACGATTACACGTGGCTGATTAATCAACCACCAAGAACAGTACCGTAGTACAGCTATTCGAGGACGCCAATCAGCCAGTTTGAGAACAAGACGCAAACCACTCGAAGGCCGAACAACAAAGACTTTAAGCGATAATGACAATGACGCACGCACGTGTTCCCCTACCCAGAGTTACTTTACGACTGTGTATGTACATATTTAGCAAATGCTTTCATCAGCTGTGTTTCACATACAAACAATATTTTACACAAACAAAATGTACGTTTTTATTTCCAGTGTTGTATTTATTTTCGCCGTGAGTTTACCTTATATGAATATGCCTTGGACAACTAAACTTTTTTTGAATTTTGAACCTAATATTTGTATTTTTTTACACAAATTGTGTTGAATTATTTCCCATTTTTGTTCTTAAAATATATCCTTAAAAAAGAAAATATGCATAAAATATATGTGTTTAGTTACATTTGTAAAAACTACTGGATGGATTTTAACAAAATTTTGTGGGGAGCATCCTTGTTCGAAACTAGGATACTTTATTTCCGCAAAAATATCTCACTTCTAAGAGATAGTGAAGAAAAAGCAGTGAAAAAGCAATTTCCGGTTTAAAGGTATATAGTATATATAGGTGTATATAGGTTATATTTTAAACACACCTTTATATTTTTGAAAGTGGGATATTTTAAAATCTATTGCGCAACATTAGGCGCTAATTGAATAAAATTTGTATTTGATTTGTATTTTTACTTTGTGGAATAACATTGTTATTATTTAAATATTTTAAACACCTTTTACAGAGGTTAACAATAATTTTTAGAATTTTATATAACTTTTAGAATTTTATCCAGGGAAATATAAAGTAAATACATATACCATAAGTGAAGCACTATAAAAGTAAGAGTCTTACAATTGGTGTGGAATACTTTCAAAGCAAAATCGAGCAAAATATTATCAGGACAGCTAGTTTTATAATATAATATTACATTAAACTCTAAATTTTACTGGTTGGATTTTTTCCGCCAGTAAATAAAATACTATTGTCATACCTTTTGGTGAAGACCGTCGTCTCTGGCTGTTGCCAAAATTTTACTTTTAGTAATTTATCTGACAGCTTGTTTTCTAAATAATTTTCTGCATTTTTAGCCAGATATTTTGTTGTTATTAGACATATGATGTTATATAGGCATAATTTGTTTAATAATTAACACTTTTAACAGAATTTTTATATATTGGCGTAAAATATGACAAATTATGTTTTTTTTGTTGCAAATAACCACAAAATCGATGTAACATCAAATTTTTTTCAACAAAAATTTTTACTCTATGTGACCTAAATTGTAAGCAATATTTTATAGTGTTATTGTTATTAAAGGAAGATACAATAAATAATAAATGAATACAACAAAAATTTTAGAGTGTCCACCATCAACAAAATTTTTAAAAAATATTTCATGTACAGAAATGGTCGTACTATTAGTATGTCTTGTTGCAACAAATATTAACTAATTAGACAAATGTGTTAAAAGTAGAACATGCCTGTTAGAGCGCTCGTTCTGTTTTAGTTGAATTGTGGAAGCTTTAAAGCTTTGAAGTCATAATTTTGCGATGCCATTTTGTGTTGCTGAAAGCAAACAATTTCTAATGTGTTTTCTGTTTGGTTTTGTTTTGTATTGTATTGTATTTTTATACCCTTCACCACAGGTGGAAAGGGTATATATAAGTTTGTCATTCCGTGTGTAATTTCTACAATATTCATTTCCGACCCCATAAAGTATATATATTCTGGATCCTTATACATAGAGAAGTTGATTAAGCGATGTCCGTCTGTCCGTCTGTCCGTCTGTCCGTCCGTCCGTCTGTCCGTGTTAGCGTGGTAATGTCATTTGCCAAGGCACCAGAAGAGATACAAAAAATTTAAGCACACCAATCTGTCAGGCATAGTTTCGAAAATTTTGGTATTGCAATTCAGTAACATCGGATCATTCCTTTGGAGGCTGCGGGCCAAAAACCACGCCCACCTATATTTTTTTCACGTTTTTTCAGGTTTTTTTTTAATTTTTTTCAGCTTTAATGATTCTGTTTTGCCTTTTTTTCTCAAATAAATATTAGACTGCGACAGGTAGATCGCAAGGAGTACATACAGATCTCGGGGGATCAATAACCCCCTGCGAGGGACGATTTTTGTTTGTTTTTAGATTGGTAGGGTTTTTCTGCTTTGATTTGTATTAGTGAGCTTAATAGAAAGCAATACACATAGAGGTAGCCAATGGAGCCACAGGGTACCCACTGATAAATAGGAGCAGTTAAAAGGACCCCATGTGTCAATATGAGGAAATTTTTTTTGTAAGGATTTTTTTTTTGCTTTAGTCTGACCATTCTAACTCAATATAGATTGGAGAAAGGGCCAAAATTTAACAAAAAAATTTCAATCAAATTTTTAAAAAAAAAATTTTTAAAAAATTTTGAAAAAAAAATTTTATTTTTTTTCCAAAAATTTTACAAAGCATTTTCAAATAGATATTTTACAGAAAAATATTCGAAAAAAAATTTTTTTAAAAAATTTTCCAAAAAATTTTCGAATAAAATTTTACAAAAAATTTTTAAAAAAATATTTTTACAATAAATTTTTACACACAATTTTCGAAAAATTAAAACAAAAATTTAAATATTTCTTTGAAAATGAAAATCATGCCTGTAACATAACATATATTTAATATTAAGAATATACATATGTATGTATGTGTGTATATAGAGTAACGTATTTTTATACCCTTCACCACAGGTGGAAAGGGTATATATAAGTTTGTCATTCCATGTGTAATTTCTACAATATTCATTTCCGACCCCATTAAGTATATATATTCTGGATCCTTATACATAGAGAAGTTGATTAAGCGATGTCCGTCTGTCCGTCTGTCCGTCTGTCCGTCCGTCCGTCTGTCCGTGTTAGCGTGGTAATGTCATTTGCCAAGGCACCAGAAGAGATACAAAAAATTTAAGCACACCAATCTGTCAGGCATAGTTTCGAAAATTTTGGTATTGCAATTCAGCAACATCGGATCATTCCTTTGGAGGCTGCGGGCCAAAAACCACGCCCACCTATATTTTTTTCACGTTTTTTCAGGTTTTTTTTTAATTTTTTTCAGCTTTAATAATTCTGTTTTGCCTTTTTTTCTCAAATAAATATTAGACTGCGACAGGTAGATCGCAAGGAGTACATACAGATCTCGGGGGATCAATAACCCCCTGCGAGGGACGATTTTTGTTTGTTTTTAGATTGGTAGGGTTTTTCTGCTTTGATTTGTATTAGTGAGCTTAATAGAAAGCAATACACATAGAGGTAGCCAATGGACCCACAGGGTACCCACTGATAAATAGGAGCAGTTAAAAGGACCCCATGTGTCAATATGAGGAAATTTTTTTTGTAAGGATTTTTTTTTTGCTTTAGTCTGACCATTCTAACTCAATATAGATTGGAGAAAGGTCCAAAATTTAACAAAAAAATTTCAATCAAATTTTAAAAAAAAAATTTTTTAAAAAATTTTGAAAAAAAAAATTTAAAATTTTTTTTCAAAAAAGTTTACAAAAAAGTTTACAAAGCATTTTCAAATAGATATTTTACAGAAAAATATTCGAAAAAAAATTTTTTTAAAAAATTTTCCAAAAAATTTTCGAATAAAATTTTACAAAAAATTTTTAAAAAAAAATTTTTACAAAAAATTTTTACACACAATTTTCGAAAAATTAAAACAAAAATTTCAATATTTCTTTGAAAATGAAAATCATGCCTGTAACATAACATATATTTAATATTAAGAATATACATATGTATGTATGTGTGTATATAGAGTAACGTATTTTTATACCCTTCACCACAGGTGGAAAGGGTATATATAAGTTTGTCATTCCGTGTGTAATTTCTACAATATTCATTTCCGACCCCATAAAGTATATATATTCTGGATCCTTATACATAGAGAAGTTGATTAAGCGATGTCCGTCTGTCCGTCTGTCCGTCCGTCCGTCTGTCCGTGTTAGCGTGGTAATGTCATTTGCCAAGGCACCAGAAGAGATACAAAAAATTTAAGCACACCAATCTGTCAGGCATAGTTTCGAAAATTTTGGTATTGCAATTCAGCAACATCGGATCATTCCTTTGGAGGCTGCGGGCCAAAAACCACGCCCACCTATATTTTTTTCACGTTTTTTCAGGTTTTTTTTTAATTTTTTTCAGCTTTAATGATTCTGTTTTGCCTTTTTTCTCAAATAAATATTAGGCTGCGACAGGTAGATCGCAAGGAGTACATACAGATCTCGGGGGATCAATAACCCCTGCGAGGGACGATTTTTGTTTGTTTTTAGATTGGTAGGGTTTTTCTGCTTTGATTTGTATTAGTGAGCTTAATAGAAAGCAATACACATAGAGGTAGCCAATGGAAATTTTTTTTGTAAGGATTTTTTTTTTGCTTTAGTCTGACCATTCTAACTTAATATAGATTGGAGAAAGGTCCAAAATTTAACAAAAAAAATTTCAATCAAATTTTTAAAAAAAAATTTTTTAAAAAATTTTGAAAAAAAAATTTTAAAATTTTTTTTAAAAAAAGTTTACAAAAAAGTTTACAAAGCATTTTCAAATAGATATTTTACAGAAAAATATTCGAAAAAAAAATTTTTTAAAAAATTTTCCAAAAAATTTTCGAATAAAATTTTACAAAAAATTTTTAAAAAAATATTTTTACAAAAAATTTTTACACACAATTTTCGAAAAATTAAAACAAAAATTTCAATATTTCTTTGAAAATGAAAATCATGCCTGTAACATAACATATATTTAATATTAAGAATATACATATGTATGTATGTGTGTATATAGAGTAACGTATTTTTATACCCTTCACCACAGGTGGAAAGGGTATATATAAGTTTGTCATTCCGTGTGTAATTTCTACAATATTCATTTCCGACCCCATAAAGTATATATATTCTGGATCCTTATACATAGAGAAGTTGATTAAGCGATGTCCGTCTGTCCGTCTGTCCGTCTGTCCGTCCGTCCGTCTGTCCGTGTTAGCGTGGTAATGTCATTTGCCAAGGCACCAGAAGAGATACAAAAAATTTAAGCACACCAATCTGTCAGGCATAGTTTCGAAAATTTTGGTATTGCAATTCAGCAACATCGGATCATTCCTTTGGAGGCTGCGGGCCAAAAACCACGCCCACCTATATTTTTTTCACGTTTTTTAATTTTTTTTTAAATTTTTTTCAGCTTTAATGTTTCTGTTTTGCCTTTTTTTCTCAAATAAATATTAGACTGCGACAGGTAGATCGCAAGGAGTGCATACAGATCTCGGGGGATCAATAACCCCCTGCGAGGGGCGATTTTTGTTTGTTTTTATATTGGTAGGGTTTTTCTGCTTTGATTTGTATTAGTGACCTTAATAGAAAGCAATACACATAGAGGTAGCCAATGGACCAACAGGGTACCCACTAATAAATAGGAGCAGTTAAAGGACCCCCATGTGTCAATATGAGGAAATTTTTTTTTAAGGATTTTTTTTGGTTTAGTCTGACCATTCTAACTCAATATAGATTGGAGAAAGGTCCAAAATTTAACAAAAAAATTTCAATCGAATTTTTAAAAAAAAAATTTTTTAAAAATTTTTTAAAAAAAATTTTAAAATTTTTTTTCAAAAATATTTACAAAAAAATTTACAAAGCATTTTCAAAAAGATATTTTACAGAAAAATATTCGAAAAAAATTTTTTTAAAAAATTTTCCAAAAAATTTTCGAATAAAATTTTACAAAAAATTTTTAAAAAAATATTTTTACAAAAAATTTTTACACACAATTTTCGAAAAATTAAAACAAAAATTTCAATATTTCTTTGAAAATGAAAATCATGACTGTAACATAACATATAATTAATATTAAGATTATACATATGTATGTACATATGTGTGTATATAGAGTAACATATTTTTATACCCTTCACCACAGGTGGAAAGGGTATATATAAGTTTGTCATTCCGTGTGTAATTTCTACAATATTCATTTCGGACCCCATAAAGTATATATATTCTGGATCCTTATACATAGAGAAGTTGATTAAGCGATGTCCGTCTGTCCGTCTGCCCGTCTATCCGTCTGTCCGTGTTAGTGTGGTAATGTCATTTACCAAGGCACCAGAAGAGATACAAAAAATTTAAGCACACCAATCTGTCAGGCATAGTTTCGAAAATTTTGGTATTGCAATTCAGCAACATCGGATCATTCCTTTGGAGGCTGCGGGCCAAAAACCACGCCCACCTATATTTTTTTCACGTTTTTTTCAGGTTTTTTTTTAAATTTTTTTCAGCTTTAATGATTCCTTTTTGCCTTTTTTTCTCAAATAAATATTAGACTGCGACAGGTAGATCGCAAGGAGTGCATACAGATCTCGGGGGATCAATAACCCCCTGCGAGGGGCGATTTTTGTTTGTTTTTAGATTGGTAGGGTTTTTCTTCTTTGATTTGTATTAGTGAGCTTAATAGAAAGCAATACACATAGAGGTAGCCAATGGACCCACAGGGTACCCACTGATAAATAGGAGCAGTTAAAAGGACCCCATGTGTCAATATGAGGAAATTTTTTTTTGTGAGGATTTTTTGCTTTAGTCTGACCATTCTAACTCAATATAGATTGGAGAAAGGTTCAAAATTTAACAAAAAAATTTCAATCAAAATTTAACAAAAAAATTTCAATCAAATTTTTAAAAAAAAATTTTTTAAAAAATTTTGAAAAAAAAATTTTAAAATTTTTTTTCAAAAAAGTTTACAAAAAAGTTTACAAAGCATTTTCAAATAGATATTTTACAGAAAAATATTCGAAAAAAAATTTTTTTAAAAAATTTTCCAAAAAATTTTCGAATAAAATTTTACAAAAAATTTTTAAAAAAATATTTTTACAAAAAATTTTTACACACAATTTTCGAAAAATTAAAACAAAAATTTCAATATTTCTTTGAAAATGAAAATCATGCCTGTAACATAACATATATTTAATATTAAGAATATACATATGTATGTATGTGTGTATATAGAGTAACGTATGTTTATACCCTTCACCACAGGTGGAGAGGGTATATATAAGTTTGTCATTCCGTGTGTAATTTCTACAATATTCATTTCCGACCCCATAAAGTATATATATTCTGGATCCTTATACATAGAGAAGTTGATTAAGCGATGTCCGTCTGTCCGTCCGTCCGTCTGTCCGTGTTAGCGTGGTAATGTCATTTGCCAAGGCACCAGAAGAGATACAAAAAATTTAAGCACACCAATCTGTCAGGCATAGTTTCGAAAATTTTGGTATTGCAATTCAGCAACATCGGATCATTCCTTTGGAGGCTGCGGGCCAAAAACCACGCCCACCTATATTTTTTTCACGTTTTTTCAGGTTTTTTTTTAATTTTTTTCAGCTTTAATGATTCTGTTTTGCCTTTTTTCTCAAATAAATATTAGACTGCGACAGGTAGATCGCAAGGAGTACATACAGATCTCGGGGGATCAATGACCCCCTGCGAGGGACGATTTTTGTTTGTTTTTAGATTGGTAGGGTTTTTCTGCTTTGATTTGTATTAGTGAGCTTAATAGAAAGCAATACACGTAGAGGTAGCCAATGGACCCACAGGGTACCCACTGATAAATAGGAGCAGTTAAAAGGACCCCATGTGTCAATATGAGGAAATTGTTTTTGTAAGGATTTTTTTTTTTGCTTTAGTCTGACCATTCTAACTCAATATAGATTGGAGAAAGGTCCAAAATTTCAATCAAATTTTTTTAAAAATTTTGAAAGAAAAATTTTAAAATTTTTTTTCAAAAAAGTTTACAAAAAAGTTTACAAAGCATTTTCAAATAGATATTTTACAGAAAAATATTCGAAAAAAAATTTTTTTAAAAAATTTTCCAAAAAATTTTCGAATAAAATTTTACAAAAAATTTTTAAAAAAATATTTTTACAAAAAATTTTTACACACAATTTTCGAAAAATTAAAACAAAAATTTCAATATTTCTTTGAAAATGAAAATCATGCCTGTAACATAACATATATTTAATATTAAGAATATACATATGTATGTATGTGTGTATATAGAGTAACGTATTTTTATACCCTTCACCACAGGTGGAAAGGGTATATATAAGTTTGTCATTCCGTGTGTAATTTCTACAATATTCATTTCCGACCCCATAAAGTATATATATTCTGGATCCTTATACATAGAGAAGTTGATTAAGCGATGTCCGTCTGTCCGTCTGTCCGTCCGTCCGTCTGTCCGTGTTAGCGTGTTAATGTCATTTGCCAAGGCACCAGAAGAGATACAAAAAATTTAAGCACACCAATCTGTCAGGCATAAATTCGAAAATTTTGGTATTGCAATTCAGCAACATCGGATCATTCCTTTGGAGGCTGCGGGCCAAAAACCACGCCCACCTATATTTTTTTCACGGTTTTTCAGGTTTTTTTTTAATTTTTTTCAGCTTTAATGATTCTGTTTTGCCTTTTTTTCTCAAATAAATATTAGACTGCGACAGGTAGATCGCAAGGAGTACATACAGATCTCGGGGGATCAATAACCCCCTGCGAGGGACGATTTTTGTTTGTTTTTAGATTGGTAGGGTTTTTCTGCTTTGATTTGTATTAGTGAGCTTAATAGAAAGCAATACACATAGACGTAGCCAATGGACCCACAGGGTACCCACTGATAAATAGGAGCAGTTAAAAGGACCCCATGTGTCAATATGAGGAAATTTTTTTTTGTAAGGATTTTTTTTTGCTTTAGTCTGACCATTCTAACTATATATAGATTGGAGAAAGGTCCAAAATTTAACAAAAAAATTTCAATCAAATTTTTAAAAAAAAATTTTTTAAAAAATTTTGAAAAAAAATTTTAAAATTTTTTTTTAAAAAAGTTTACAAAAAAGTTTACAAAGCATTTTCAAATAGATATTTTACAGAAAAATATTCGAAAAAAAAATTTTTTAAAAAATTTTCCAAAAAATTTTCGAATAAAATTTTACAAAAAATTTTTAAAAAAATATTTTTACAAAAAATTTTTACACACAATTTTCGAAAAATTAAAACAAAAATTTCAATATTTCTTTGAAAATGAAAATCATGCCTGTAACATAACATATATTTAATATTAAGAATATACATATGTATGTATGTGTGTATATAGAGTAACATATTTTTATACCCTTCACCACAGGTGGAAAGGGTATATATAAGTTTGTCATTCCGTGTGTAATTTCTACAATATTCATTTCCGACCCCATAAAGTATATATATTCTGGATCCTTATACATAGAGAAGTTGATTAAGCGATGTCCGTCTGTCCGTCTGTCCGTCTGCCCGTCTATCCGTCTGTCCGTCTGTCCGTGTTAGTGTGGTAATGTCATTTACCAAGGCACCAGAAGAGATACAAAAAATTTAAGCACACCAATCTGTCAGGCATAGTTTCGAAAATTTTGGTATTGCAATTCAGCAACATCGGATCATTCCTTTGGAGGCTGCGGGCCAAAAACCACGCCCACCTATATTTTTTTTCACGTTTTTTCAGGTTTTTTTTTTAAATTTTTTTCAGCTTTAATGATTCTGTTTTGCCTTTTTTTCTCAAATAAATATTAGACTGCGACAGGTAGATCGCAAGGAGTGCATACAGATCTCGGGGGATCAATAACCCCCTGCGAGGGGCGATTTTTGTTTGTTTTTAGATTGGTACGGTTTTTCTGCTTTGATTTGTATTAGTGACCTTAATAGAAAGCAATACACATAGAGGTAGCCAATGGACCCACAGGGTACCCACTGATAAATAGGAGCAGTTAAAAGGACCCCCATTTGTCAATATGAGGAAATTTTTTTTTTTTAAGGATTTTTTTTTGCTTTAGTCTGACCATTCTAACTCAATATAGATTGGAGAAAGGTCCAAAATTTAACAAAAAAATTTCAATCGAATTTTTAAAAAAAAATTTTTTTAAAAATTTTTTAAAAAAAATTTTAAAATTTTTTTTCAAAAATATTTACAAAAAAATTTACAAAGCATTTTCAAAAAGATATTTTACAGAAAATATTCGAAAAAAAATTTTTTTAAAAAATTTTCCAAAAAATTTTCGAATAAAATTTTACAAAAAATTTTTAAAAAAATATTTTTACAAAAAATTTTTAGACACAATTTTCGAAAAATTAAAACAAAAATTTCAATATTTCTTTGAAAATGAAAATCATGCCTGTAACATAACATATATTTAATATTAAGAATATACATATGTATGTATGTGTGTATATAGAGTAACGTATTTTTATACCCTTCACCACAGGTGGAAAGGGTATATATAAGTTTGTCATTCCGTGTGTAATTTCTACAATATTCATTTCCGACCCCATAAAGTATATATATTCTGGATCCTTATACATAGAGAAGTTGATTAAGCGATGTCCGTCTGTCCGTCTGTCCGTGTTAGTGTGGTAATGTCATTTACCAAGGCACCAGAAGAGATACAAAAAATTTAAGCACACCAATCTGTCAGGCATAGTTTCGAAAATTTTGGTATTGCAATTCAGCAACATCGGATCATTCCTTTGGAGGCTACGGGCCAAAAACCACGCCCACCTATATTTTTTTCACGTTTTTTCAGGTTTTTTTTAAATTTTTTTCAGCTTTAATGATTCTTTTTTGCCTTTTTTCTCAAATAAATATTAGACTGCGACAGGTAGATCGCAAAGAGTGCATACAGATCTCGGGGTATCAATAACCCCCTGCGAGGGGCGATTTTTGTTTGTTTTTAGATTGGTAGGGTTTTTCTGCTTTGATTTGTATTATTGACCTTAATAGAAAGCAATACACATAGAGGTAGCCAATGGACCCACAGGGTACCCACTGATAAATAGGAGCAGTTAAAAGGACCCCCCATGTGTCAATATGAGGAAATTTTTTTTTTGTAAGGATTTTTTTTTTGCTTTAGTCTGACCATTCTAACTCAATATAGAATGCAGAAAGGTCATAAATTTAACAAAAAAAAATTTTTTAAAAATTTAAAAAAAAAATTTTTTTTTAAAATTTCCAAAAAAAATTTTTACAAAAAAATTTACAAAACATTTTCAAAAATATATTTTACAGAAAAATATTAAAAAAATTTTGTTTTAAAAATTTTCCAAAAAATTTTCGAACAAAATTTTACAAAAAATTTTTAAAAAATTATTTTTACAAAAAATTTTTACACACAATTTTAGAAATATTAAAACAAAAATTTCAATATTTCTTTGAGAATGAAAATCATGACTGTAACATAACATATAATTAATATTAAGATTATACATATGTATGTATGTGTGTATATAGAGTAACATATATTTTTAAATGCGTTTGATTTTTATTTTAAATGCGTTTGATTTTTAAATAGATGATATCTCTGTTTTAAAACCTAGGTGCATTAAACACATAGACATCATCAGGATACCGACTACAAACTGTCAAAAATAAAATACACACGTTTATAGGTAAACGATTCTTTTGAAGCCAGCAAAGCTACATGGCTACACGACCACCGTTGTGGCTGTCGTCAACTTAGGCTAATTTGTATTTTATTCAACAAAAGAAAATGTCACAAAATTGTAAATTACAAATTCATATACAAACAAAAAGTATTGGAGGAAATATTTAAAAGTTTTTGAAAAAGTTTTTTAATTTTATAAAAAAAATGAATAATGATTTTTTCTCATACGACTTTATTTAAGTAAAGAGTCAACAATATGGATAATGCTGTACATGTCTGTACAAATAAAATCACCGTGGTGAAGGGTATATAATACCCGTTGTTAATACCCGTTTGTAAATTTTTATATTGAAAGTGCCGAATTACATTATGCAACTTATGACGCTGCAATCTTTCTCGTTTCTTCTTTAATATTGCATTTGAGTTTATATCGTCTGATTTTTATTGCAGCAATTTGTAGGGATGTATACATTTTAAACTTCAAAATTAAAACTACGAATGAGAGAACGAAACGAATTTCAAGAGTACATGCATATGTGTACCCTTTTGAATTCCTCTCTTTCCTCTCGCCTAATAATGAAGAATTGCACTGACACAAGTTGCATAGTTTAAATCGGCACAAACTGGTTCGAGTTTTGTGAATAAAAATACGTTTTTAAATTGTCTATTAAAAAATATATATATACCAATTTATTTATATTACCAATTTATTTATAAACTACCAGCTTAAAAATTATCTCTATTCTCAACTAGATTTTTTTTTTACAAATTTGTGGTATAATGAAAACTGCTCTAAGGGGTTAACACGTTTTCGTTGATTTTTTTAAGATAAACTGTTTTTTGATATAAGTTATCATATGCAAATACTATGCATTGACCATTTTTCATATATATATACCTCGGTTTAGAACTGCTACTATATATGTAGTTACAAAAACAGCAAAATATACACTTTAATCAATCGTCATGCTGAAAATATTTTTAACATTTAATTTTTCAACAACACTGCTACTAAAAATTGTTGTGCTGTGTAAACAAATTATTAACTAGAAAAATTGCAGCATTAGTTTGCAATTTCTTTAGCAGCGCAGACGCAAACTTGTAAAACTAATATTGCGACTGGTAATTTTAATTCCGTTTAGTCTATGTTGTGCGCAGTAGCATTTTAAATTTTATCTTGTTGCTGCTGCCAGTAGCAATTAAAATTATTTTGGGTTGTGTTAATGCTGTTTACATATATTTCTTGTTATTAGCAAAATTGATGCAACTGCAGTCTTATAACGTAGTATTTGTTATGCGAACTGTGGTAAAATGGAAAACAAAAGGTTTTTAAAGGAAAAAAAAACTGTTTAAAACCTATTACAAAACAAATTTTTTATAATGAAGGACTTTTCTTTCTTTCGAATTTTTATTATATAATTTAAATATATTACAAAAGCAAATATATTTTTGTATTATTATTATACGTTATTTTCAAAACGTTGGTTGCAAAACAATTGAAAAAAGTCATGAGCAACTCTGTAAACGTAAACAATGTTACATGTCTCAAAAGCAGTGTTACCAGAACGACTGTTTTCCTGCTTGGTCTGGTGGTTTTTTGCTATCTAAAGCGGAAAAAACCGTTAAGTTTTTTAGCTGTGAAACCTTTTAGTTGCCTGTGTTCTAGGATTTTTTAAACTGTAATAAATGCGTAGTTTTTATATGTTACAAAGTAAGATCAACTCTGTATTTTTATTCTCTGTCTATATTGTCTGTTTTATCGATATTGGAAATTACTAGAATGAAATAAGCGAGGGGCCAAGTGTCTCCTGGTCACTACTTTTGCCAAATATTTTGGTGATAGACGTCTCGTGCGTCTACTTATTTTATTATAATTTTTATTTCGTATTTGTTATATCGAGAAACTTGGTTAAAATTATTGTTTTTCTAAATAGCAAAAGAAACACAAGTATTGTTAAATATTCCCTTACACAGTTATGGTTCTTATTACAAAATAATATAAGTACTTTTATAATTTCCAACTTCATTATTATAAATATAATATAAAGATATAGAATTTTTCTTTAATTTTATCGAAAATGTTTTGTAAACATTTTATCGGAAATTTTTGTAAAAATTTTATTGAAAATTAATAGAAAAATCTTTCTAAAAAATTTATCGAAATTTTTTTATAAAAATTTTATCGAAAATTTTTTCTAAAAATTTTATCGAATATTTTTTTTTTCAAAAATTTTATCGAAAATAAAAACAACGTGAAAAATATAGGTGGTAATGGTCTTATATTGCTGAGTTGCATAAGCGAAATTTTCGAAACTATGCCTGGCAGTAATTTTTTGTATCTCTCCTGGTGCAATGCCAAAGTTGATTTCAACCCGAACACAGACAGACGGACATCGCTTAATCAACATTCCACCTGTGGTGAAGGGTATAAAAATTATTGATGGAAGACGAAAATTAAGCTTGAGCTCAACAAGTTGTTTTTAATATTACCAAAAAATATTAAATAACACAATATTTAAAAATTATTACAAAAAAATGTTGTGTTTGAACTCTGTTTTTTTGTTGCCAGTATTTCTAGTGTGGAAATCTTAATTAAATGTACCATTAATATCTGATTATAATGTGTCCATACATATGTATATGAATGTCTACATATTTGTATTTACATCCATACATATAAACCAGTGTTCGAAAATTTACCTCCCATAATGTACTTAAATGTTTTGTACGGTAGAATATTAAGTACACAAACGCAAATAGTGTTTGTGTAGCAAATAAAAAAAAGGAACTGTTATTCTGCTTATGATCTTTCTACACAACGAGAATACTGTACTGAACAAACTCAACATAAAGATCGAAACCATAGTAGAGTTAATTGAACAGCTGACTTCTTTTCATTCGTATATTTTTAATTGTAGCTCTCAAACTTTGTTTACGTTTGTGTATTTTCTGTTATGAAAAATGCTAAATTCCAACAACAAAAAATACATGTGTATGGTTTGCAGTGATGTCAACTTAGCTTTTTTTGATTTTCTTTGGCGCTTGCTTTTTCATTGTGCTAACTTGAAACAATTATAAGTAAATAAACATCACGTAAGATTTTTTTTCATTGTGCAATAAATATTATAATTTTACACTTTTTGTCTAAATTAATTAAATAAATGGAATTCATTAAAAGTGGAATTCATTTTTTCTAGTAGTTTTAACTAATCAGAACATGTTATCAATTTGTTATCCTTCTGCTGGCCTGCCTGCTGATGACGGAGGTAGATGTGAAAATGCATTCCTTTCTGCTGGTGTCTAAAATTAAATTTTACCAAGTTTTCTTTAATATAAAACTCCTAATATGTAATTTAAATTATTCTTTCTTAGAGATAATAAGAACGAACTTAAGCTTGACTTCAAAAATTTCATCTGCTAAGTTTTTTAATTTAAAAATATCAAACTTAAAAAGTCATTTGAAATCAAGATTATTTCAAGTACTATTCATTCAAGTACTATTTTTTCAAGTACTTAAATTTTCAATTTTTCTATTTTATATCTACCAACAAAATACACGTGATTTTTGTTCTTGTAAAACCAACTCTTATTTATTGTACCTAATTGTCACTGCAGGATTTGCAAAAGCTTTGACAAAGTTTTTTTGTGTAAAATGGTGGCAACAGATGCCAGGATGGTCGCCCCACAGAGAACCTTTGATCTCTGTGGCAAGTTGATGGTGAGGTGCCCTTCGGGGGTTCACGTGGTGGTTGTCGTTAAGGTCGATGTATGCAGAGATGGTGCAGAGATGTGTTGCTAATTTAGCTACAATTTCGAAAAATGTAAGTGTGTTAGTAAAAAACTCAAAGTCGTCTTTTTCAACATACAAGAAACTTTTTCTTTCCTGATTTAATCTCCTTCAACAAAGTACTCTTTGTGTCAACCTCTTCCGGCGGTACTTTCATCACAGTTAAGTACATCAAAGTATAACGTATGACGGATTCTATGTGCACCGGCCTTGAGAGTGTATTGTGTTTTTTGAACTTGTACTTGCATTTGTAAAACATAGGTTAAAATTTATTACCACATAGAGTCTAAATTTTTGTTGAAAAAAAAACTTGTTGGCTTCTAATATTACATCGGTTTGCGGTTATTTGCAACATTATTGTAACTTGTTTAATTTTACTCGATCAGTTTTTATTTTGCTTAGAACGTAATTCAGTAAATATACTATCGTAAATTCATTTTATGGACCAAATAATACTATTATATCTTGCAAGTTTATTAATAATATTTCACGTTTTGGTCGAATTATCGTATAGTAAATGAATTCACAATAATATATTAACTAAATTGCGTTCAAATCAACATAAAAACTGATCGATTAATCGAATATTTCTTTTAATTTTTTTTTTCGATTAATCAGTAAAATATTATGTTTTTTACTATCATACTGATTCACTAACACTTTCAAAACGCATATAATGGAATTGCGTACTTTGTAGAGGTTCAGTATTAAAATTACTTAATAATGTTGCAGGCCTGAGTCAGTTTTTGGTCATTAAGCCATAAAATGGACGACATTAAAAAAACTGTATTCACATACTAAATGAGCGCAAAATATTGTAGCTCACGATGAAGAGAATTCGTATTTACATGCCTTGAAAAATGAATGAGAGATACTCAAATTTCAATTTCAAGGTAAACTTCGAACCGCTAAAAAACCACTAACGCTTTATCGTGGGTTAAAAGTTTGTATGAACGAAATATTTGTCCTTTATAACGAAGAAAAAGTTTATAAAACTAAATTACGAAAAGCTCCCAGTTTGAGAGTTATTGATAAATAAATCGAGACATCTTTTTTAAAACTTGTAAAGGCCATTTTGACCGGTTTACATTTTAGAAAAGACATTTTTATGCACATCTGAATTTTTAATCCTCAGATAACCGAAAATGCGCGAGGAGTGCAAAAAATAATATTTTTGCAAATCCCATAAATTTTATGGGTGCTCATATATGTAAGTAAAATTATAACAAAAAATATTTTAAAGTTCGGATCCTGTAAAAAAAGTTTTATGTAAGAATTATTATAATACAAAATAAACCAATTTATGTAGAATAAAAATTTTCTTAAAGTTTGAACAGTTACTGCAGAAGTTGGTTCCTAGATTTTGGTGCAATCGACAAAGTAAATAAAAAGATCATTTAAATAACTAGCTTTGTAATACCTTTTATTAGATCCTTTAACACGAGAACAAAATGATAGCATACGAAAAGAAATAAAAACTTTTCTGTTGTATTATGAGACTGAAATGGGTTGGCTCAACAAATATCCAGTAATTAGGGAAGTTTTTTTAAAATTCAATTCTGACGCCCCTAGAGAAACAAACAAATTGATATTAGTGTTGAAATGCTTGTTTTGCTTGATTTAAATAATTTGTAGAACTTTGAAATGTTTTTCTGTGTCCATTTCTCATTTCTTATTTTTTAATTACAGTAATTTTGTTAAACCAAAAATTAAATTTTGGAATTTCTAATGCAGTATTACAGCCATATTCATAATTTATAAAAAAATTTAATTTTATTTTAGAACAAATTTTGGATGAAGAAGTTTTATTTATTATGCATATATTTTATTTATTATGCATATATTTTAAAAGTAATCCACACCAAATTTTAAGACTTACGTATTTACTTTACTTATAAAGGTACCCATGTAATTCCACAAAGTAAAAATACAAATCAAATATACATTTTATTCAATTGGATATTTGGTAGTAAGTAATTCATATATTGTGATTATTTTAAAACAGCGCCATCTGTTGCGCAACCGTATTTAAAATATCCCGCGTTCAAAAATAAAAGATGCCTTTAAGTATGCAGTACCTTTAGTTTTGACGTGATGCGAACACAGACAGACAAACAGACAGACAGGAAATAAGTTACTGTTTTATTATATGTATAGATATGAACATTAGACCTTAGTTTTGAATTAGTGCAAAAAAAAAAAAATAATAATAAATCGAATCGAGCTTCAAATTAAGTGCAAAATTTCTGTGTTGCACTCAAATTAGCGAAGAAAAACAAGGTAGCAATATATTACAGACTTTTTTTTGAAATCAAATATGTAGTTAAATTTTAGTGAAAACATTTTTTAACTCATATCACTAATGTTGATTGAGGCTGTTTTAATTTTGCAATATCACTAAGTGTGAGTAAAGATTGCAAAATTATAGCGCTACACCCAACTATGACTTTAAATATTTTGTTAAGACAATGTTTTCCTTAAAAGCTAATTATATTTCATACCTACTAATATTTCCTATAATTGTAGCGTGAAAAAACTGGTGGGCTAGTAGCGAGAAAAGTTATATTGTGGGTTTGATTCCCACCAAAGGCTGTTTGTTTTATCATAAAGATTAAGGTCCTACTTACTAAGTTCGATAAATTCAGTTAGAATATACATAAGTATTATTTGTATTATAACATATGAATAATATACTAAGGTCATCAAGTAAACATGAGACTTATAAAAGATAGCTGGCACTAGTAAAACCCAAAACACTTTCAAATTCAGCTGGCAGTAGCAAAACAAAAAAAAATCTGCTACTGAGCACAACAATAAGCTAAACAACACTAAAAGCCGGGGCACGTAGAATCCGTCATACGTTATACTTTGACGTATTCATCAGTGCTCAAAGTAACGACGGAAGCGGATGACACAATAAGTATTTTGTTGACAATTATTATTAAATCAGGTAAGGAAACACTTATTTTACATTAAAACACTTAATCAGAATAAATAAAAATAATAATTCTAGTAGTAGGATGATTAAAAATTACAGGGTTTCATATTTGTTATTGAATAGTCGTATATTTATTGCTTCACCATATACATCGTAAATGATGAAGACGTTACTGCATATTTAAACCCTGATTTAAACTATAAAACTTATGCAACTTTCTGATCAGTTTATAACAACATTTTTGGCAACTGAGGAACGTTAGAATGATGAGTACTAAAAAACGTCAGCAACAATTAACAAAAAAGAAGAAAAATATTATATGCACTCGTTTTATATCATTTTACGAGCTTTTTCTACTTTATTTAATTTAAAAGAAGGACATTTTGAAAATCAACATTCACTTCCCTGTAAACCATCTAGAAACTTGCAATATTTTTAATTGTTTCCGCTTGTAAAAAACACGAAGTTTTGCATTATGATTATAACTTTTTTTTCTCTGCCTGTTAAAATTAATTGTTCTTGTAATAATAATACTAAAAATAAAAACGCTTTAGACTACACTTATTTTGTCCTTAATAAATATATATAAAGCTTTTTCGGATAGAGTTACTTGATAAAAGTTAATTGATAAAACCAATTTAAAATGATGTTAATTTTATAAGATTTGTCTAAAGATGACTCGTCTACGCATAAATAACAAAAATGTTATTTCCTCAATTTTAGCTAAGAAAAATGGTGTTTGAACTTATGTTTAATGTGAAGGAATTTGTGTGAGACTCAGGAAATATTATATTATTAGTTATTAGTTTTGGAACAAATATACATAGGAAAAATAAAGTAGAAAGCATTTTGGTGATACTTACCCTCCAAAGAATTGTCGTTGCGGGAAAGTATGGATGGTATTAGAGTAGTGGTGGGTTCATTTGAACGCATATTGAAGTCGTAGGGAAATCCGGCATTTGGTATAGCGCCCTGCAGTTTGGGAGCTGGTGGTATGGCCTCACCTTCCTTGTAGAATTGATCCTCATCGTAAAGTTCATCTTGATCTAAATCTAAATCACTCTGCTGTGGCTCATCCGGTTCCGGTGCAGTTTCATAGCGATCCTTCAGCACTTTACGTGGTACTATTTTAATCAAAAATACATACTTACATCATAATGAAGATGGCATATTTTCATAAATACTACAGTGAGAATTTATGCATTTAACTTAAAATAAATTTCTCCCTTTCTTTTCTTTCGTTTTATTTTCTTGTTTATGTATAATTTACTCTATTTACACTCGTATGAATGGAAATTTAAATAATGTAAGTGCATGCATTAAGTAGTACTTACTGCATGTATAAACCACCTTTAAATGCATTGGTATATCGTTTTTGCAGGGTCTACCAAAAGTACCAGCATCCGCAGTTATGGAACAACGTCTTCGTCCGTGACAAATTTGCATAACAGTCTCCGTGGCATAAGACACCAGACAGGCTAAATAGTTGTATGAAAAAAACATAAAGAAAAGCGTGTAAAAATACAACAAATAAAAACTTTTTCTTCCTGTTGCACATACACATACAAAAGCAAGTATAAATGAAATTTAAGAATTCTTCATCTTGTATTATTTCCTATGCTATGAGTTATACTGTTATCTTAGTAAGTATGTATGTGTATTTGAAAATGGGTCCGGTCTAGTATACAGATGAATGTGTTTAAATAAATAAGGGCGATAAATCTAATTGCAGCTACATTCAGCATTTAGTAGAATAATATAACATTACATACTTACTTTGCTTAGTATTTGTATCCGGAGCATTTTGTGTGTTGTTATGAGGGCATTGCACACTTTCGCGTTCTATGAAGCCAAAGGAGGCACTGTATATTGCAATCCTAGAGTAGGGATTGCATACAAGTGGCATATTGTCACTTTCACAAGCTACTTTTGAACGAAACTCATCTGAAAAAAAGAGAAAATATATTTAAGCGGATTTAAGTAGAAAATGATAGAACGACTGCTAACTTCATGCACTTAATATTCTTTTTCATTCAACTATACAACTCTTGAACAGTGTAACCATGAGGAAATTTGTCCTTCAATAGGAGATTTCAAAGTTAATTTGGAGACAAATTTTCATGGGGAGGGATAAAGATACTTTACATTATTAACACTTGTTTCTGATAATTTGGACCTGCATAAAAGAAATTGTATAACCACTTCTTACAGTTTTTGAGCAATGGATCAACATCATATAAAATACATATGTACATATATCGCACTTTTCATTTGCGCACTGTTCAAAATAGTGTACTATTCTCTGTGAGTACCAGTAGTGCGATTCACTATTCAATTTTAACGATTGGGGACTCGTTAAAAAAATTTAACAACAAAACGAAAGACTTTGTTATTCAGAAATGCTTTTTAATAACATTTGATCTTGTTATAAATCAGCTGTTTTTCTTAGCAAGTCGAGTATCGTTTACTTTATCAAAATATCAAAAGATAAAGTCGCCCGTTAGATGTAAAATATTCTAAATAATTAATATTTATAATTAAAACACATACATACATATGTATTTTATCTACCTTATAAAAATGAATTTAAACAATTTTTTAGAAATAAAATTAAAAAAAAGCAAAATATAAAGCACATGTGTGGAAAGTTTTGTTTATTATTTTTCATTTCTCTTTGGTCTTTTTGCTGTTTTGCCATTTTGTTTAGCAGCATTGCCATTCATTTTGTTTGTATTTTTCATTTGTTAACCACAGGTTAGTGAATCGCAAATGCGTTAGTACAAGCAAAAAAACATATTGATATATTTAACAAGTGTTAGATCGTTAAAAGTTAGTGAATTGGACTACAGATGTACTTATTGCATAAATATTATAACAAGTGTTAATTAATAATTACGTGAAAATTTGGTGGTTCTTCCTTAATATAACCGACAGGTGAAACGTGATATGTATAATTCCAATTAATATTTTTTGTTCATTAAAATTGTTATTAATATACATCTGAATGTATGTATGTATGTATGTATGTATGTATGTATGTACATGTATAATTATTATCATTAAATGTTTAGTAATGAACCTTTTTAAAACGTTAGAAGTATGGAGACCAATCGAAGAAACATTGGACTGATTATAAATAAGACTGTCGACTAAATTATCATTTATTAATTGATATGTAGTAAATTCCTTTAAAATATCTCAAAATTTTCTATTTCTTTAATTATGATTCATGGACTACTAAATTGATGGTTCATATAGGAAATTTAGAAAACTGGTTGAAGAAATGGAGAATAAAAGTGAACGAACAAAAATGCACTCATATAACGTTTACACTCCGTAGAGACTAATGTCCCCCTATTCCCATAAATAATCAAATGATACCTCAAGTTTCTGAAGTCAAATACCTCGGTAAACGTCTTGATCGGCGCCATATAGAATCAAAGTTAACACAAATGAAGTTGAAAGCAGTCCAACTCAACCGGCTTATTGGGGCACTGCCTCAGCTTCAAACTTGGAAAAAATTCAAAGGGGATTACATAGAATTTTAAGAATGATTACATGCACTCCTTGGTATATTAAAAACTCCGATTGAAGCAGAAATCACGAAACACGCCGGCTCGAAACATCCTAAACGACCGCGGCTACATTCGACTAAGAAGGAGGGATATTACCTTTTTTGGCCAAACCCCAGAGTGGTGAATCCGAAATGATGACATCAACCGGAAAATAAATTTGAGCCCGGCATTGGCTGGAGTATAATTTAGTTTTAAGATGTGAACACTTATTGTTAGTTCAATTATATTTGAAGATTCCATAAATAAAATTGAAAAACAAAAAAAATATCGGAAAGTCATGAATAAAAATTGGTCTTATACTTGCTTTAAATAATAAAAGTTTAGTTTTCTTTGGCTAACTTTTTTTCAGTAGAGAAAATAGATCAAAAGTCAAGTTAAAAAATCGAATTGTGGCTTATTTGTTCTTAAATTTATCTGAATTTTCACTGATGCTGAAGCTATAAGATGTTGAACACCTCCAGCGTCTTTCAAAAAGACAATTGATTCCATCAGAACTCCTGATCCTTTCAAAGTACAACGAGAAATTAAGACTGCATGAGCATTTACCTATCAATAGAGTTTACCATTTACCATTTTAGTACTAATTTTTGATATTGCGACATTGTTCACTTGTGTTAAATAAAAGAAAGATTGGTTATAGATAAGTTTTGGGAAACCACTTTTTAGTTATCTGAATTCCCGTAAGATCGTACATACCTTTAAATGTATGCACTACACTGAACCAAATTTGGTAGGTAATATTAACGAAAAAAATTTAGTTAACCCTTAACAAAAAAAAATTTTAAATAAACAGAAATATTTATTCAAATTTACATAAATTTTATTGATATCAAGGAATTTTCTTGAAATCAAAAGAATTTTTTCTGTAAAAATATGTTTTAGTAGCTTTTTTTGATTGGAAAAATATTTGATTAAAGAATTTACTAAAATTCTGTTAAATGAACAAAAATTTAGTTGTAATAGTAGTATAGAATCATAGTAAAAACAATACATAAAATTAGTAAAATTAACACCCGCAAGAAGAGTTACATTGAGTAATTTTATGTTGATTTAACAAAATTTATTTGTTGAGTTGAATATAAAATAAATATTTGTTTTAGTAACATTGAAGAATTTTTGTTAAAATGTTACATTTTTTAGTGAAATTTTTTAACTTAACCAAAGGCATGTAGAACTGACGAAATTTTGTCAAATTATAACTTATTTACTTTAACAAATATAAAAACAAAAAAAGTAGGCATGTAGATTTGAAACAAACTTTCAATTAAATATTTCATTTGTTTGTTTGTTTTTTTTTTTTCAATTTTTACATTTAAAAATTGTGCATTTCAATTAAAAATTGTTTTTTTCTTTTAAAAATCCAAGTTTTTGTAAAAAAATAAGCCTTCAAAGAAAGTGTGAGTGAAAAAATATACGTAAATATAAAAATATAAATGTGATAATATAACCATTTTTGTGATAATTGCAGGTGTGTTCCTTTTCATTAGCATTACTACCCTTCTTCATAGCATATTGGTACCAACATCAAAAATCTATTATGTTTCCAATGGAGAAAAGATATGCACAAAATTTTCTATACGTGATTCACTAAGAAGTATGATAGTTGATGGAAACTATCATACACTTTTACAATATTGATACAAATATAGGCCCCTATTATGAGTTGCATTCGATTTTCGATCTTCGCTGGCTAACGAACATCGAAAATCGAATGTCAAATTCATATTATGAGTTGGTAGCACAGTCGAAAATTTCGTTGCACAACGAATTTTCAATCGAACACAATTTTGCTGTCGATGGTTTGCGTTAGTTTGTAAAACTTATTGAAAATGTAAGTATTTGTGAATTTTTGTTTTTTATATAAATTATTTTTTTGTTTTTTATGTAAATTAATTTTATTTTTTATGTAAATTATTTTAATTTCATGCAGGTCTAAGGTTGTAAGTACAAAACAACAATTGGAAAAGCTCATTTTTCTAATGAAACAAAACCCTCAGCTGCCAAAAGGAATAGCACAAAAGTTTAAGCGGCAAAAAAATGGGAAGAAACCACGTAGGAGCTAAATTGTATTGGGCCACCCGTTAGAACAACAGCAAACTGGTCATGTTAATTAATAATTAATTCAATTTTTTCCTTTATAAATAATAAAATATCTATGTATTTGTAGTGCCAGCTGATAAATATGTACTATGGTGAATAATCAAATTGAGTCAAATTCACAATAGCGCTATTTTTATCGAATGTGCGCCATAATACCAAATGAAAATTCGTTCGATCAGTACTTTCGACTACAGTCGAAGATCGAAAGTTGCTCATAATAGGCACCATAGACTATAATAGTCCACAAATAAATTCGTTAATTTCAAATTTAAAATAATTTTACTAGTTTAACCCTTAATTTAATAAATTGTAATTTTGTCATTCACCCCTATCGTGAATAATATTTCCCTCGTAATTTTTCCCCTTTTCACGTATTTGCAATCATGAAAATCTCCCATGAAAAAAATTTTTTGATGTAATTCAGTCGAGAATAATAACGTGAAAAAATGTTAGCGGCAAAAAATTCCCCTTATCGTGAATAATGTTTTCCCTGGGAATTTGTTTGATTTTCTCTTTGATATTTTCACTTCATTTTTGCTAGGGGAATTGTACACACAAATATGTAAGTATTTATTTGTTTTAATTATTTACATAGGTATATTAAAGTTTTTAAAAAATACTTCAGGACAAGATACGTAAATAAAGTGCAAAGTGATGTTATGCTAAATAGAATGCAAAATAATAGAGCAATAGCTTGTGGGTTTGGGAAACTCAAAAGAAGTAGTAGCAGAATTTTGGAAGTCGGTTACGGAAGAGCTGAACACTGCTGGTCCTCCAATTAAAAATGTCACAGCGTGGAAGAAGGTAAAATGTTGTTTATAATATAAAATATATCATTTTAAATGTTCCTTCTTTGTTCAACAGGTTTGGACCGATCAAAAACGGTATGTCCGATTGAAAGCTGCCGAAAATATGAAAAACCAACGGGCGACTGGAGGAGGGCCAAATCAAACCAAAAACCTAACAGCAAGCGAACAGTGCATCTTTGAACTGGTAGGAATGAAGGAGTCAGTAGAGGGCTTAGAAAACATCCCTAAGTTTGGTGAACCAGATAATTTTGGTAAAAATGAAAAATTAAAAGAACCGCCGACAAAACCATCCCATAATTATGTATTAATAGAAGTGTGTAATGAGGCACCCTGCTATTCGAAGCAGGTAACACCGCCTAGGCAAGACCCCATATTAAATGAAGAGTCAAGTGAAAAAAGTCCAGCTCTTTTAAACGCAAAAGTCTGGATTACCGAGAAAAGTTAACCACAGCTGATCTTATTGCTAAAGAAGTAACAACGCAAGAGAAATTGTATTCCAAAATTTGTGAAATAGGTGATTTCATACAAATCCACAACAAAGAAATGGAGACCAGTATAAAAAGAGTATACCGCGCACTCGAAAAAAGCAATGACATAATATCAAAAAAGTTAAATATGTTGGAAAAGCATTATGAAGCGGTAGAACAACTACGCTTAAAGGAGCTTAAAACTAAAATAGAAAACAACAACAAATTAATATATATTGAGGAAATGAAACTTAAAATCTTGGAGAAGAATAATTTAAATCAACAAGAAACCAGCAATTTTTAAAAATTTTTATAGTGCTAAGTTATTACATTTTTTAGTTTTTTAAACGATCTCTTTGTTAATATGCAATTGAACTGAATTAGTTTATTTTATTTTTTAAATCCCGTTTCTCTAAAAGCGTGTTTACATTGCGTGTACAAGTCATATGGAATGTCAGATTTTCCATATGTAAAACTATACACATAGTGTAAACCTTTTGAAACATAACATGTGTTATTTATCTATGTGCAATAACATGTGTTAGTTTTTTATTTAAAGCACGCTCTATTTGATGTGTAAAACTATGTGACAACAGCTGTATTCAGTGATGTTCACTTTTATTTTCAAAAATTCCGCTCGTACTTTTTTATCATGAATTTTTATTAGTAATTTAATGGTCCAGATTTATATCGATACGTTATAGGTGATATTAATAATAAATATAAGTAATTTAATATACATACATATGTATATTATATATCTATTTGCAAGTTTGTACGTCAATCGCGGCTAAATCGAATTTAATGATACTTAAAACATAGACAGATCTTTTTTTTGTGGGTCCAATAGCATATTTCTGTTTTCAAAACTAGAGCCAGGAGGGTATAAGGGACATTTTTATACGAATGACTCAATTTTAATTGAAGTTGAGAACACAATTTCATAAATGTATAGTGATAAAAGGCAAGGTGTGCTTATCTATTTTACCGGTACTAAGAAAGACTGAATTAAATTAAAAATTTACTTTACTACTATAGTAGTTTTTTTAAATCTTTTTTAAGACAGTAAGCAAACTGTGTAATCTGTAATATTACCTAACTAACAACTTTGGACAGCAGGACAAAAAAAAAATGCTATTGAGGTATTGTGGGTATCGAAACTGCTACAAATTACTTAATTGAGCCGTTGGTTTTGAAAATGAGAGAACTCCATTTTGTGAAAAAAATGAATTAAACCTAAATCTTATTACAAATTAACATAATTTTATGTTTTTAGTCCATGTTGAATAGTACTATTTCTTATATTGCAATATATTAAGAAGAATTATTAGAATTTAGCAATCATCCTGCAACTATGGTGAAAAATTTTCGCTATGTAACCTAAGAAATATAAGTATTGTAATTTCTTTCTTTCTTTTTCCACCTTTTACTTTAAAATTAAATATAATTTTAGTTTTTTGTTTTACTGCACCAAAGAAGAATGAAATGATATTGAAATAAAATATGTAAGTAAATAAACTATTCAATATTTTTGGTATTATAATTACATTCCAGTAAAAGAAAATCAACATTTTCAAATCATTGCCTTTGAAAATGAGACAACTACATTGGCGCATACCAAATCCTTTTTTTTCAGATAAAATGGATAACTATTATTGCATATTAAACTTACGTGCAATAAGACCACAAAAAATATAAAATAAGTCTATTACGGCTTGTAAATTTTTTTAACGCCATTCAAATGCAAATCATTAAATATAATAAAATGGAGTTCTCTCATTTTTAAAAGCAACGGCAACGGGAAATTTAATTCTTTTCTATTGTCATAAGAATTAGGATAAAAAATATTTTATTCCAAGTAAAAAAGAGTGCAAATACATTGACATTAACATCATCAAAATTAATCATTAAATTGTTGCTGATATAGTTCAAATGATATTAATTATCACTTTATAATAAATAATACATATTATTTATGTATTATTTATTATAATTATTTTTTGTTTTGATATAATTTCTTTCTTATAAATTGATTTCTGTACTGTTGTAGAAGCTCCCAAATGATAACACAAAACGGTAGTTCTTTGCAAAGTTGACATCACTAGCGGGTTTCTTGTAAAATAAAATGGCGGCAAAAATATGCAAAATTGCCTAATAACTTATTACAGCAATTCCCAATAAAGCTATCATTTTTCCTTTACTTAATTATATTCTAGTCACTGAATCTTAAAAATTTTACTTTTGATCCATATGTTGAAATATCTTATGCAATTAGATAAAAACTCATAAATTTTGGTTTTTAATACAATGTATATTGAAATCTGATAAATAAATAATAATAATATGGAGAAATCGGCGAAAATTGATCCAGCGCGAAATTAAAAATAATCGGATCGAAAATAAGTCCGGCGGTGGTCGGCCACCAAAGTTAACCTACAAAGGAAAACTTTATAAAAAGCGCACCGTTAAGAAAAATCTGTTTACTAGCTCCACAAAAATTACAGTTGATCTCGAAATATATCAAAAAACAAAAGTTTCGCCCTATACTATTCGCAGATGTTTAGCTAATCAGGTGCTAATGTCATGTGTTCCAAGAAGAAAAAAAAACTCTTATAAATAAAGTTAACAGACCCAAGCACATGAAATTTGGAAAAAAAATGTTTTTAAATAAGCCCCAATACTATTTTCAACAAAGCAGCGACCCGATGCACACAGCCCGTAATGTAAAAATTTTGCTTATAACACCTCAATTAAGTCCTGACCTGAATCACATTTAGCAGACATGGGAAGTTTAGGAAAGAAATGTTTTAAAGCCCGAAATTTGAACAAACCCCAATTGAAGTAGGTGCTTCTGGATGGAGCAAACTAAGTTACAAAGCAATAAAACTTAGTTAATTTCATGAATAAAAGATTAAAAGCTGTGTTACACAGCACATGATATCCCACCAAATATTGAAAATGTATAATGTTCGGTATATTTAATTTTTAAAATCAAACGAGTAATACCCTTGTAGGTGTATCGTTACTTTTGCGGTGGAAATAGATCTCGCACCATTATTTGCAGTTTGTTTTCATTTCAGCCACAACTAAATTAAACAACTTCCGACAGCGGTAGAAATGTATAACAGTAAAAAGAAAGGATTGAATGTGGTGTTTCAATATACATCATTTATCAAATTTTATGTATCAATAATTTAGTAAAACTTAAGTGTCAATAATTTCTTACATACAATTATTATAGTCCACTTGTTTTATATAGAGTGCGATAGAATTAATCATAGGTTTTTCATCAATTTTTTCTAAAGAAATTTCTGATTAACTCTCTTTCACCCTGTGTAAAAAAGGTAGACTTTAATAATTTCAATCGAGAAATTTTTGTCTTAATTTATTGAATGCTAAAAAAATGGCAAAAAACAAGTTTCGCTTAAGATATAGAAAAAGGAAAAATGAAATTAGCAACAAAAAAGAAAAAAAAAGAACAGAAATTTTTACTCACTTTGACACGCGGTTTGTTCCTGTTTAATGACGGAAACATTTTGGGATCTATTATTATTAGTTTTATTATATACATAGCCTAATAATTTAAAAAAATAATTCATCTATACCACACTTTGAAGACCAGCTGTTTTAAAGATTTGATTTTTGTTTTCAAAACAGGAGGTTATGTCATATGTACGTAACATGTGTACGTTTGAACACAAAAATTATAAACCATATGTAAAACTCTGATTTTGACATACACATGAAATTCCATGTGGATAGCAATTTTGACAGTACATATGACTTGTACACTCAATGTAAACACACCTTAAGCACTGCAGTTACTTTTTACACCCTAAATTCAACTTATTTTGTTGTAAATTTTATAAAGAAGCTGCAGTTAACGTTTAGATAAACTGGCTTAAAGTCTACAAAGTACCTATGAATGAAACAAAGTGAATATAACTGTGAATATTTTTTAATTTATTTTCAAAAAAATATGTTAATGTTTATATTTATAAAATATAAAAATGAATTACAAAAAGTTGGAGTTTTCATAATGAATTCGCAATGTTAGTACGAATAGTCTGAGCAATAGTCAGATACCTTTTGCGTTCCTCTGGAATTGTAGAGTATTCTAGCGTTAGAGATTCAGCTTCTTCGCTGGGATCAATAATATCACTATTATATTCACACTTGTAGGATATGCAAATATTGTGCAAAGCTACACAAACATTTATGATTTTAGCAGCTTTTTTTGGCTCATAGTGCAGTTCTCTGGCACCAAGCAAGCACCTCCATCTGCCTTTTAGGACTCCGTTTGTTCTTTCTATGATGTTTCTGCATTTAGAATGCACATCATTAAATTTTTGTTCCATAGAGCCCGATGTAGGATTCCTATATGGCGTTAACAACCAAGGCTCTAAGGGATATCCGCCGTCGCCTACAATATATTTATACAAAACTTATTTCGACATCTACATGTGTGCATTAGTTTACTCACCCAATAGCCATGTTCGGTGTCCTCTTTCTAAATAGTTTTTCTCCATTATGCTTCTGTAAGTACTTGTACTCCACACGAAAGAGTCGTGACATGCTCCGGGATGTGTGGCATCAACATACAAGATTCTCATTCTACTATCACATATCTTCAAAACAATTTGAATTAAATACATATAATCATAACCAAAAAGAAGTATATGATCATGTAAAATGCAAAAGGTTATTACATAATTTTTAAAAATTTGTCGTGAGACAAAAAAGTGAATAAATTAATAGTATTCTGAAAACAGTTTTTTTAATCATGAATTTGAAAAAAAAATTATGTTAGACCCTTTTGTATTTTATATGACGATATGTATGCTTATATCGCACTATTTTACCAATTTACCAAAACCAAAAAGCTTTTTTGCTTCTACTGATAATATTAAGTTAATTCAGTATTGTTAAACAAGTGCGATATATAATTATTTTTTTTAAAGAAAACTTACGAGTGTCACATTTAAGCTGTAATTTCCTTTGCGATTATAAAATAAATGTTTATTTTCCTTTGGGGCTACAATACTGATGTGCGTTCCATCAATACATCCCGCAACAGCAGGTATACCAAATTTACGGTAAAATTATTGAGCTGTAACTCTACGCTCTTCTTCGGACGGATAAGTTATCCACTGATGGCAAAGACTTTCCTGCAAAACATCCAATATTTGTGCCAGGACTTCACAAAAAGTTGATTGGGCCATACCAACTTCGTATCTCTTGACACTCCTTTTTGATATCCGCCCTCTGCAAAAAACCTTAAGCAGGCACTTAGTTTCACTATTAGTGGAACACCAAAAGATTTTTTAGGAAGCGTTTGGGAATTATCAATAACATCCAGTAAATAGGAAAACGCAGCTTTATTTACTCTGTAATGTTGGGTAAATCTAATACAAAAATTAATTCTAAACTAAATTATTTAATAAATTATTCACTTACAGGGCATCGGGTAACTTCAAGGGGTTGGCGCAAACGTCTGCGAACAATTCGTTGTTGCCTATTTTCCTGCTCCTGTAATAAAATTATTGCTCCAATTCTAAACATTATTCTCCTTTGTCGATTTATTTATTTTGAAGTTTAAAAAATTTTAATTTTTTCTTCTTTATTTACATTCACTCTGCACTGATAGTTTTCCTTATTTTAAACAGATGTTTTATGAAGGGAACAAAAATTTCACGGGAGATTCACGATAGCATTTTTCCCTTCGAGGGGAATACAGATTTCACGGGAACAAAAATTTCACGGGAGATTCACGATAGAGGTGATTATATTAATTTTTAATTGTTTAGTTTTTGTTTTTACAATTTTTTGTAAAAAATACATATTTTTTCTACAATTAATCAAATATTGTAAGTTATGCATTTATAAAAACTATAAAAATATGTTAAACACAAATATAAATCAAATATCAATTTGTTACATTTTTTATGTGTATTCAATAATGTATTCATAATTATGTAACGTAAATATATACACATATACATTCATCAAGCAACAAAATCAATTAATCCAAATTATTTATACTGGGGTTTAGGAATTGAATTAAATGGTGTAGTTAAAATTAATAAAAAATTTTAAGTAGAAATAAAAAATAACTAAATATATGTATTAGTTAATTTAAATAAAAATTCATTAATATGAATAAATTTTGACTAAAATAGTTTACTTAATTTAACTAAATATTCACCATATTTGCACCCCAATAAATGACGAAAAAGTAATGATCATAATGAAGAAATTCCTTGAATATTAAAAAATTATATTTGGAATCGTGTTATATACATTATTTATTTTTAATCACGCATGATTCCTTTGAAAATTTATTAAATAAATAAATAATGTATTTCTTCAATATTATTAATGTACAAAAATTATATTTTTTACTAAAAGCAGCCGTAGGATTGACTAAGAATTTTGTTAGTTGTATAACAACCTACTTTTCTTCAATTCTACACCCCATTTTACAGTATTTAGGAAAATTTTTGGTTGAGTGTATGTTTGTTAAATTAAAATATAGATTCTTATATAGCTATATACAACCAATTCCGAATAATACAATTACTTGATATAAAAATTACAAAAATAATTTTGCGTAGAAATTTATTTTTGGGGACGAAACTGGGTATTTTCCTTTTGAAATGGGGATTTGTTGGAGACACATTTCCGCAAATTAGGGATATGAGTCAAAATTTGTCTGGCAACACTGTTCTAGAAATATCAAGTTTTTTTCTCGTTTAGTTTTTATAACAGCTGGCGAACAACAAAAACTTATAACATTCCATTTTCCAAGACTTTAGAGTTAAATAATGTTTGAAAGAAGTTATCTGCATTTATGTACATATGTATATATATATATATATATATATATATATATATATATATATATATATATATATATATATATATACATATATATATATTTCACACTTTCGCGTTTTCTTAAGTTTTATTTTATTAGTTTGTATGTATATACTTTGCTGTTGGGAAATTCTAGAAATTAGGTATAAAAAGATGTAAACCTCATTACAAAGATAATATGTTTATCTCCAAATTAGATTTTTCAATTTTGTTTCTAAAGCCTCCCACAAAACACAACTAAAAATTGTGAATTGTGTAGAAAGTGATATCTATATATAATATAATAATCTATATATAATATAAGTTATATAAGGCACAAAATGAGTTGGTTTGTATGTTTGTCGGAAAGCTATAGCTGCCTACACCAGTAAACCAATCTTTCTGAAATAATCACAATTTGTTACTAGATATACGGTTGGTCAAATAGGGTACTTATTTTTTTTTGGTTATTCGGCGTAGGCGTGGCACCTCCCTAGCTTGGTGACGGTAATAGGTTGCGCCTTAAAATTTTGCACCCGTAACCTATATATTAACATACATAGTATAGAGAAAGAAAGACTTGATTGCAATAGTGTTAGCCCCCATATTAACGTAAATAGTCAAGCTAAATAAAGACTAAATTGCAATAGTTGGCGTGGTACCTCCTATACAAAGTCTTCCTGGCGAATAGTCTAGCAAAATACAGACTGGATTGAGACAGTGGGCGTGGTACCTCCCATATTTGGTGAAAAATTATTATCGTGTACCTGGAGAACTACAATAGGTAGAGTCTTGAAACTTTGCACAAGTAACCCTTAGAGTAATGTATATAGCCTAGGAAAATACAGACTGGCCATACTTTTCTTCCAAGTGTTTATTGTATTGTTTGTGGATGGGTGTAGCGAAGCGCACCGGGGATAGCTAGTTTTATTATAAAATAGTTTTTTTTAACCAATGAATTCATACGGTTGGCTAAATTAATACCCCTATTACGGTTTACAACTCAACTCAGTTTGGTCATCGGAAAGACAACTCAACTTTCACACAACCAAACTCTTTTTTCGTATTATGAAATAAAACTGCTTTATGGTTAAAATTGTTATGGTGTTACCAACTTAAAGTATCAACTTTGACAAAAGAAAAAAACCACTTTAACCGAAAACTTGAAAACAAGACAAAAGAGTTTTATGAGTTTTACTACAAATAATATAATTTAAGACTGATATACATAAGTACACATTTTAAAGCGGAAGACACTTTAAAATGAGTAATAAATGCAAAAATTAAGTAAATTTTACAAACTTATTTTCAACTGAGCAGGGTAGCGTGTAGCTATTAAAGACGTGCAGTAGTATATCTGAAAGTATTGCAGAAACAGATATATCATATACATAACAGATACTACTGATATCAAAAAGCGAATGAGTGTAACTGATATGGTATGCTTTTGCTTGTGCGCACTCAAACTCTTGATACAAACATAAACAGTTCTTTATTGTTTTGATGAGAGTAACAGTTTTATCTGTTTCTTATTCTCAAATATCTGTTGTACCATGAGTATTTTAAAGCAATTTGTGGTGTTACAGATATTTTTGAAGATTATGTGTTTTATATGATGAAGGTAAAACGAACATATGGTACTTCAACTTCGTGGGTAATAACCAAAATTGGATGTAATTTTTATTGATTAGTTTTCGTTTTTTTATGATTAAGGTAAACTTGACTTTTTATTGTATTAATTAAGTTGAATGACTTAGAAATATTATTATTTACTACATTATTTTAATTAAAGAAGCCCGCGTTATACAAAATAAAAACTGATGTTTTGCAATTAGAACCAATTTATTTAAATTTTGTAAAACCTTAGATCAAATGATTATATCTGATTATAAATTCTAATGTTATAATTATATATAACATTTAATTATAGTTTTAATTATGCCTCATTTTTAAGCATTTTATAACTTACCAATAGAAACTTTAAATTGTATCAGTTAAATCTAAAATATTTAGGTAACGGTCATAAAATAGAAGTAACACAACAACATAAATAGTATAATTATGCCTAAGAATATAAAAAGTAATGCTGGCTTTGTTTCTTTTGTAATGTGCAATGTTAATACGTTTATAACTTAAAAATGCCAAATGCATTATTCTAGGTAAAAATTGTAAAATCAAATGTGAGTTATTTTTGGTTATATACCTGTTTTGTATTTATTAAGAATGTTTATTATTTTATGACTTTAAGAGTGGCTTTTTTATTGTTAATGAAAAGTACACCAACTTTTTTTACCTCTTATAATAGCAAATAATACATATACGGTACTTATACAGCAGCCGCGTTAATTTACCTTAATGAATGACATGGTTTAACCCATTATGTGCCATTACCACAATTCTTAGGAATTTTTAAAACTCCTTTTTTATTACTTATGGCTTTTGATGTAAACTTTACTTTTTATGTAACCGAACAGATTTTTTAATACCGTGAAGTGACCTTATAAATATACAAAAATCCTTTGTTAGAGAAACAGAAAAATAAATACATAATTAATTTGTGGTGTTTTTAAAAATGAATAACATTGACATAAAAGAAAAAATATTATCTAATTTATATAAAATTAGTGAAAAGAGAGGGCGAAGCAAGATATGGGATTTGGGGTAATTAAAGATGAAAATGATGTCGAACTCTTAAATCTAGTTGCGTGCAAAATATAAATATAATAAAAACGGACTATCTAATTTAAATAAACACAAGTGTTATAGTGTTAAAAAAATGAAAGTGTAAATAATTTGATTGAACCAAATCAGGAGACCAAAAAGGCTTGCACAGATGTCTTCACCGAATGGGTTCTTGGAGATATTCGACCATATTCATTAGCAAAAGATAACGGGCTAAAAGCTTACACGAAATTAATGTTATGGCTTGGTAACAAATTCGGAACCGGCCTTAACATAGAATCTCTTATACCACATCCAACACCAATTCACCGAAATGTAGAGAATAGTTTTTCTATTCACTTTGAACAGCTTAAAACAGAGATATCAGCCATGCGAAAAATTGGTTGTACTGACATGTGATCTGTGGTCAGAAAATTTTTCGAAAATTCGTATCTTGCCTTAACGGGTCATTTTGTTATGAACGGCAAATGTAAAAGTAAGCTGCTTGGAGCGAAGTCAATGAAAGGAGCTTCGAATACAAGTAAGTTATCACTGCATTTTTATTACCGTTCAAAAAAATATTTCTTTTAAAATTAAATATAATTAATTTAAATTTACTATATATCACATTTTTTATTTCGTTAGTAGGCATTAATATCAAACACAAATTGGATAGATTGCTTGCTGAGTTCACCTGTTCGCTAAATGATCCGACAGTTATAGTTACAGATAGAGGAAGTAATATTAAGACAGCTTTAAGAGAGCACGAAAATATTAACTGTATAAATCACATCATTCATAATACAATACAAAATTGTATTAAATCTTTACCACAAATCGATGAAATCATTGCAGCCTCATCAAATCTGGTCAAATTCATCAAAAATCTGGTTTAAACTGTGACTTAAATACATCTGTAAAAATTTTACACCCACAAGATGGAATGCAGCATATCTAACGTTATTCTCAATAAAAGTTAACTTCTTCGATATTAAAAAAATACTTGATGAGAAAAATTTAGCTGAGAAATACAGCTCTATAAAATAATTATCGTATAACCTATAAATTATGCTTATTAGGTACATTATTATTTTTACTAAATTATTTTAATAAAATAAGCCAGGAAAAATTCATTTTTCCTGATGATGCTACACAAAGGAGTAGCGAAATATCGAAAAAATAAATATAAAATTATTTAAAGACCTAAAGCTTAAAATAAAATAGTTAAATTAATTTCAAAAAAATATTTTTTTTATAAAACAACAATATATTTTACATTTATAATTATTTGGTCTTAATAGCACGCTAATAAAATATAATTAAAAATATAAATTTAAGAATTCACTGCATTTAACTTAAGACAATATTGCATTTTTAGATAAACTATTTTGCCGTAAATACACACATACGCATCAACGCATATTTCTTCACAGCGTACAACAAGTACTTGTGGTACAACTATTAATATCTGTTTATATCTGTTTTCGCGTATCATAGGCAAACAGATATGATACTCACGTTCTCTCTTTACTCATTCGCACTCAAACAGTGAAAAACAATATCAATATCAACTTATATCAGAAATACAAAAACACGAATCTGTATGCACTCAAAAGAGTAGGCATACAAAACAGATGCAAACAGATATATCTGTGCACGTCTTTAGTAGCTATTTGCTGTATCATATAAAACACCATTTAAATAAATCTGTCCGTGTGGCAGCGATAACACCGATATTGAAATTGGGTATTTTACTTGGATTTTTGGCTGACGTAACGATTGCAGAGGTAACGATTTGAGGCTTGCCTCGTTCAGTATCAGGATGCTTCTACATCAATTCTACCAGTTTATCAAACTGTTGTTTTGTTGAAACTTTTTATTTTTTACTTACACGCTTTACATAAATAATTTACTTGCAACATTTGCTAATTGGTTAGGGTCATAACCAATTTTTTGGCATAGTACCATGAGGTCATCCATGTCCTAGTAACCACGAAAATCATAATCTTTTGTAAAAGTTCACGCACCAATTGTTTTTTCTAAACAGGTGTATAAATTATTATTTAAAAATTTATTATTTTTCTTGAAAGACATTTTGGAACACTTAAAGCACTTACTTGAACTAATAAAAATATTATTTTGCATAATTTAAAATTATTTCGAGGCCTTAATGCAATATTGAATATTCATAATTTTATACGGTGTTTTTTATTCATTTTATTCCGTACCCAAAGGGTATTGTTTTCGCTACAATGTCTGTCCGTCTGTCTTTGCCTTTTATCTCTGGAACCGTAATAAGTAGACTCTTGAAATTTTCACACATGATGTATAGCTGTTGCCGCTATAGCAACAAATACTAAAACTTATAGGGTGTTCCGATTTAAACTATGTTCGCGTTATAAGCAAGTATACAATATTAAACCTAAAAATTAAAGGGTGTTGCGATAGTGACGTGATTTGCATGTATATGGCATAAGTTTTGAACGATAATAGGTAGATTCTTGAAGTTTTTACAGGAGGTGTATTACTATGGTCACTAACAACAAATAGTAAGAATTAAAGGGTGTGCCGGCAGTAACGTGATTTGCATGAACATTGACTAATTTTTTAATCATAATAGATAGACTCTTGAAATTTTCACAAATGGTGAATTACTATGACCCAATAAAACAATAAAACTTTAAATGGTTTTCCTACACTGAAGTGTTTTGCATGTATAACGACATATTTTTTGAACCGTAATAGGTAGACTCTTTCAATTTGTATAGAAGATGTGTTGCCATGGCCGTTATGACAATTAATAAAAATTAAAGGGTGTTCTGGCAGTGACATGTTTTTCACGTTTAGTAACTTATTTTTTTAATAGTAATAGGTAGACTCTTGATATATTCATAGAAAGATAATTGCCATGGCCGCTATAATGAATAACAAAGTTAAAGGGTGTTCCGACAGAGACATGATTTGTACGTAAATAGCCTTATTTCTTGAACCGTAATAGGTAGACTCTTGAAATGTTTACAGTAGATGTATTTCGGCCGCTGTAACAATTACTAATATCTAAAGGGTGTTCCATCAGTGACATGTTTTTCACGTATATTACCTTATTTTTTGAACCGCAATAGGTAGGCGCATGTATATTTTTTAATGAAAGTGTATTACCATGGCCGCTGTAACAACAATTACTAAAATTTAAAGGTTGTTCCAACAGTGATGCAATTTTGGCGATTATGATTTTAATTTTAAAATTAAAGGGTGACTCATAAGACATGAAAAAATTAACAACTTGAATTTCTAAAGTTTTTATAAACATAGTACGGAACCCTACTTGTGTGAGTCTAACTCGCACTTGACTGATTTATTAATTTTTTTTCGTTAAAGTATGGTTAAATGTAAAGCGTCTCTTTGGTTTGCGGAAAAATCTCTTATCATCTTTAAATATTAATGAAATATAATACTTGAGTTATGTTTGGTTTTAAATAAAAATATTATTAATTTTCTTAACCAGAAAGAAAATAAAAAATTTTCAAAACTTTATCGGTGTTGGTGTGTGAACGTTTTTGACCTTAGCGAAAAAATAAATATACGTTTAAATATATATAAAAAGTTATATCCCTAATGTACACATTATGTACATACATACAAATTTTATATTATTTTCGTATTTTATCTATTAGAGTATGAAAACCAGGCACAAATTTATTTCCTAAATATTTAAAGGCCATTACAATGAAAAATAAATACGTTCTTTTCAACAAACTAAACTCAAAAATGATGGCCGTTTATTTAACGATAATAGACTTGTCAACAATAAAAGCTGACTTCAAACAATAACGACTATTCTTTAAAAGTGTTGCTGTGTAACAAAGTGGATAATTTCCTTGTTTAATTTTTTAACGATTCAATGTTCCATAAAACAGGTTAGTGAATCACACTACTGGCGAGCCGTTATCTGAATTTCACCTACTTAGTGAACATGTCAACATAATTAAAAGAAATGCTCTTATGCCCCTTTTGCCCTTCATGTATAATGAGAAACATTTTTATATTTTTTCAGAATATTAAAAAGTGTAATTCGATTAGAAGATTTTCAAATCGTAATTTAGCTCAAAAGTAGTAAGAAATATGACAAAATCATATTTATTAGTAACGCAAAATGTAGTTTCTAAACAGTTAGTATAATTTTATTGAAACTCTAATAACCAAGATTAAATTTAAAGTGTGGATCTTATAGCCATCAACAGCTATGCGCCTTATTGTCCTCAATAGTTAATTTACTTATTTTAGATTTAAATTTGTTAATTTAAATCTTTATGTGTGATAACTATTTTCTCTTTGCGGAATTTGACCTTTTAAGTATATCCTTAGAGCCATATAATTATGAGCAGTATATTCAATAATGTAAAAAAAGTTTTCTTTAATATTTTTATAGTCTAAAATATACAAATTTAAACCTTTTTTTTTTTCATTTATATATAAAGTTTTTGAATATCTACACATATGTATGAACATAAAAGATGCAATAAAATGCCAGTGAAACCAACGTATGTACTTAATGTCAATAGGACAAGTTAGAAGACTTCTTTGGTTGCAAAGAAGTCTTCTAACCGACAACAATGTTTTATTTTTTCGTTTTGTATTGCCGAACGAAGTATCATGTGAATACAAATAATACCCAAATCCACACACATGAATGATTCTCTATTACATGAACAAATGCATGCAAGAATGACCCGATTTTTCTTTTAAATAAAGTATGAATATTATTGAATATTTTTTACATTAGACATGCATACATACATGTGTATTTATGAACGTACATTACAGATAATAACAGTTGTAAAAATTATTTATCAATTAAAACAAACATATACTCGTACATACCTACATACATATGTTTGTATCTTAACATATCCTGTAGGATATCGAACTAGTGTTTGACTAGCGTTTTACTAGTATAAGAAGCACCAGTACTAGTTCTCAACTGCAAACTTTCCTACACCATCTTTTTAGGGTTCCGTACACAAAGTGTAAAAACGTAACCCTATTGTTTTCGCTACAATGTCTGTCCGTCTGTCAGCGCCTTTTATCTCTGGAACCGTAATAGGTAGACTCTTGAAATTTTCACAGATGATGTATAGTTGTTGCCGCTATAGCAACAAATACTAAAACTTATAGGGTGTTCCAATAGAGAGGTGTTATTTACGAAAATGTGTTTATTTCTTGAACTGTAGGAGGGATACACTTGAAATTTACAAACAGGTATTAAAACTTAGTTCACTATATAAACAAGTATAAAAAAATAAAACTAAAAATTAAAGGGTGTTCCGATTGTGAAATGAAATGCATGTATAAGGCATAAGTTTTGAACCATAATAGGTACACTCTTGAAATTTTCACAGAAGGTGTATAGCGATTGCCGCTATAACAACAAAAATTAAAATTTATAGGGTGTTCCGATTGAGAGGTGTTATTCACGAATATGTATTTGTTTCTAGAACTGTAGGAGGCATACACTAAAAATTTACAAACTGTAATAAAAACGTAGTTCGCTTATATACAAGTCTAAAAAATAAACCTAAAAATTAAAGGGTGTTCCGATAGTGGTGTTATTTTGATTTATAAGGCCTAAGTTTTGAATCATAATAGGTGTTCCGATAGAGAGGTGTTATTCAAAAATATGTGTTTATTTCTTGAGCTGTAGGAGAACAGAAGGTGTATAGCGATTGCCGCTATAACAACAAAAATTAAAATTTATAGGGTGTTCCGATTGAGAGGTGTTATTCACGAATATGTATTTGTTTCTAGAACTGTAGGAGGCATACACTAAAAATTTACAAACTGTAATAAAAACGTAGTTCGCTTATATACAATTCTAAAAAATAAACCTAAAAATTAAAGGGTGTTCCGATAGTGGTGTTATTTTGATTTATAAGGCCTAAGTTTTGAATCATAATAGGTGTTCCGATAGAGAGGTGTTATTCAAAAATATGTGTTTATTTCTTGAGCTGTAGGAGACATACACTAAAAATATGTAAGCAGTAATTAAAACTTAGTACGCTATATAAACAAGTATAAAAAAATAAACCTAAAAATTAAAGGGTGTTCCGATAGTAGTGTGATTTGCATTTATAAGTCCTAAGTTTTGAACCGTAATAGGTAGGAGCTTGAAATAGAAAGTATATAACTGTGACCGCTATACTAGCAGATACTAAAACTTATAGGGTGTTCCGATAAAAAAATAAACTTTAAAATTAAAGGGTGTTCCGATAGTGGTGTGCTTTGTATGTGTAAGGCCTAAGTTTTGAACCATAATAGGTAGTTTCTTGAAAATTTTACCAAAAGTATATAACTGCGGCCACAATAGCAAAAAATACTAAAACGTAGGGTGTTCCAAAAGATACGTGTTATTTACGTTTATGTCTTTTATTTTGAGCTGTAAGAGGAAACCACTTACAATTTGCAGACTGTAATTAAAACTATGTTTGTTTTAAAAACAAGTATACAAAAGTGAACTTAAATATTAAAGGGTGTTCCAATTATGACGTGATTTGCATGTGTATATCCTAAGTTTTGAATGAATGGGTGGAATCTTGAAATTTTTACAGGAGGTGTATAACTATGTCCACTATAACAAATAATAAAAATTAAAGGGTTTTCCGCCAGTGACGTGATTTGCATGTATAAAGCCTTATTTCTTGAACCGTAACAGGTAGACTCTTGAAATTTTGTACAGAAGATGTGTTGCCATGGCCGATATGACAATTACTAAAAATTAAAGGGTGTTCCGACAGTGACATGTTTTTCACTTATAGTGACTTATTTTGTAATCGCAATAAGTAGACTCTTAATATATTTATAGAAAGGAAGTTGCCATGGCCACTATAATGAATAATAAAATTAAAGGGTGTTCCGACAGTGACATGATTTTATAAACCGTAATAGATACCCTCTTGAAATGTTTACAGTAGATGTGTTACTTCGGCCGCTATAACAAATACTTAAATTTGAAGTGTGTCCTTAGAAACGTGTTTTTCACGAATATTACCTTATTTTTTTAACCGCAATAGGTAGGCTTCTGATATTTTAGAAAGTGTATTACCATGGCCGCTATAAAAAGAATTACATATTAAAATTTAAAGGGTGTTCTAATTATGATGCAATTTTCGTGAATATTACTTTACTTTTAAAATTTAAGGGTGTCCCATAAGACATAAAGAAATAAACAACTGGAATTTTTAAATTATACTGAACATAGTACGGAACCCTACGTGTGTGAGTCTAACTCGCACTTGACTAATTTATTTTTATTTATTCATATATTTATTTAAATATATAAAAGTATACATAATAATTTCATACAGACTTTAGTCTGTATATCGCCATTAAGAATACTTAACAAAAACGTAACGTTTGATTCCATCATAAGCTTCGTTGGCTAAATAGCAAAAACTGTTTATGAATAGACTCAATATGATCACTATGAACATTATACAACGGATCTCAAACAACTGAGCCATATTCAATAATAGGTCTCTCTAACTAAGGATATAAAAGCTTAGTTACATATAGATCGATAAATTCCTTTGCCCATCTTTTAACAAAAGCACGAACGTGGAATAAAACTAAGCTTAACGTCAAGTATTATACCCAAATCCAGGATGGAATAAACTAATTCCAAACAAACTAATTCTTAATGCTCAAATTAACATTGAGTGTGTTTGGAAAATCACTAGTACCATTTGTTAAAATGGTACTAATTATGTCCTTTTGAGCCAGTTTATTACTATTGTCGGTTTTGCAAGTGAAAACAACTAACAAAAATATTTTTTATAGCATTCTTTTATAACAATATTTAAATACAAAAGAATATACTAAAAATAAAAAAGTATTGATTTGTATTAGATTAAAACTAAGATAAATTGCCCATTTTCTTCAACGCAACTTCAAAGCAGCGCAAATTCTTGTAGGTTTGGTTTTTGTTATCCAGTTTTTCAACTTTTGCTTCAAGGTAAGCTTTGATAATTCTAGATTGATTCTTTTGCTATTCATTTTCTTGTTTGCTTTCTTCTTCCAAGAATAATTGAGGTAAATTTTTGCAAAATCTTTACACTTTTTAAATTCTTCTTTAAACTCTTCGTATATATCATTGGCATTTGAGCATTCCTAACCTCTCTATTAACTAGCTCCAGGATGCTCTTATGCCCGCTGTTTGGCCTAAAGCTATGTCAAATGGCATCGCTCTTTATATGCAAAGCTGACATTGCAGCCATTGACCTAATGAATAAGTCCAACGGTAGCCTCAATTGCGAGCCTGTCTCATACATTCTTGGATGGTATCGATAAACTTTTCACCAACCACAAGTGACAGATCGTCGGCATACGCAAACGTATGATCCCGATTTCCAGAGCCGGCCAGCAACGGTGATGTTCCACAAAAGAGGTGACAAAACTCCTCCCTGTTAGCAACCCCTGACTATCATTCCCGGGATTCTGGAACGGCCATTTTTGAGGTTTATAGCTCTCAATCTAAGCATAGCGTTGATCCATTTTATAACAATGAACTCCACTCCACGCTCAGCAAGAGCATTTCTCATCTTCGAGAAAGGGATTTTATCAAAGGCACCCTTAATATCCATAAAGATGGACAATGCAGCGTGCCCATGGAGAATTTCTCTTTCCGTGACTGTGACAAGTTCATGCAGAGCGGTATCAGTAGATCTACTTGCTCTATAAGCATGTTGATATCTACTCAAGCGCCTATCCGCCAGCGTGTGGTTTTCCAGGAAGTCGGCTAACACCCTCTCCATTGCCTTTAATAGAAAACATGTCAGGCTTAGTAGCCTGAACGACATGGCTTCCTTATACCCGGTTTTGGAAGAAAAACTACATTAATTTCCCTCCAAGCCACCGGGATATAACATGTCGCTAGACAGGCTATGAATATGTCCCTTATCCGTTCTTGCAAGGTGTTTATGCGCCACTGTAATAGGGCAGAGAAAATTCCATCCATTCAGTCATCTATTTCAGCCTCAGCTCGTCTTTTTTCACTAACCCCTACCAAAACTAGTCCACGAGTCATTAAAACTGAAGTTTCAGGAAAACGTTTCCGAAGACGTATCGTACTCTTCAGCTCTTTTTCTTATCCTTATAATCGTGCCATAATTTTGAGTCTCTATCCCTCATGTACTGATTAAAAGGCCTTCCTTGTGTCCTTTTTCATGGATTCAAGTTCTTTCCGTTCCACCAGTGTTACGGGTCCTTCTCATCTCCAATGTCAAGGGACAATCATATTCTTAACTGAGGAGTTTAAAAACTCCACTCTCGATTTCGCTCGTGTTACGATATGATCAGTGTTCTTCGGTATTCTTATGCGTCTGCAGACCTTTTTCCGTCTTCTACCATAGAGAATGTCGAACGGGATAGCTCTGTGGTCAGACATGGTTGTCTGTCAGCGACCTTCCAATCTTTAACTCTATCAGAATATTGACAGAGCACAGCGTGATATCGTGAATCAACAAAGGTGGGTTCTACCCACTGTTTAGTACCTGCAGATACCTGCAAACAACTAAAGTTGTTCTCTGTAGTTATTGGCTGCGAGTTAGCATCACAGCCCATAACTAACGCCATGCCTCTCCTCCTGCAGAAGCTGATCAGGTTTTTCACATCCTGTGATGAGTGTGGGTCTGAGGTCTCAGAGAAGATATGCCGACACAATAAGAAATGATTCCGAACCACTGTCTATCATTACCACAGTAAGATCCAGCGAGCAGAGATGCTGCATGGGTACTGCTTGCACACCATGCCGCACCAGGATACATGACCTTAGTTTACCATCTGTATATGAGTGGAACAGATTGGCGGTTTGTTGAGACGGGCCCCTTATATTGTTATGAACAGTCCAAGCTTCCTGTAGCAGTGCAATGTCCAGCTTATCCTCATGAAAACAACGCATCAACATCGCTGAAGCTGACTTGCTGTGATAAAGATTAAGCTGGTATATACTTAGTTTTCCCTGGTATGAGTCTACAAGAGTATCAGAGTTGCCTACCCCAGTACTAGGGAAGACGTCTGAGTCACTGGCCATTTCTATTAAATTTCACGACGGCCTGATTAAGTCCACATTTTAGTTTCTCCCTGCTTTCTTGATGGGCCCCGCATCCGTCTCCGGACACCAGACCGTGAGCACTTTGTCTGCGTTTGCAAATTTTCTTGCGGGTGTAACTCTCTATTTGTAAGTGTCTTTCACGCATCCATATTGCTTTTGCAACCTCTTCAGGATGATGGCCATCCAAAACGAAATCTTTATTAGTTACTTGTGCAAATGAAGATCTCATTTTCATACCAACCTCGGGCTTCCCATTAATCTTTCGAACTCTGCTCGGCTTCTGATTGGTGCCCTTTTTAGTCTCCTTCATAACAACCTTTGGTCTCAATATGTGGTTTCTTGTCCTTTCGCGGTCGGACCTGCTCTGAGACTTTAGGGTTAGTACCCTTAAACCTCTTTTATCTTCCGGAGTCGTCTCCTCACTTAAAAGACTATAGAGCCAATTTGTCATCTTATAACAGCCTTTCTTTCCTTTCGCCGTCTCCTCTTCTGTTTTTGCCACTCACTTTGAGAGATGATCTGCAGAGACTCCGACCCGACGTTGAAGGAAAAAATTGGTACCTGGCGTTAGACGTCCAAATTTTGGTTTGACAAAGCTGGTTTCTAAACTAGTGCTGATTTTATTTTGGTGTAAATGCTAGATCTCAATAGAATTCACTAACTTTTACTTTTTAGTGATAGTAAACAGTACTATTTTTCTATCTACAAAAATTAGTAACATGTGGCATCTCTGTCCAAAAGCGAAAAACAGAAAGAGGAACAGAAAATAACACAATTTATTATTATTAAAAAGTGTTACTAAATTCTGTATGAAGTTATTATGTAGACTTTTATATATATTTAAATAAATAAAAAAATAAAAACTGTTTCTGTGCTGTATAGAAAAAATTAATTTAAGTTGACAAAAATTTCAATAAAATAAAATGTGAGTTTAATTTGTATTAATTTATAGTAAATTAGCTGTGATATATTTTGCTTTGAGAGTATCGCCAATTGTAAGACTCTTACTTTTATAGTGCTTCATTTATGGTTTATGTATTTACTACATACAAAGGGATGGTACCCCTTGATAAAATTCTAAAATTTATAAAATATTAAAAAATTTTAAAAATTATTGTAGAGCTATGTAAGAGTTGTTAAAAATATTTTTATAACAATGTAATTCCACAAAGTAAAAATACAACTACAAATTTTATTCAATTGGCGCCATTTGTTGCGTAATTTAGTTTAAAATATCCACTTTCCAAAATAAAAGGTGCGCAAACGTGTTTAAAATATACCAGTTTTAAATCGAAAACTTCTGTACCTTTAAACCGGAAATGGCATTTTGAACTGCTTTTTCTCCACCTTCTCATGGAAATGAGATATTTTTGCAGAAAAAGAAGTATCCTGTATTGGAGTCAGGATGCTAAGGTACCTTCTCACAAAATGTTGTTAAAATCCATTTAGTAGTTTTTACTTGATGCGAACGCAAATGAAAAACAGACAGACTGACGGAAATGAGTAACTACTTTATTATATGTATATATTATGATTGTTGTTACTAGACTATTGTAAATCATAGAGTTAAACTTTTACTTTCTTTTATACTACATGAATGTATATCATAATCATATTATCACATTTTATATTGTAGCCAATTTTTATATTTTTCTTATTAATTTGAAATAATAATTTTTTGAAGAAATATTTATTTTTGAATAAAAATTATTATTCAATGATACTGTCAATTCCATCTCAACATTGATAGGGAGTGGCTTGTAAATGAACATATTTTAGTAGTTTATCAGTGTGGGGGTTGTGGGTTCGCTCTTCACCAAAGACTGGGTGTTGCACTACAGCGGAATTAAACTTTGTACATAATTTGTAAATGTATTGTAACATTAAATAAGTAAATAAATACTTCATTATTAAAGTAATATTTTTAAGTAAACTTTATTAGTTATCCGTTATTCTCCTATTTTCCACGGAGCTCAATATTAAAGCTTCCTTTCACGTTTATATTTACACTCCAGTCGTTAGTGAATCAACGTGCGTCGCCTTATAAATTCTTAATAGCGAAGCACCTTGTTTTGAGACATTGCAGTTCGAATCTACTTGCGAAGCATGCAAAAATTCTGTCTTCTCTAATTTTTATCGCAACTCTATCTGAAGTAGCTTTCAAACCAAATTAAAAATACAAACAAAGATAAAACAAAATTAAAAGTGATGTTAAAATAATAGACTATTACTGGCGTCAGACATATCAACACATAATACGAGTATTCAGTATTTGGTTCTTAACCGACTTCAAAAAAAAGAGATTATCAATTTATATATGTAAGATGTGGTAGCCAAATCACTGTACAAACGGACTACTTGTTATAAATACGAGACGCATGACAAATATCTAGTAGGCTATGATATGACAAATAGATTTTGAACCGACCAACACGGACAGAGTATAAACAGTAGGCTAGGGAAAACTAAGTAGGCTAGATATAAAAACAACAATATACAAAACATTCATACCATGGCATAATAATACAGGTAAAACTGTTAGAACAGCTGTTTAAATTTGCTTATCTGAAAATGTCAAACCTTGTAACGAGTGATTTTTTAAGAGCTTGAGAACTTTTTTTTTTTAAAAAACGCATAAAATTTGCAAAATCTCATCGGTTCTTTATTTGAAACGTTAGATTGGTCCATGACATTTACTTTTTGAAGATAATTTCATTTAAATGTTGACCGCGGCTGCGTCTTAGGTGGTCCATTCGGAAAGTCCAATTTTGGGCAACTTTTTCGAGCATTTCGGCCGGAATAGCCCGAATTTCTTCGGAAATGTTGTCTTCCAAAGCTGGAATAGTTGCTGGCTTATTTCTGTAGACTTTAGACTTGACGTAGCCCCACAAAAAATAGTCTAAAGGCGTCAAATCGCATGATCTTGGTGGCCAACTTACCGGTCCATTTCTTGAGATGAATTGTTCTCCGAAGTTTTCCCTCAAAATGGCCATAGAATCGCGAGCTGTGTGGCATGTAGCGCCATCTTGTTGAAACCACATGTCAACCAAGTTCAGTTGTTCCATTTTTGGCAACAAAAAGTTTGTTAGCATCGAACGATAGCGATCGCCATTCACCGTAACGTTGCGTCCAACAGCATCTTTGAAAAAATACGGTCCAATGATTCCACCAGCGTACAAACCACACCAAACAGTGCATTTTTCGGGATGCATGGGCAGTTCTTGAACGGCTTCTGGTTGCTCTTCACTCCAAATGCGGCAATTTTGCTTATTTACGTAGCCATTCAACCAGAAATGAGCCTCATCGCTGAACAAAATTTGTCACATTTGAACATTTCGAACCGAACACTGATTTTGGTAATAAAATTCAATGATTTGCAAGCGTTGCTCGTTAGTAAGTCTATTCATGATGAAATGTCAAAGCATACTGAGCATCTTTCTCTTTGGCACCATGTCTGAAATCTCACGTGATCTGTCAAATACTAATGCATGAAAATCCTAACCTCAAAAAAATCACCCATTATAAAACTCTGTTACACACTGCATTGTGGACTATTTGCCGTATTTTATTCAAACCTTTATTTAACTTGCAATGTTTACTTAAAGAAAAGAAAAAAATATATGTACATACACACATATATGTATGTTTTTAAGTAAAACTTTTCAACTAAATTTAAATAAGTTCTCGTAGGCGGAAATTTGGTATGCGGCATAACCTAATGACAATAAAATAACATGATCAGCTGGATTTGATGCTGCCGCTAGGACCATATGCAGCCCAATCAATTCCTGACTTGCTTAAAGCCGCCATATCGGCTTAAGGGTTGTTAGATTTAGTTCACAAGTACTGCACATTTATTTAGGTGTCTTTCCTATATCTGCAGGGTCCTACAGGGTCTCTTAATAAAGGCGAAACGTATTCCGCAGTGGTATATTGAACCCCACAATGTAAAGAGTCTTTAGAATAATGACAGAGTGCCTTGGTTATCTTTATATTATGGCCAGGTGACCAACCAGAATAACTTTGAAAACTTACGCAATTTTAATCTTGCACAAAATTAATTATTAGAGATTGATCTTTATAATTTTAAATTTCTTTTTAATTTTTTTTTATATTTCTATGTAGTTTAGTTTTATTTTTTATTATAATGTTTAATTAATTTTATTATAAAGAATAGTTTTTCATGCAAGTGTTTGCAAACACAGCTCATGTTATTTACATTTTTCTTTATATTTTAGTAAAATATTTTGACGGAGTCGGGCAAAAATGGGTTGCTTAGTTTCTTTGAATTCGCCTTGCATATACCTGTATTATTATACCATGGCACAATAAACAAGGTAGACTCGCGGCGAAAAAAGAGTACAACTCTGTAATAAAAATACGTACATTTTGTTGTTGTATAAATCATTTTTGGCTATCAAAATAAAAAATGTTAGTACATTTTGACACTGTAAGATGGTGACAACAAATAGTCAGCTGAGCTCTCGAGTTTACCTGTTATGAATTCGCCTTGTTATTATACCATGATTCATACACTACACACAGAGAAACAAAAACAAAAAAGTCACTAACACATACACGAAAAGACATAGTAGGCTTTGACAAAAACATTTGGCAGCAGAAGAAAATAGAGGCAAGATAAAATAGAGTTGAATAGAGTTTGTTAAGAGACGGTGACGAGTAAACTTGAATAGAGAAAAAGTAATAGTAATAGAGTGATGAGAAAAGTTGAGTTGTTTTAAAGAGAAAAGAATATTAATTGTTAAACTTAAATATAATTAAAATATTAAATAATTAGTGTAAAACATTTTAATATACTAAATAATCTTAATTAAATAATTAACTAATATAATTAAATAACTAAAGTATAATATACTTACCTATAATTAGTTTGATAGAACATAAAAACTTAATCTAAATTATATCAATCTTAATCGCTAAATTTAAAACTACTTATAAAAACTAATAGTAAAACTAAAACCTATTAAATAAAAGACTTAAAAATAAAAAACTTTAACTTTTATTTAAAAAATAAGGGAATTTAAACAAAAATTCCCACATTTATTTTTTTATTTCTTATGTCATTTGAACATTTTTTTATTTAAAAGGTTATGCTCACAGATTGCTCTAAAAAAAAACAATTCATAATTTTAAAAATCAAAGGGTGTCCCCACAAAAAACACATAATTTTAACATGTCTTTTGATCCGTAATTAATATTTTCATTATAGCTCACCGTTGTTGTAAAAAAAACTTAAAAGTAATTAAAGGGTGTCCCCATGCGTTACTTAATTTAACTTCGAAAATTAGAACAAATGTGTGCTATTGTGTTAGCTATAATAGCAAGTATAAATACAAGAAATTAAAGGGTGGCTCATATCTGATGCAATTTTATGTATGTATATGGCCTTATCAGACGGACAGTTGAACAGGACATGTATTGCTATGTGCGAAAATTGTTGAATTGTTATTAGACAGTAAAGTGAAATTTACATAGAAGGTGTATTGTATTGTGTTTGTTAATTTGGAAATTAAAGGGAATTAACATCTAAAGCGTGAGCCATAAAATAATTTCTAAGTCCATTTTTTAGAGTTTCAGTACTAGAAAATTTTCACAAATAAATTAAAAATATTTGAAAAACAGATTTAGCAAATATACGAAAAAATAATAAAGTTAAGTACCATGAATGAAGTCTTATAGTGTTAGAATATTTTATATGTTAAGGAAAAAATTGTCTAACTTAATAAAAATCTGCTGTAATAAACAGTTCTACATTCGGCTCTTTTGAATTTTTTATATCCTTCACCACAAACATTTTATTTATTTTTGTATCGTACAAATAACATTTTATTCATTATATGAAAATATTAATAATAAAAATATGTAAATATGTAATTTATTTTTTATTATTTATTATTTATTTTATTTAAATTTTTTTTTTATTTTATTTATTTTATTTAAATTTATTTTGTGTATTTTTTTTGTTTGTTTTTCAATTCTTTGGTAATACCAAGATGAAATGTGTGTTTTTATGACATTTATTTTTCAGTGAATTTTTTTGTATATATTTTTTTGTGGTTCAAGTTAAAATTTAATTTGCGAGGTTTGTGGAATTTTTTTGTTTAATTTTATTGAAAAGTTTTTTTTTCGGAAAATTATTTATTATTCTTGAGTTTTTCGGAATTTTCATTTTTTAATACAACGATTCTAAAAACAACAATTTAAATACTATATAAATTGTATTAAAAATTCATCACCTAAATAATTAAAATGTAAAATGTATGTTTAAATCGAATAATTGAGAACCCATAAACAAACACTAAATTTGGATAAGCTTAAAGATAATAATTAAATCTACGTAAGCACAATTAAGAAACGAGTAAAATGTTTTTTTTAGTAAAAGTATCATTTGTTCTTAAAACTAATTAAACGTTACTGAAAAAAAAAAAAAAAACAAAAAAATGTTTCTTCTGCCCTATAGCTATTTTTATTTCATTTTACAAATAGTCTTAGTTCTATAAAAAAAACTACTAATATTTATTTTAATTTCATTACGAGTAGTTAGTTTATTCAAGATGAATGCAAGTAACGAAGTAACAATCTGTTTTATTCTTTTCATTTATTTTTAATTTATTTTTACCTAATCTGTCTTTTCAAGTTCTTTTCTTTTGTTCGCCGAGTTCTTTAACTTTTTTTTTGGTGCGAATCTCATAAACATAGACCGCATCATTGTATTATAATGAACATGTAATTTAGATTAAAAACGGGGAAAAAATGTTCGCAAAAATACATGAATATTTTGTGCTCCACATCGCGTTATCTACGATAATCACCTACTTTTAGCGAGCTTTGCAACTGTGTCTACTCCATCTAATTAAATTTTTTTTTTCATGTTTTTGGTTTCACCCCTTGGCTATAATAGTCAAACGACACCAAAAAAGAAAAAAAACTGACCTTTTTTCGGACCCCATTGCTCATAAAAAAGGTAAGCAATGAAAAACAGGAAAATTCTGTTAATTACTCAAGAATTGTCTTCTTTTACACTGCAAGACCACTTAAGGACTTAAAAATTTCAAAAAAAAAAAAAAATGAATTGCAAACCAACAAACAGACACACACACAAAGCGACAAATATTTTACACTACAACTGCTGCTGTGCTCTTCCTTTAAAAGTAAGTAATAAGTAAGTATAGTTTATAGTAATAAATTTATACCATAAATACTGTAGGGTTGTACAAATCATTTTGTGTGTGAATTCGACTCCACTCCACTCTATTTGAGATTGGTTGTTTTTTGCAATAAAAAGTTTTAAAGTTGAAAAGAAAATCTGTCAAAACGTATAGATTTTTTATTTAAGTGATGAAATATCTAGTTAGGGTTTCAAATAAAAAATAAAATTTAGGTACATATCGCACACTCAACCATAAGCAGTCGCAGTTCACAAATGTTAAGGAGAGCAAAAACTGCTTTAGAAGCATGATAGTACTGGTTGCAAATAATATAAAAATGGAGATAACGGTATTTTCCAGTGAAAGAAGACAGTGCTGCATACGAAATTTAAGTGGTCATTAGAAATTTGATCTGGGAAAAAAACCATTTTGATAAATTTTGAGTTGCTACTGTTTAGGGTGTGATATATGAGTTGAGACTAGTTACTTTAAATGTTTCTATTTACTGTGCTAAGTTTGCTAATATAAGTTAATATATCACAGGTTTTATATTCCCTTATTTTTTATATTTAACTTTTTCTTGTTTTAAGGATTAGTTTTAGATTAGTATTTTACTAGGCCTACATAGTAGGTAAACGATTATAAAGTTAGAATAAGAATTAATTAACATTTAACCCTACATAGTAGATGGTTCTTAATTAAGTTATATTAATGATAATTATAGTAATGGTAGAAATAACGATAATTAAGTTAAATGAAGATAAATATTTTTTGTCGCTTATGATCATTTATTTGCAACCGTTAAATCAGTTCTTTATATTTTTGCCTTCTGTAATTAAAAATAAGAAAGAAATGTAAATTCTACCAACAACTAATTTCAAAGTCATTCCACCCGTTAACTTTCAATTGATATATTACATTTATGTTGTTGGTATTCTTCGACCTTCAATATTTTGTTTTTTCAAACTTTCTTTTCTGTTTTTGTAAAATTCTTTGTTATTGTGTTTTTGTTAATTTCTGTCTTAAAATTCTGCTACTGCAAATAAATGATCAGGGTTGAAGGATTAGGACTTTGTCACTAATAAGATTGGCTTCAACGGTTACAAATCATATTTCGGAATAGACTTAAATCGTAAAATTATTTTTAAGTTGATAAAGGTGTTTTTATAATAATAAATATAAAGCAAACAAAAATTGTAAAACTTAAAAATTTAATGAAAGAATAAAAAAAATATTTCCAAAAAAAAACCGAGGAAATTCAATTAAAAATAACTTATACATGTGTATATATACATTAGGGTGGAACGAAAAAATATTTTTTTCAATTTCAATATGTAATGGTGATAAAAAGTTGTCATTTATTATTGTTAAGTCAATTGAACACGATTGGAGTAGGATAAGAGGTGCAACAAATCCAAATGCCGCAGATCCAAATATATTGAAATTTAGCAAATTTCAATACCTTTGGATATGCAAAAAAGTAGTATTCTAAGTACATTAAATAAGTTTTGCTCAAAGAAAAATCATTACAATATCATATCTACCACCATCTTACTACAACAATGAAAAAAAAAAATTAGCTATTAAATCATGAAAAATAAAGGTTTTAAAATGACGATGGATAACAAATGTTCTGCATTATTTTAGGCGTAGTTTTAATGAAATTGAAATAATAAACATAAAAACCCATCAATAAAATAAAAAAATATAACACGTATAAGATTTGAAGACAAAAAATTAAGTTCAAGGCTTCTCAATAAAACTTTATAGAATAACTTCTTATATAGAAAGACAAATTTTGTTCACTATTTAAACTGGTAATACAAAAAATTATTTTTTGCCCTTTACCAACGTTCCAGCCCAATGTACATACATACATACATACATACATACATACATACATACATACATACATACATACATACATACATACATACATACATAGATACATACATACATACATATATACATACATACATACATACATACATACATACATACATACATACATACATACATACATACATACATACATATATAATCACTAACAACAAGTTGTTTATACATATTTCTATTATGTATCTTTAAGGATTTTATTGGTATCAAGCATGATATAATAATAGAAGCTAATTCCATTCTCTCTTTTTGTCGCCATATTAACGTTCTGACATTTGCGGGAATTATTTAAATCTATGCTACCATATTTGTTTCTAAAATCCGACTTTTCTGATTTGTTTTTATTGTTTTATTTGAAATTTCAAAATATTAAAATTATTAAAAAGCCAAAATAAATTATAATAGTTTTTAAACAATAAAACGAAAATTTAAAAATAATTCAAAGAAAAAGAAAAGAAATAAGATGAGTTGCCTTTTTCCCAACTGTAGCAGCACAAGACACTTCAGCAAGGATTCGAACGTAAGATTTTTTAAGTTTCCTACAAGCCCTTATATGCGACAAAAGTGGCTTAGTTCGTGCAATCTAATTGATTCCGAATTGCCAAAAACACCTTTGGTATGCTCGTTGCATTTTGGAAATGATGACATTGCTATGGACAAGGAAATAGTACGTTTAAAGAAAAGTGCCTTTCCCGACAATAAAGGGTAATATATGAACTAGAATCCTTCGTTTTTTTTCTCTTAATACTCTTACTAACACTTTCAGTACACAAAGGAAAATTATTAAAAATGATGACCATAATGAAGAAGGTTATATAGAAAGTTTAGAAAGGTACCTATTAGAAAACACTGCTCCAAAATAATCTTAGTGTATAACCGATTTTTTTTTAATTCAGATGGCACACCGAACCACCAAGTGTGTCAAGAAAAATCGATAGAAAAACCTTCACAAGCGTTGGTACTCAAACTGAGTAAGTTTGATCTTTCTTTTATTAGGTTTACTTAGTTATTAATCTTAATAATTAATACAATAGTACTTCTCTACAAGACTATCGAGTTAAAAACATTTTGGCCGATAGCGAAATAAAAATTCTTAAAGAAATAATTGATACTTTAGAGTACCAATTAATTTTGTCTTCCAAAAATGAAAAGAAGAGATACAAGCTAGGTGAAATTTCCCAAGCTATATGTACATATATACTCAGCAGGACCTCGTTGCTACAAATTGTTACGAAATAAAGAATATTTGCCATTGCCGTCTCCGTCAACACTCCGTAGATGGGCTTATTTGTTATGTGTAGAGCCTGGAATACAGGCTCAAATAATATATCAAATGAGATCATTTGATATGCCATTGGAAGAAAAATTGTGTGTGATCTCATTTGATGAAATGAAATGTAGAGAGGAATGGGCATATGACCGAAAAAAACGATATCATAATGAAACCGCGGAGAATGGTCCAAGTAGCAATGATACGGGGATTGCGAGGTCGCTGGAAGCAGCCTGTTTTTTACAATTTTGATTTTAAAATGGTTCAGGAAACCCTGCTGAAAATAATTGCAGAACTTTTTAAAATTGGCTTTACTGTGGTTGCAGCCGTAAGTGACTTAGGTCCCGAAAATCAGCAGCTGTGGAAATCAATGGGCATATCGTCACAAAAACCGTTTTTCAATCATCCATGTGATGAAAACAGAAAAGTTTATGTGTTTGCTGATATACCACACTTAATAAAGCTGCTACGCAATCATTTCGCTGACAATGGGTTCCTTTTTAAAAATAAAGCATTGACAAAGTTCATGGTTGAAGAACTCTTATCATTTTGCAACTTTGATTTAACCATAACAAAAACTGTAACTCTTGAGATGTTGAACGTAAAAGGAGCTGATACTTTTAATATATGTACACAAACATCTTTTAGTAAATAGTATTAAAAATTTTCTCAGGCAGGCAAAAAGTCAAATACGCTACTAAGCTGTTTTCACACACAACAGCCACCGCATTTATCCGGTGTGCACAATTAGGCATTTGTTCCAATGTAGACAACTTTTTATTATGTTCATAATTTTTTCAAATTATTAATGACTGGTTTGATGTCTTTAACATAAAAAGTACTCAGAAAGATTCCCGCCCTTTAATGAAAGCAAGTTTTAAAGTCAATGACTGATGCAGTGCTAAAGTTTTTTCCGAATCGTGCAAGCTGGTTTCTTTTGCCATTTCAACGCGGAATTTTGCAAAATAATGATGCTCTGCCACTGTTCTTGAAAGATCTCCAGGGGCAGTACAGTATGAATTTTGTTTTAACTGCAAAGTTAAATCAAGACTGTATTGAGAATTTTTTTAGTTCAATACGTGCAAAGATGGGGGGGGGGCTGCATGACCATCCATCTCCTCTTGAGTTCAAGTACAGGTTTCGGTCTTATTTGTTGGGTAAAATAAAATTAACATTTTTATAGTTGCGTTTAATTTACGTTTTTGTTATCGTGCACAGGGCCCAATGATAACATTTTAAAACGTTAAGCCAAGAAATATTCGAAGTTATTAATGAAATACCGGTTGGTGAAGAAGAGCAAATGGAGATAAATTACTTATTCAGTTTTTAAGCAATATTTTTATTTTCTCACTAGCTTAAGGATGAATAAGAATCCGAAAAACTTTGGGAGGAAATCAACCATTTAAATGAAATAGAAAAACTTTTCGGGATATATTGTTTCAAAAATGGAGCTAAAAGAATTTGGTTATCAAACTTTTGAAGGAAAAGATCAAAATTATACATATGTTAACGAGTTATCCGAAGGTGGTCTATATAAGCCAAACAAAGATTTTATGGCTAGAATCGAAAAACTGAATTCAACATTTCTTAAAATTAATGGAAGTGATTTATATTCTGGTCCAAATTATATGCAAAATTTGTTGTGCAATTCACATTTATTGTTAGATAATAATGTTAAAAGAAGATTTTTTTTGGGAAGAACTTTTTTCCGTATTCGTTTTTTAAACAAAAATATGAAACAATGTAAAATTTTGTATGCAAATAAGAAGATGAAAAAAACTGTTTGCTAATAAAAGTTGTGCAATTCGTTTGAAGTTTTTTTTTAACTAATGGATATATGTACATTTGAAAATGCTTTGGTTTTAGTGTAGAGTTTGTTAGCAAATTAAATCTTAAATGCCAATCATTAAAGCTAATTACGTGAAAATTATGCAAAATTTTATCGCAATTCTCTTCAATGTTTTCTTTTTACTTTTAAGTAAATAATTGAGCTTAAAGTCTAATATAACTTTTTAGTTTTCAACAGTACTTTATTATTTGAAGATGTTACGAAGCAACACAAACCATCAATAACAATATACATACATAATCAAATGAGAAAGTCATTCTACTTTAGCCACTGAAAACAGTCTTTGTATATGCAAATGGTATTTATGTTTTTCACATTTATATGATAAAAATAAATGTTTTTGTATTTTCGGTTAAATATTTCCAAATACTAAATTGTCCACAAAGTTTATTATGTCAATTAATTCCGAACCAAATTTATGTACATATATTATGTTTATTTATAAGAACTACCTTGTATTATTATATCATGGTATCAAGTGCGATATAAATTTTCACACAGTTGAAGTTAAATATTGTAATATTAAGTTTTATTAATCATTTGAAGAATTTAAAACTTTTCTATTTTATCATCCGTTCAATAATAAAAACAAAAATTCATATGAAAAGTAACCCAAAAATTTTGGGTGTTTTTTCGTCGTTTTTGGAGAATATTTTTTTTATATTGTTGGGCGATTTTTTTTTTATATTATTTGGCGATTTTTCGTTTTAGTTTGTGCGTTGATAAGTGCGGACGCGATTTTTTTAAGCTCGCAATTGCCAAAAACAAAAAGTGTGAATAAATTCAAACAAAAGCAAAAAATCAAACTTGTTTTTAATACAACAACAAAGTGTTCTGTAAACATTTTTTTTTCTCTTTTTTCTTTTTTTATAACGGCATTATTACTTTGCTACTTTAAAAATAAAACAAAAACAATAGAGGCCAATGAGCCTCTTTAATTTAAGTGACAAAAATGTAGACAATTTAGATTTAAATAAAAACAAAAAAACTGAAAATAATTTGTGTTTAAACACTACGCCAGTATTACGTGCCCAATCTTGTTCGTCGCTTTTGATAAGCGATGACAATAAAATAACTACAAACAAGTCGCCTTTTGTACAAAGTGTTACCAAAAATAATATGGATAGTATAAAACCCAAGACGCAAGTGGGAATGGACAGATACATTACGGTATTAAAAAGAGGTCGAAGCCCTAAATCTTCGCAGCTTGCACCAATGTCTAAAGTACATAAAGACAAGGGCTCTAATGGAATAAATTCCCATAATCGTTTTGCTATCTTAGATAGTGAAACAAGTGAACATAAATCGGCAATTAAGTCGTTCAAACCACCTCCAGTTTATTTAAGGGAGACAAATTCGAACGACTTAATAAAAAAATTAATTACAATTATTGGCGAGAACTCATTTTATGTAATTCCCATCAAGCGTGGTAACATTGATGAGACAAAAATACAATTTATTGATGAAAGCAGTTATCGTAAAGCAGTAAACGAGTTCGAAAACTGCAAAAAGAACTTTTATACCTATCAGCTGAAGAGTAGTAAAGGTCTACAGGTAGTCATTAAAGGTGTAGATTCATACGTTGATCCAGCTGAAATAAGAGCCGGACTCCAAAAAGCGGGTTTTAAAATAAAAAGTGTAGATAATCTCCGTAATAGGGAACGTGTCCCCCAACCACTATTTCGCGTTGAATTGGAACCTGGAGATATCAGATTGAAGAAGAACGAAACGCACCCCATTTACAATCTGAAATACCTGTTACACCGTAAAATAACTGTAAAGGAGCCGCATAAGCGTCCAGGACCTGTCCAGTGTCTAAATTGTCAAGAATATGGTCATACTAGGGCTTACTGTAAGTTGCCTCCGGTTTGCGTTGTATGTGGCGAGCTACATTGCTCCGCCCAATGCGACAAAGCAAGGGATGACTCGAAAGTTAAAAAATGCAGCAATTGCGGTGGAAACCACACTGCTAACTATAGAGGCTGTCCAGTTTTTTCCATGGTAAGGAAAACCACTCAAAAACTAAATACTCCTGCTAAGCACCAACAATATCGAGCAAATGCTCATTATCCTCAGTTAGCGCAACCAACAACAAAACATGTTTCATACGCAGATATGGTAAAAACCAATCATACTTCAGTACATAAAGCGACACCAACAGCTATTTCTACTCCAAATTTGCACCCAGAACCTAAAGAACAAACACCATCTGGTAACTATAATCGTCTGGAAGCAAGCATCGAGACATTAGTGCATTCATTAAACAGTTTTATGAGCTCTATGCATGCAAGAAATGGTACGAATGCAATCTATGATGTTGCAGGCGTTACTAAACAAACCATGAACTGTTTAAAAATATGTTGCTGGAACGCAAACGGCTTACGCCAACATTAAAATGAACTCGAATACTTCCTCAAGAACCAACAGATTGATGACATGCTGATTTCTGAGACACATTTAACAACAAATAGCTTTTTTCAAATCAATGGCTGTATTTTATATGATACTAAGGACCCCCGTGGAAGAGCATGTAGAGGCTCAGCAATACTTATTAAGGCCCGAATCAAACATTATTTACTGCGTGATTTTTGTGAGGATTACCTTCAAGCAACAAATATCTGTTTTGAAGAATTTCATCAAAGCTTAGTTATTTCATCGATTTATTCACCTCCTAGATTTCAAATATCAGAAAGTCAGTATAGCGACTTCTACAAATCACTAGGTCCCTGTTTCATAGCATCAGGCGACTACAACGCTAAACATACGTTTTGGGGATCACGACTAATATCTCCACAAGGTCGTGTTTTGTTTGACACAATTTCAAAAATGCGTTTGAATGTGATATCGAGTGAACATCCCACCTATTGGCCTACTGATCGACAAAAAGTAACTCATGTTATTGATTTTGGCGTAATTAAGTGTATTCCGACAGAAATGATTAAAGTTGAAGCGTCACTTGAATTATCCTCAGATCATTCACCCACTATCGTCTATATACGGGAAAAACAATACTTCATATCACCAACGACTAGCATTAATTGGTTGAAATATAGTAGTACTCATTTTTCGGAAAACATCCCGCTACGAACACCTGAAGGCGTAGAGCGGAGTCTTATTGATTTTGACCTAAGCCTCAAGTTAGCTCCCCAACATTCAACAATAACCCGACAACTAGCTAGATACAATCAATTTATTCTGCAGTTATCGAACGGCTCTGGGCTGAAAAAACAAAAATTCGTAGAGAATGGCAATCACAGAGATCTCCTTAACTCAAAAGCAGACTTAAAGAATGCACGAACCGGGTAAGAGACATGCTGGAATCTCGAAGAGTAACATCCCTGAAAACCTATTTGGGAGACCTAGACGCAACTCCTCAATCAGATTATTCGTTATGGCGTGCCTGTAGAAACCTTAAAAGGCCAGTCTTACGTAAGCCTCCCTTGCGAACTTCAGCTGTAGGCTGGGCTAGGAGTGATACCGAAAAAGGAAATTTATTTGCTGGACATTTGAAAAAGGTTTTTACCCCAAATATATCGACCGATATAGTTGAGTTGCCAGTTGTCGAGGCTAGTGCTGCAGTCCCGATAAGATTTGAATTTGGTGATCTTGAAAAGGCAATAACGGATTTAAACACCAAAAAAGCCCCTGGCGTTGATAAAACCAGTAACAAGATGTTAATTGAGTTGCCCCGTATAGCTCGCAGAATCGTTCTTTTTATTTTTAATGCCATTTTACGTCTTGAGTACTTTCCCACAGAGTGGAAGGTGTCCTTGGTTACCATGATTCCTAAACCAGGAAAAGACCACACAAAAATTGAATCATACAGACCTATAAGCCTTTTCTCAAACATGTCAAAGTTGTTTAAAAGAATATTAATAACTAAGCTTAACCCTATTCTAAGCGACAAAGGATGTATTCCAAACCATCAATTCGGTTTCAGGAAAAAACATAGTACGATCGAACAAACTCACAGGTTAGTCAATGTTGTTAAGAAGACTTTTCAAGAGAGAAAATACTGCTCTGCGCTTTTCATCGACGTTTCTCAAGCATTTGATAAGGTATGGCATGAAGGCCTAATATACAAGCTAAAACTGAACTTGCCCGTAAACCTATATAAGCTGCTAGATAGTTATTTAACCGAACGAAAATTTATTGTAAAAGAAGGAGATTTTTTGAGCTCACCCCAGCCAATCGAAGCCGGAGTTCCCCAAGGTAGTATATTGGGGCCCTTTTTATACTTATTGTATACTTCAGACATGCCAACTAGTAACCGAGTTCACACATCGACATTTGCTGACGACACAGCTTTTTTGAGCATTCACGAAAGACCCGAAGTAGCATCACGATATTTACAAGACCACATATTTAATTTAGAAAAATGGTTGAAGAAATGGAGAATAAAAGTTAATGAACAAAAATGTACTCACATAACCTTCACACTGCGTAGAGAATCTTGCCCCCCTATTCGGATAAATAACCAAACGATACCTCAGCTTTCAGACGTCAAATATCTCGGCATACATCTTGACCGGCGCCTTACATGGAAACGCCATATAGAAACAAAGTTAACACAAATGAAGTTAAAAGCAGTCCAACTAAACTGGCTTATTGGCAGAAATTCTACTCTAGCTCTAGACTGCAAACTTTTATTATACAAGTCAATTCTAAAACCAATATGGTGTTATGGCATTCAATTATGGGGCACTGCCTCAGCTACCAACGTAGAAAAAATTCAAAGGCGCCAAAATAAGATTCTTCGTATAATTACATCTGCTCCTTGGTATATAAAAAACTCGAACATCCATAAAGATCTAAACGTGCCATCAGTTAAAGCAGAAATAGCGAAACTTGCCATAAGGTATTTAAAGAAGCTTGAAACTCATCCGAATCCACTGGCCCGTAACATACTAAATGAACCTGATTACATTCGACTAAGAAGGAGGGACACTGCTTCTCTCATCCGTACATCATAGGGATACCCCACAAATTACAGTAACCGTGAAACATACATTTTTTTTTTTGTCCAGCACTGGTTGGAGTTAACAAGTATATTTTTTGACTTAAGATATGAGTAATTATTGATAGTTCAATTATATTGAAGATACAATAAATAAAAATTGCGAAAAAAAAATTGGGCGATTTTTCACTATTAAAAACTGCCCAAATGTTTTAATGAAAGATCACCAATTTTCGAGCGATTTTATATGATGAAGAAATTTTTGTAGAGTGTAAAAAAAATTGGTCTTAAAAACGATATATTTTTAATAGAAAATTATCACTAATAATATGTAGTTATAAAGATTACCTTAAACAGCAGAAGTGTTAACATTACAAAAATAAGCAATTTAGTTTTTGTCTTTGCTTATCACAAAAAAAAGTGCTTCATTTACAGAAATATATTAACAGATGGAGCTGATGGCCAATGTAGCTAGTGCTCTTAAATTAAATTTAATCTAAGAATTTATTTCTTTCAGATTAAATAAACTAATAATAATAATAATAATAATATATTATTATTATGATTATTTACGTAAATTGTTTTGGAATCTGTTTTGTTTCTTTCATACTAGTAAATATTTATATTTATAATGTTATAAATAAGTTACTAATATTAGTTGAAATATATGTATGTATGTATAATTATTGTTATAAATGTGCCGCAGGCAAAAATTTTTTATAAAATATAAATATAATATGAGTTGAAATTAATTATTTAAATCAATTTATTAATTTCAACTTATGTATATTAGCAAACTTTATTTTTTTTATTTACATATATATCTTTTCATATTTATTTTAATGAACACATACAATAATTTATTTGCGTCCATTAGCAACAATATCATTAACTTGGTAGTAAAAAGCTTCCTAATAGACCGTGATCACAGATTACATACAACTTCTTTTCAAAGCTTGCTCGATGAATAAAATCAACGGTTTAATTAATTTAAATCAGCCGTTAAATTCAGCAACGATTATAGTGACCGTGACTACGGTTACGATTACACACAGAAGTTGCAAGCATATATATCTTTTCATATTTATTTTAATGAACACATACAATAATTTATTTGCGTCCATTAGCAACAATATCATTAACTTGGTAGTAAAAAGCTTCCTAATAGACCGTGATCACAGATTACATACAACTTCTTTTCAAAGCTTGCTCGATGAATAAAATCAACGGTTTAATTAATTTAAATCAGCCGTTAAATTCAGCAACGATTATAGTGACCGTGACTACGGTTACGATTACACACAGAAGTTGCAAGCTCAAAGCGTGCTAGATGAATTAAACCAATATCGATGCCCTTACTTTGACATTTTTATATTTATTTATATAATAGAAAAGTATAAATAAATTTCATTTATATTTGGGTATTCTTTTCACAATTTGTTGTGAATTTCCATTTTTCTTTTTTGGGCAATTTTTCATTTTTTTTAGGGTGAGTATTCACTTGGCAATTTTTAATTATTGTTTTAGGGTCATTTTGCATGCAGCCTCCGTTAAAAGCATAATCAACTAAATTCTAGAAGTTCAAGAAAAATATTATTTATCTAAAATTATAAAATATGAAATAAATGACATTTTGAAATATAATTTATTTAAAAAGTACTATACGAGGTATTCAATTAACTGAATCTATTTACAAAAAAAAAAAAAATAATAAAGATATTTTTTTTAGTTTTACACCATCACACACTACTAACTAACATGAGTTATAGTGACCTTTACTTAGTTTTGGTTTAAGTATAAAACAACAATATAAAACACAAAAAAATATTATTAATTTTGTATCTTTTATTTAATTTATTATAAGAATAAATGAATTTAGTACTAGTTTTATATTCTTACAAGATTTATTAAAAAGGCTTTCGAGGAAAAAAAATTATGTTCTGCGCTTTTCATAGACGTTTCTCAAGCGTTCGATAAAGTACGGTATGAAGGCCTAGTTTATAAGTTAAAGCAAAACCTGCCCACTAATATTTTTAAATTGTTAAAAATTTATTTAACTGATCTTAAGTTTGTACTTAAAGAAGAAGATTTTTTAAGCTCGCCTCAACCAATTAAAGCTGGAGTTCCCAAGGAAGTATTTTAGGACCCGCTTTATATTTGCTGTACACATCTGATATTTCAACTAGCAGTCGAGTCCACACATCAACATTTGCTGATGACACCGCTTTTCTAAGCATTCACGAAAACCCCCAAGTAGCATCGAAATACTTACAATACCAGATTTTATATTTGGAATTTTGGTTAAACAAATGAATAATAAAAATTAGCAAACAAAAATGCACTCAAATAACTTTCACACTGTGTTGAGACTCATGCCCTCCTATACAAATTAATAATCAGACTATACCCTACTACTCAGAGATCAAATTCCTTGGCATACATTTCGATAGACGCTTAACCTGGAAAAGTCAAATAGAAGCAAAATTAAATCAAATGAAGCTAAAAACAGTGCAAAGAAACTCATTGGCAGAAACCCTACCCTAATTTTAGATTGCAAACTTCTACTTTATAATTGAATCCTTAAACCAATATGGTGCTATGGCTCTCAGTTATGGGGTACCGCCTCAGTTTCAAATTTAGAAAAGATTCAAAGGCGCCAAAATAAGATTTTACGAATAATTACAGCCGCACTCTGACATATTAAAAACTCGAACATCCACAAAGATCTAAACGTGCCACTAGTTAAGGCAGTAATAGCGAAACATGTAACAACGTATCTGAAGAAGCTTGAAATGCATCCAAACGCGCTGGCCCGCAACATCCTGAATGATCGTGGTTACGTTCGACTAAGAAGGAGGAATATTGCTTCTCTTGGCCGAACATCTCAGAGGTGACAAATTTATTTATAGCAACAACCGTGTCATCAAACAGTTTTTTGTCTAGCACTGGCTGTACATGTACTTTAATTTTATGTATGTACTTTAATTTTATATTTTTACTTAACTTATTGTTAGTTCATACAATTTTAAGATACAATAAATAAATAATTTGGTAATAATCATAATTTTTGTCGAAATAGTTTTTGGTGGAGGTCGGCTGGCAGATACAAACAAGGGTATTGCTTGCCCAAGCCGAGTGTCCTGTCAGTAGTTCGACTTATACCTATCTTTACTCTGCTAGGAGGCCAGCTAAGTCTAACGAACTCTGGATACCTACCGACCTCCAGTTATTTTTTTCGATCGACTTACATGCACATATTGTCGCGTTACTTCTTAAACCACGTAAGTGCCATTTTTTCGAAATTGACTTTTTAGGTTTTTATGGTAGAAAATAGCATTTGCTACCAGACTACATTCTCATCTTAACAATTTTGTATGACAAAACATTAATAAAGCTATTTTCAAAACCTCCAAATCGACAAACAAATAAGAATTCCATGCAAAATGCACTGATTTTTATTTCATTTTATATTTTTGGTAAAGTTTCTTTTTGATAAACATAAGATTAAATGTTAATCTACATACAGAAATTTGCGTTTTCTGATTTGACAAAAAGAACTACAAAATTTGCAATTTACTGTTGGTGTGAAAAGCACGTAAATTACTGTTGTAATGTAAGTTGTTATATTGGCTGTGATTGGCCAAAGGCAAACAATTTTTACAAATTTTGCGTGCCTGGATAAAATTAAACATTGAAATATTTCGATGGCTTATATTTTTTATGAAGTCTTTTAAAAGTAAAAATAACATAATGAAACCATCAACGGGTATGTCAATATATCTTTATTGTTTAGATAAATGTTTTGGAAATAATTTTAATGTCTTAAAAAATCCTCCATAAATGGGGTATTTTCGAAACATGTAATAACATGTAATATTTTTAATATTACATGTTTCAGAAAATTTAAGATCAAGATCAAGCAAATTTATTATTATTATTTTTTTAAAGCATTAAAAAAAATCTTGCGGACTAAGACTTTCTACTAATTTAAGAAGAAACTCCTTATATTGCTAAAACATATGCTAAAAAAACAAAAACAACAATTAACTTGTTTGTTTTTAACTCTCTTTTGACTTTATTTTTGGTGTTAAGTTACTATTGTTAATGAGTTTGGTTTTATTATTCACTTACGAAAAAAAGTAATATTTTATTTACAATGAATACAAATTTTCGCATATGTTTGTGATGGATGTAATAGTGTCAGTAGTTTAAAATCTCTCACGAGCATTGTCACGAAAACGATAATTGTTCATTACTACTAACAATAAGTTGTAAAATTGTAATAACGCACAATCTCCAAATAGGGCTTTGACGGTACTCCGGTGTCAGTTTTCATTAACAAGCATCGCACGGCTCTGAAGCTGATTCAGATATATTTATTATATCTATAGTGCCATTAAAAAGTGTCTGTATGCATAAAGCCATTTGGCAGAATCTTCGACCTTCTTCTACCATATTCTTCAGATTGATTTTTTGAGAAAATCAGCAGAAGAAAAGAAAGAATAGGGGCTGAAAAAGTCAAGGATTTCATTGTCTTAGCTGGTGATAAATCAATAAAAATAAATCACAAGCTAATGTTAGTCATAACTGATGCCTGATGGCGTGAATGCTATTATCAAAACAACATATTACAAGGGATGCTATTTATATTTCTGGCCTTTGACATTCTGGCAATCTGACATTGCCATTGGAAAGTTTGACATTTTTTGGCATAATCGTACTCAAAACGTTTTGACGACCATCGACCATCATTTGTGTTGTTTACAGTGACTTAAAAAAATTAATTTGGCAAAAAAAAATTGAATTAACTCGTAAACATTTTCGTGCGATCACTTTTCACAACTTTCGACGTGGATTATCACGACAATAGTGCATTGATGAACCTAAATCTTTGTATGGCGATGAAGCACCATCCTATAGCACTGTGAAAAATTGGTATAATGAATTCAATCGTGGTCGACGCTCGCTCAAAGACGAATTCCGTGAAGGTCGTCCAAAAACGGCCGTTGTGCCAGAGAATATTGATGTCGACAGTGAACTTATCATGCAAGATCGCCATGTGACATACCGCGAGATAGAGGCATCCTTGGACTTTTCTCCCACCAGCATACATTCGATTTTGCCTAAACACCTGGCTGTAAAAAAGGTTTATTCTCGTTGGATCCCGCATAATTTGACAGTCGCTCAAAAGAAGGTTCTTGTAGATTGGTGCAAAGAAATGTTGCAAAAATACGAACGCAGTGCTTCAAAAGACGTTTATAAGATCGTCATAGGTGACGAATCATGGATCTATGAGTATGAGCCGGAAACTAAACAACAATCGACCGTGTGGGTATTCGAAGACGAGCCAAATCCAAGGAAAGGTGTTCGTGGAAGAAGCACTTCGAAGCAAATGGTCGCCTGTTTCTTCGGCAAAACTGGTCATGATGCGACTGTTCCGCTTGAGCAACGTAGGACGGTCAATTCTGACTGGTACACCACAATTTGTTTCCCTGAAGTCTTCGGAGGAATTCGAAAAACGAATAAGAGAAAACGAATCATTGTTCACCATGACTATGCGAGCTCTCACACATCGGCTCAAACCAGCGCCTTTTTGACCGGCCAAAACGTCGAGTTGATGATAAATATTCTCATTTTCATTATTCGGCCAGAAATATATATATAACAGCCCTAGTATACGCGTGAATGTTACGATTGTGGTATTACGAACAAAGATTTCAATTCGATTGGTGAAATGATTACCAGAAGTGTAAAAAATATTCATTTCATTTCGGTTTATCTATTCTCCATAGGTCCATGTGGCATAAAATTACCAATTAAAAAGTGGCAAGTGAGGTCAGATCATAAGAAATAAGTTGTTAAAGACACAAAATCGATAATAAAAAAGAGTTAAGAAAAAAACTTTTTTTGTTTTATCTATACATATAATAAAATAGTAACTCATTTCCGTCTATCTGTCCTTCATTGTTTGTGTTCGCATCACGTAAAAACTACTGGATGGATTTTAACAAAATTTTGTTTTCTGAAGCCGACTTGATGTTTCGGAATACATTATTTCGCGCTAAGAATTGGGTTTAGCTTAGTTATTAAACTAAACGGGGCAACTCAGATAACATCTTATTACTGGATTTAAATAAGTTATTGCGCTCTCAATATCACGAATTTAAAATCTGAGGGGAAGTCATCTACATCCTTCGATACAATTGGACTAATAACGTATTTCAAATGACCAACAAATAAATTGCATTTTCTGTATAATTTCTCGCCCAACCTCCACATGAAGTTCGCAAAGGAATAATCTGATTGTGATGTTGAATCCAGGTTTTCCAGCTAAATTATCAGAGATGTTACTCTTCGAGATTCCAGTAGTTCTCTTAGCTGCTTCGTGCATTCTTTTAGTCTGTTTTTAAGATGAGGAGAGCTGCGTGACTACCACTCCTTGCGAATTCTTGTTTTTACACTCAATAGCCGTTTGACATCTACTGAAGAAATTTGATTCTATCTAGTTTCCTGTCGGGTTACAGTTGCATGTTAGGCAGCTAATTTAATATTTTAATCAAATTCCATAAGACGCATGTGTATGTTTTCTGTTGTTCTTAGAAGTATATTTTCCGAGATATTTTCTGTATTTTAATTAATTTATGCGTGTGCTTTGCATTGGTGAGACGAGCTTCTGTTGGTTACATATATAAACTATAGTGGAAGAATCATCTGAAAATAATTTTAGAGATGCTTCAGCTTGGATCATCTCTCTTGAAATGCCTTTAGTCACGCTAAAATCAATAACATCAGGTATATTTTGCCGATCAGTAGGCCAATCTTTGGCAATACTGCGAGAAGGTTTTTGAAGAATGCAGAAATTTCTCCTGAAATAACAAATCATGAGCTAGGGTTAATCAAAAGAATGCACATAATACTTATTGTTTGGACATGTGAATACGAAGTCAGTGGTGTATATTTAGAGGCCTTGCTCACAATACTGCCAAGCATTTGGTTAAAAAATATTCATGGTTTAAAATGTCACTATAACTTTTTTATTTACGGACCGGAAATAATATCAAGTGCCCTTTTGTCAAACATACCACGGTTTCCAGATTAGGGGATTTTCCCTTAGATTTTGGAGACATATCAAACTACAAAATCAGCTGGGCGGATGACACTACGTAGTAAGATAAATATACCTTGTGCGTGTAGTATGTCATGGTAAAAAACAACAAAATTTGTACATAAGTAACGGATTCTAATTTTAAGAATACTCTTACAACAACACAAGAAACATCCCAGTGGTAAAATTAAAGAGGCCTTCTCACTTTAGGCCTACTATAAGGCATGCTTAGATCTTCTCTCGGATACGGTCCTCCTTTTTGTGTGCCTTCCAAAGAAAGCCTTTTAAAAGGCCTTCGCTCTTTCTTCCAAAAGATGCAGTACACATTCCTACTTCGCTTCTCTTAGTAGGGAAGTAGGAATGTGTACTCATTTTGTATGACAAATAAATAAAACACAAAAAGTCATTGAATTGCCTTTATCTACATCATTCCTGCTTGAAATTTAGTTGCCTCGTTTGACTGATTGGCAGTGCGAAGGCCTATCAGCCTGGATGTTGACGGTTCGAATCCCAAAAAATGTTAATATTTCAATTAAAAGTAAAAATGAATTAAAAGTACTTAAAATTAGAAAAAAACAGAAGGCCTTGTGTGCCTTTATAAAACATACTTTAATATAATGAAAACTTAAACACCTAAAATTTTTGTTTTTGGCGATTTTTGCTAAAATTGGGATTAATTAAGGGGATTACAGAAAAAAATTTATTTATGTAATCAAGAAAAATTATTTTAGGGGATTTTTTTCAAAAAAGGGAAGAGAGAAAAATAAGCTAGCAACCGTGCTAGAAACTAAGATTTTAAAAACTTAGGAAATATTTTTCAGTGGAAAAAAATGAATGAAGACTAATGAAACTTATAAAAAAATAAACACCATTGGCATGGGAGTTATTAATTCTACCCCAAGAAGGCGACTATAACGATAAGTGAAGATTACAATCATGATAACGAAGATGATGCTGGCGAGTATGTTTATGTTATCTATAACAATTTCTTTTCTTAAAAAAAAATCTGTTTTTTTCAAAAACCATTTTGCTTTTCGAAAACCATTTTTTTACTAAATAAAGCATGTTCCAAAAAAGAAAAATATCGATAATAAATTAATCCCCAGTTTACCTACGTTTCACCTACGTTTGTAGGTACGACTTTGGCCTTTATGGAGGGATTAAAACACATTTTAATTTTTATTTGAATTTTAATCTGAAAGGTAAGGGATAAAACGTGATACAAAAGGTTTTTTCTTAAATATTCAGTTACACTTATAACTAATACTTATTAATGTTTTTAACTTAAATTTTGTCAGAAAATGACAAACTTTTTCCCCCGTACTGTAGTACATACTTTCAAATGGGGAATATATCTTTTAAATCGGTAACCATAAAAAATTGATTTTTCCCCGCCTTCTCAAAGTATGTGCCACAGTTAGGCGTTAGGTTGTTAAGGGTTAATAATGTTATTAATTGGACAAAAAGATCAAAGGAACTTTTTCCACTTGGTTTTTAAATTTGTTGTTTTAATTTTGTTTTAAACAAGACTGAGTGTAATCAATGAATTGTAACTAATACGAGGTTAATGTTCTGCTACACATGATAGTGCAGACGTCTTTTTATCCTTGTGTATGTATGCATGAATGTATGTACGTATGTATGTATGTATGTATGTATGTATGTATGTATGTATGTATGTATGTATGTATGTATGTATGTATGTATGTATGTATGTATGTATGTATGTATGTATGTATGTATGTATGTATGTATGTATGTATGTATGTTCTATAGATATAAATATATATATATATATATATATATATATATATATATATATATATATTATAAATGACTGGGTTTATTTGAATGTTTAAAAATGTATACATTCTAATTTAGTTGAAAAACACAACAAATCGTGGCATTTCTCTAATGAAAAAAAATTATAAAATAATATCCACACAGGATTTACATAAATATGTATTAGTAGTAAGTATACATATGTATCTATGTACATATTTACAAGAAAAAATAGAAACTTGTTTGCTTTATACTATAAAGTGTTTGTCAAAATTGTTATGGATATTACAAATTAATCTAATTATCAAATGAGTAGCTTTGCAGAATTCAAAATGAAATATAAAAATATACAAATGTAATTATGTGCGATGTTGTTTTTAATAAATATAAATTAAAGTGTCCCTATTTTAGTGGACAGTTACTTTAAACTGATTTAAAATATAAGTAATCAGTGTATACAATTTAATTTAATTTAATTTAGCATTATTATTTACCAAAAATTCTTAGTTAAAAAATTCAAAATCAAAGGGGATAAAATAAATATAATATTACTTTTAAACAGAAAATATTACAGAAAAATTTAGAACAAAATACCAACCACACCACGCACTTACTTGCTAATTTTTGTGACTTTAAATGATATTAACCATTCTGAAATTTATTAAATTGTGTATAATACAGATGAAATTTGAAGTCAAGCATCAGTTCGTTTTTATCTCTCTAAGAAAGAATAATTTAAATTACAAATGAGGTGATAAATATTAAAGAAAAATTGAGAAAATTTAATTTTAGACACCAGCAGAATAGATCAGTCCAAGTTGAAAGTTTGGAAAAAACTTCTTTAAAAAATCATATTTTGAAAATGCACAATTTTAATAATGCCTTTTTTACACGTAGCTATTACAAAATTGTAACTACCAATAAAAAGTGTTTAGCGTTGAGAAATTAATTTTTATGTCAGCAATAGAAAAAATTTACAGCACTAGCCAATTGCTTTGAATTACTTTTTTGGTAGTATTTTTATATTCTGTTCTTTGTTTTTTTCGGAACTAGTATTAAAAATTGGCATTCTCATAAAGCAATAGCATAAAAATTTTATTCCAGCTGTGCCTTTTTACCTTTAGCGATAAAAATTACTAACTCTTGAAAAGCAAAATTAAACGAAATTAAGAACACTAGTTTGCATATCGCAACGCAAAGAAAATGTTTAAAAGATAACAATGTTTATTAGCCTCATAACCAACTGCTAAACGCAACATGAACGAGCGCTATTAGCAATTTGAACAAGTACTCATTGCCCCACGAACAAGGGCTACTGACTGAAAGACATTCGAACCGCCAAATTAGCGAGATAAATTAAATTCATACCTAGATAAATATGGCAATTATATTGTGGGTTATTGAAAATTTACCTACTTTTTTAAGGTGGGTTGAGTAATTCCTAGTGGTTTGCAAAAACTAAATTATTTACTTGCCTTAACAAGACCACCACAAAGTTTTAGAAATTAATAAATAATAATAAAAATTTTCAGATAAATTTGTTGGGAACATGAAAAGTATTATTTGCAATATTTTCAGTAGATATTTCTTTGTATGAATGATTTCAATTGTTTTATTTATACTTACATCTAAATATCCAGTAGATTACTATTTCTTCATAACAAAATTTTATTAGCTAATTTGGTATTACAATGACGCTTTGTGCATTTTTATCAGCTGCTTTACAAGAGCTGAGTGTTTCTTCATAGATGCAATTATACATTCACTTGTATAATTGCTACCCAGCGATGTCAGAATGAAGACTTTTTTGAAGATATTTTTTCCAAAATTTTGATTTTTTGAGATTTAATTTAATTGTCAGCGTACCAAAAAAAAAAATTCTAGACGCACGGTTGTCCGTAGGTAAGCTAATTTCCGGAGGGCCTAGTTCCAGCCTATGTACACGGTATGTATATTCCACGAATCCATTCCATAATGTTTAAACTTAAAATACAAGGGCACTACATATGGGTAACCTTAGAGCTAAAGTTTCACAGTAAAGATATAAAGGTGAAAAAATTTATATTTTAGTGTATACTTACTGGTATATAACTATGCCTAGGTGAGTAAGAACACAAAAATGTGAGACGAAATATTTTTATCTAGGATAGCATACCAGGTAGGGTTGCCAGATACCAAAAGTCAAATAACCTGACAATGGAATAAATTCACCTGGATTTTAAAATTACAAGTAATTGTAATTGAATTTTTTCATAATACAAATACTTGTAATTAGTAATTGAAAATTTCCAATTACTAATTACAAGTAATTGTATTTTTTCAATTACAAATTACTTGTTGTGTACAATTGAAAAAACTCAGTTACAAAATTTTAATGTAATTGTAATTGAAAATTTCCAATCACAATTACATATAACTGAGTAATTTCATATGGAATTAATTACAAAATGTATAATTGAAAATTTCCAATCACAATTACATATAACTGAGTAATTTTATATGGAATTAATTACAAAATGTAATTGGTATCCGCCAATACACATTATAAATGAAGATAAAGAATTAAGGAATTTTCTACGAAAATTTCTGGCACCACTGTTGCTAAACCTTTTGTTGAACTTTCAATTTCAAAAAGTGATGCTTAAATGATGGTAGGTTTTTAAGCACAGGATATAATATTGTTATTTCCCTTAGTATATAAACGTCTACATAATAACTTCATACAGATTTTAGTAATACAATTTAATAAACATCTATATTCAAATAGATAAAGAATTTGCAAAAAAAAAAAATGGTTAATAAATTTATTTAGATGGAATTCAGAGTATATTTAGCCATTGACAACACTTAACGAAAAGGTATCATTAACTCAGAGAGCGCAAATCTTTGATGATAAGAAGGCAAAGTTATTGCTTATGGCCGTAATAAATTCTTGTTACAACAAGGCATACGAGTGTTATTATTACTAACAGGATTATCTTGTATACGACGCAATGGTGTTGATGACGATGATACTAATTTACTGCAGCTGCTGGTACTTATTGTTACTGTTAAGTACAGGACAGTAGTTCCGGCTTAAGTCTCGCAGGCAGTTGCTTTTGTATTCTCAATATGATCGGTATGAACATTATATAGAGGATCGCAAACATCTGAACTATATTCAAGTATAGCACTAATGTTGTATATAAAAGCTTGGTAATATACGGACCGATAAATTCCTTTGCCCATCTCTTAATAAAAGCAAGAATGTCCCTATATGGCCGTATTGAACATAATATTAATGTGTGGAAGACAACTAAAATAAACGTCTTGCAAATTACACAAATTTGGGAAGACTGATGAAAAGTTGACAGTAATAAATTTGCTCCTATAAAATCTCATATGCTTGAATTTATAAGTTTTTAACTCCATTAGGTTCACATTGCGCACCCAGCATAAAAATGATTGACGTCATGTTGTAACTACTAGCAATGATCTAAATGTTTATTGTATGTCAGAAAAATTTTTACATCATCAGCAGAAATATGTATGTTAAAAGAGAACGCAACTCTTAAAAAGGCCCTGTAATAAATAATTTGCTTCCGACAATTGAAGCTCTTTATTGCACTATTTAAAATCGAATGATAAAAATAAAAATGATAAATATAATAAGAATCACTAAAAATAAAGAATTTGATACTGACCTACATCGAACGAATTCTTAAGACATATTGGTTTTATGGCGCACATTCGATAAAAATAGATCTTTTTCGAATTTCACTCAATTTGACTGTTCATAATAGTACATAAATATTTGTCAGCTGGCACTATAAATAAATATTGCTTTACTAATTTATACAACCTTAAACTCATGGTAGAAAAATAGAAGGTAGCAGAGACTGACAAAAAGTACTTATAAAATAAATATAGTCAAGTATTTATACATATTTTTGGCTATTAGTTATACCTATACTTATAACACAGAAAATACCTACACATACTCATTTGCAGTGAAATAAGTATGGGTGTACTCAATACTTATAACAAACATTATTTATACACAACGAACTTAAAAATGTATACGTAATGCATGTATGAGTACAACTGGTTGTAGGTAGATAATGTGATGGGTATCTGTCATACCCATACTTATAACTACCTAATACTTACAAGTATGGGAAAGTAGTTATAATACTCTAAGTATACTTATAAGTAAAACAACTACTTTTAGGAATTGTGTGTATAAAAAGGTGGATAATGTTTGGCAATATTTTGTTTATAACCGAACATTGGTTAAGTATGGAGAACCAAAATAATTTTTATATTAGGATGAAGGAATGAATAAAAGTATTTTTAAATTGTAAAATAATTAATACATATAGTTCAATATATTTCTAAAATACTCCAAGTATACTGAGAGTATTTACATACTTTTACTTATTCCTACGCTGTACTTACAAGTATGGGTATAGCCAATACTTTATCCAATACTTATACTTAGTTGTATTGCAAAAAATAATGACCAAGTATGCGAACACTTATTCTCTGCCTATACTTGTAGTTATTTAAGTTGAAATTGATATGAGTATGTGTGTATATGTTGTTTGAGCTGTAGCTATACACATTTATACATATTTCGCCTCAAATACTTAATAAGTACTAAAAATTATACTTTTGTCATTCTCTGAAAGGTAGAGCAGTTTTCGCTTTATTTTATGACAATTAACATTTGACAAAAATAAGGATTATGACGATTCCGTTAAAATTGTGCTACCGTATCGATTACACTATACTTCCCATGTTTTGTTCTTTTTTTTAAGTTGGTTATAAAACAATTTATTGTGAAAAATTAAATAACGAAAAAATATTTCAATTTTCAAAAGCGTTGAAATTTGAAAATAAAATTCAAATAAATAAAAAAAATATTTCAACTTTGTACGATTTTCAAAAAGGTTTCCTTACCTTTTTAAATGAAATTATTGATATTTTACTATGTTGATATTTTACTATGTTTTATACGTACATATACATTGTTTCTTGATTTAAAGCAAAACAATGAGCTGTGTATTTTAAAACTGCGAATGCACAAAATATTTTCGCAAAGACAAAAATATCAACTTTTTCGAATTTCCTGCCTTGGAATACATTCGCATGCATTCGATGACTAGAGGCCTGTAAAATTTGTGAAGCAGACTTGCCAGTAGAACCAAGGGTGTGTACACCGATGTAGCGCGATTTTGTTCCTTAATTTTAAAGCGGCCTACCACGATCAAAAGGCTGGATGTGTGGCTGGATGCTTTGAGGGACACATGCTGGATGACTTGTCAATAATTAATTTTTAATTTGATTTTGTGTTGTGTTGTGTTGTGAACATCTTCAGAGCAATAAAAAATATTTTTTCATCCGCTTAAAGAATATCTATTGTTTTACCTTTCAATGCAAAAAATGTTAAAATGTAACAGTGTCTACAACTGGGATTAACTTTGACATAATATGTGAGAGAACACCGGCAGATGATTTGTTGAAATGGTACTTAATCTCAAGCAATGGGAAGAATATTGAATTCGATGGTTTGTGAAATTTCGCTGGTTCTATAATTTCAAAAATTAGCCTAACAGAATTTATTTTATAAGATATAATTTATACTTTTGTTAATTTGTTGTTTGAGGGTTTGGTTATATAATCCAAAAAATGATTTTGTGTAGTCTTTGAAATATTTAAATTCAGTATTTTGGAAATTTAATGGAAATTCTTTATCAACAGGTCAATATTATATGTCAAACTTATTAGACTTAACAAAATTAAATTGGGATGTAAAAATTATTAAGAAAATATTTTGGGTAGAAATGATCAGCATAAATATTTCAATATTATTATTAATATTACTTACTCACTTAATTTTCTATTAAAGAATTACACTTTTTTTAAACACTTTGTGGGAGTTGTTTACCCTTTTAATTGTGTGGCAACGCTCATGTTCTTTTGTCAAAAAATTTAACTTCATAAATCCTTATTTTTGTAAACAAAAATTTGATTGGAACTACCTTCTTTTTTTATAACTATCATGCTTAAACCTGCTTGAAATTAAAATAAAATGAAAAAATTTACAAATCAAGCTCGATTTTCGCAACCCCCGATTAACGCAACACCCCGATTAGCGCAACAGGCAAATTTTTTACATTACAGTCTTTATAAGTGCAACGATTTTCAAAAATGAGTCTCAATAAGTGTAACACTATTTTTTTTTAATATATTTACAATGATTTCTGTTTGTATTTCTAGTTCAGAAACGTAGTTTTATAAAAGTAATCATATTTAATCAAAGAATCCCATTTCAATAGCATTTCTCCCACGTTAGTGCTGTCCCAAACACGTTTTAAAACACAAATACAAACGCAAACCATTGCTTGCTACGTCAATGTTTCAACAAGAACAATGTTTTTTAACAGTTTTTTTGTTTCGTTTTATTCTTCCTTGTAAGATTTCATTTAAATTTTTTTTAAGTAGAGTGCAGATCGTTATTTAAGCAAAAAATATGGGAATTGTAAAAAAATCTTGTAAAGTTGACAATTAAACAAAAATTAGAAATTTTACAGAAATTAGAGCATGGTGAATCCGTCAATAAAATATGCATAGATTACAATGTGCATAAATCGACAATAAGACGTATTAAACACAATAAGTCTACCATTCAAAAATTTGTTCGAGAAACAGAGTCTGGACCAGGAAAACGTTTAACTTTAAAGAAGGCTGAATTTCCAAAGAATGAAAAAGCTTTATTTAATTTTTTTTTCGCAAATTTTATTTATTGTATCTTCAATATAATTGAACTATCAGTAATTACTCATATCTTAAGTCTAAAAATAAATAAATATACTTGTTTAGTCCAACCAGTGCTGGACAAAAAAAAAATGTATGTTTCACGGTTACTGTAATTCCCTCTGGTGTACGGATGAGAGAAGCAGTGTCCGTCCTTGTTAGTCGAATGTGACCAGGTTCATTTAGTATATTACGGGCCAGTGGATTCGGATGAGTTTCAAGCTTCTTTAAATAACTTATGGCAAGTTTCGCTATTTCCGCTTTAACTGATGGCACGTTTAGATCTTTATGGATGTTCGAGTTTTTTATATACCAAGGAGCAGATATAATTATACGAAGAATCTTATTTTGGCGCATTTAAATTTTTTCTACGTTGGTAGCTGAGGCAGTGCCCGATAATTGAATGCCATAACACCATATTGGTTTTAGAATTGACTTGTATAATAAAAGCCCCCCCCGGGGGTTCAATTGTCGCTGCAGGAATGGCAAATGCTTTGACGCGGTTCACTCGGGGAAAATAGGGGCACCAGACGCTAGGGTTCCTAGAGCCTAAATCTGGAAGAAAAGGTCTGTGATAAAATCGCGGGTCCTCTTCGAGGCCCGACCAGTGCCCAAAGGACTGGTACCACGGGAATCGGTGGCCCCACAGAGAGCCTATCCTCTGTGACCGGTTATTGGTGAGGTCCCCTTCGGGGGTACACGTGGTGGTTGTGGTTTCAGATCGATTAATGTAGGTATGGTGCAAGGTCGATCAAGTGTCCTGTTGCACTCTCAACAGACGGAGTTTGGATAGTCTCCAAACCCCTAAGCAAGAGGCTATAATATGGATCTAGGCTTGCCTTGGATAAGGCTTGCCATATTATATAAATTGCTACTCATTGTGACTGTATCACATACAAATTGCGATTGGTGGTAATCGTAAAGTGTTGTTATACTACACAATGGGGGCGCTAGTCTACGCTTAAATTTCACTCGGTGGTAAAACCACCGTGAGATTAGGCCAACTAGGCAGGTACTCACGTTAATCTTGTTCCACAATTGTATAATAAAAGTTTGCAATATAAAGCTAGAGTAGAATTTCTGCCAATTAGCCAGTTTAGTTGGACTGCTTTCAACATGAGTACATTTTTGTTAATTCACTTTTATTCTCCATTTCTTCAACCATTTTTCTAAATTAAATATGTGGTCTTGTAAATATCGTGATGCTACTTCGGGTCTTTCGTGAATGCTCAAAAAAGCTGTGTCGTCAGCAAATGTCGATTTGTGAACTCGGTTACTAGTTGGCATGTCTGAAGTATACAATAAGTATAAAAAGGGCCCCAATGTACTACCTTGGGGAACTCCGGCTTCGATTGGCTGGGGTGAGCTCAAAAAATCTCCTTCTTTCACAATAAATTTTCGTTCGGTTAAATAACTATCTAGCAGCTTATAGAGGTTTACGGGCAAATTCAGTTTTAGCTTATATATTAGGCCTTCATACCATACCTTATCGAATGCTTGAGAAACTTCGATAAAAAGCGCAGAACAGTATTTTCTCTCTTCAAAAGTCTTCTTAACAACATTAACTAACCTGTGAGTTTGTTCGATCGTACTATGTTTTTTCCGGAAGCCGAATTGATGGTTTGGAATACATCCTTTGTAGCTTAGAATAGGGTTTAGCTTAGTTATTAACATCCCCTCAAACAGCTTTGACATATTTGATAAAAGGCTTATAGGTCTGTATGATTCACTTTTGTGTGGTCTTTTCCTGGTTTAGGAATCATAGTAACCAAGGACACCTTCCACTCTGTGGGAAAGTACTCAAGACGTAAAATGCCATTAAAAATAAAAAGAACGATTCTGCGAGCTACACGGGGCAACTCTAATAACATATTGTTACTGGTTTTATCAACGCCAGGGGCTTTTTTGGTGTTTAAATCTGTTATTGCCTTTTCAAGATCATCAAATTCAAATCTTATCGGTACTGCAGCACTCGCGTCGACAACTGGCAACTCAACTATATTTTTAATCGATATATTTGGGGTAAAATCCTTTTTCAAATGTCCAGCAAATAAATTTCCTTTTACTCTTCCAGATTCCAGCATCTCTATTAGCCGGTTCGTGCATTCTTTAAGTCTGCTTTTGAGTTAAGGAGATCTCTGTGATTGCCATTCTCTACGAATTTTTGTTTTTTCAGCCCAGAGCCGTTCGATAACTGCAGAATAAATTGATTGTATCTAGCTAGTTGTCGGGTTATTGTTGAATGTTGGGGAGCTAACTTGAGGCTTAGGTCAAAATCAATAAGACTCCGCTCTACGCCTTCAGGTGTTCGTAGCGGGATGTTTTCCGAAAAATGAGTACTACTATATTTCAACCAATTAATGCTAGTCGTTGGTGATATGAAGTATTGTTTTTCCCGTATATAGACGATAGTGGGTGAATGATCTGAGATAATTCAAGTGACGCTTCAACTTTAATCATTTCTGTCGGAATACACTTAATTACGCCAAAATCAATAACATGAGTTACTTTTTGTCGATCAGTAGGCCAATAGGTGGGATGTTCACTCGATATCACATTCAAACGCATTTTTGAAATTGTGTCAAACAAAACACGACCTTGTGGAGATATTAGTCGTGATCCCCAAAACGTATGTTTAGCGTTGTAGTCGCCTGATGCTATGAAACAGGGACCTAGTGATTTGTAGAAGTCGCTATACTGACTTTCTGATATTTGAAATCTAGGAGGTGAATAAATCGATGAAATAACTAAGCTTTGATGAAATTCTTCAAAACAGATATTTGTTGCTTGAAGGTAATCCTCACAAAAATCACGCAGTAAATAATGTTTGATTCGGGCCTTAATAAGTATTGCTGAGCCTCTACATGCTCTTCCACGGGGGTCCTTAGTATCATATAAAATACAGCCATTGATTTGAAAAAAGCTATTTGTTGTTAAATGTGTCTCAGAAATCAGCATGTCATCAATCTGTTGGTTCTTGAGGAAGTATTCGAGTTCATTTTTATGTTGGCGTAAGCCGTTTGCGTTCCAGCAACATATTTTTAAACAGTTCATGGTTTGTTTAGTACTGCCTGCAACATCATAGATTGCATTCGTACCATTTCTTGCATGCATAGAGCTCATAAAACTGTTTAATGAATGCACTAATGTCTCGATGCTTGCTTCCAGACGATTATAGTTACCAGATGGTGTTTGTTCTTTAGGTTCTGGGTGCAAATTTGGAGTAGAAATAGCTGTTGGTGTCGCTTTATGTACTGAAGTATGATTGGTTTTTACCATATCTGCGTATGAAACATGTTTTGTTGTTGGTTGCGCTAACTGAGGATAATGAGCATTTGCTCGATATTGTTGGTGCTTAGCATGAGTATTTAGTTTTTGAGTGGTTTTCCTTACCACGAAAAAAACTGGACAGCCTCTGTAGTTAGCAGTGTGGTTTCCACCGCAATTGCTACATTTTTTAACTTTCGATTCATCCCTTGCTTTATCGCATTGGGCGGAACAATGTAGCTCGCCGCATACAACGCAAACCGGAGGCAACTTACAGTAAGCCCTAGTAGACACTGGACATGTGCTGGACGCTTATGCGGCTCCTCTACAATTATTTTACGGTGTAACAGGTGTTTCAGATTGTAAATGGGGTGCGTTTCGTTGTTCTTCAATCTGATATCTCCACGTTCCAACGCGAAATAGTGGTTGGGGGACACGTTATCGATTACGGAGATTATCTACACCTTTTATTTTAAAACCCGCATTTTGGAGTCCGGCTCTTATTTCAGATGGATCAACGTATGTATCTACACCTTTAATGACTACCTGTAGACCTTTGCTACTCTTCAGCTGTTAGGTATAAAAGTTCTTTTTGCAGTGTTCAAACTCGTTTACTGCTTTACGATAACTGCTTTCATCAATAAATTGTATATTTGTCTCATCAATGTTACCACGCTTGATGCGAATTACATAAAATGAGTTCTCGCCAATAATTGAAATTAACTGTTTTTATTAAGTCGTTCGAATTTTTCTCCCTTAAATAAACTGGAGGTGGTTTGAACGACTTAATTGCCGTTTCATGTTCACTTGCTTCACTATCTAAGATAGCAAAACGATTATGGGAATTTATTCCGTTAGAGTCCTTGTCTTTATGTACTTTAGACATTGGTGCAAGCTGCGAAGATTTAGGGCTTCGACCTCTCTTTAATACCGTAATGTATCTGTCCATTCCCACTTGCGTCTTGGGTTTTTCTACACTATCCATATTACTTTTGGTAACACTTTGTTCAGAAGGCAACTTGTTTGTAGTTATTTTATTGTCATCGCTTATCAAAAGCGACGAACAAGATTGGGCGCGTATAACTGGCGTAGTATTTAAACATAAATTATTTTCATTTTTTTTTTGTTTTTATTTAAATCAAAATTGTCTACATATTTGTTACTTAAATTAAAGAGGCTCATTGGCCCCTATTCTTTTTGTTTTATTTTTAAAGTAGCAAAGTGATAATGCCGTTGTAAAAAAAGAAAAAAGAGAGAAAAAAAATCTTTACAGACAACTTTTTTGTATTAAAAACAAGCTTGTTTTTTTGCTTTTGTTTGAATTTATTCACACTTTTTGTTTTTGTCAATTGCGAGCTTAAAAAAAATCGCATCCGCAATTATCAGCGCACAAACTTAAATTTTTTAAGCTTTATTTAAATGGTTTTTAAAGCAAAGATCAAAAAATATACCAGTCTCTGAACAAATTTCAAAATCAAAAGCCATTTATTTTCACAGCTAAATAAAAGAAAAACCTGGAAACTTTAATGCTAGCCTTGGATGGTTCAAAAATTTCAGAAAGAGGCACGTCATACGCAGACTGAAAGTATGCGGAGAGATGCTGTCAAACAGAACAGAAAATGTGGATCCATTTATAAAAGAGTTCCAGGCAAAAATCGATCAATTAGGTCTGACGCCAGATCAGATATACAATTGTGACGAATCTGGTTTATTTTATAAAATTTTACCAGATAACGGTAAGTTCTAGAGAAAAATCAGCCCCTGGCAATAAAGCATCCAAAGAAAGGCTAAGTTTTTTGCCATGCACTAACGCAAACGGAAGCCATAAGTTGAAACTGCTCGTTATTGGCAAATTTAAAAATCCAAGAGCTTTTAAAAACTTCAATAAAAAGCCGGTCCACTACAGATCTAATAAAAATGCTTGGATGACTTACACTATTTTTAAAGATTTGTATGTCCCAGATTCTTATGCCCAAAATTTAATAAACCAAATAAGAAGTTTATTAAGTCTAGAAAGCAAGAAAAAATCCAAATTTCTAAACAAAAAAATTTCAAATCAAAAATAGAAAGAAAAAGAAAAGTAAAATTTTTAATTTGAAATGGTTACTATTTTTCTTCATTACTGAAAACACCCTTTAATTTTAAGATATAATTTTATATACTTGTTTATAAAGCGAACATAGAATTATTTACTGTCTGCAAATTTTAAGTGGTTGCCTCTACAGTTCAAGAAATAAACACCTCTCTATCGGAACACCCAATAAGTTTTAAAATTTATTGCTATAGCGGCCAAATACTAAAACTTATAGGGTGTTCCGAAAGTGACGTGTTATTTACGATTATATCTTTATATCTTATGCTGTAGGAGGCAATCACTTAAAATTTGCAGACAGTAATTAAAACTATGTTCGCTTTATAAACAAGTATACAAAATTGAACCTAAATATTAAATGGTGTTTCGATAGCGACGTGATTTGCATGTATATGGCCTATGTTTTCAACAATAATAGGTAGAATCTTGAAATTTTTGCAGGAGGTGTATTACTATGGCCACTATAACAAATAGTAAAAATGACATTTTTTTCACGAATATTATATTTTTTTGAACCGCAATAAGTACGCTCTTGATATTTTTATAGAAAGTGTATTACCATGGCCGCTATAATAACAATTACTAAAACTAAAAGAGTATTCCAATTGTGATGAAATTTTCCAGAATATCATTTTAATTTTTAGGTTAGGTTAGGTTAAACAGGCCGCCCGCAAAAACGCGAGTTCACACGGAGGCCAATAAGGCCCATTGTGATGCCCCAACGATCGTCAACCCCCACCATTCCCTAAAGAACTCCGATACCGGTGGTTCTTGTAAACTACCCGGAGCTTTTCACAAAGCCTAATAGGCTACTCAGTGTCACATCCCTGAGACAGTCCAGGTCCTGGAAGAATCTTTGACCCAGAAATTTGAGCCTACGCTCTTGAAGAGCCGGGCAGTCGCAGAGAAGGTGTTGAACTGATTCCTCCTCTTCCTCATCCATACAGCTTCTGCAGCACCCTCCACGAGAGATTCCCATACGCTCCGACATACGTCCGATCATACAGTGTCCCGTTATAACACCAACCAGAAGTGCTAACGAGCTTTTCTTGAGGATCAGTAGTGCCTTTGTCCTTTTTTTATCAATTGAGGGCCAAAGGATTCTAGATAATCTGCAAGTGGTTAGTATAGACCACCTGCGAGCCGTTTCCTTCAGCAACCATTCTCCCAGTATGTTAGACATTTCGGCCAATGGGATATTGATTTCCCCTTGGGCAACCGTCACATCCAGGTTCGAACCGTTCCTCGCACATTCATCGGCCATCTCGTTTCCACGAATGCCCTCATGTCCTGGAACCCACACTATCATTATACGATGTCGTTCAAGTAGGGCTAAAGATTGTATGCAAGCTAACACACATTTAGATTTCACTACTTTTGAGTTAAGGGCCTTAATGGCGGCTAGACTATCTACGAAAATATAAGCCTTTTTCAGGAATTCATTTTTTAATTTAAGTTCATAATAGTGCTTGGTATAAACACAAGCTTCTAACGATCTTTTCCTTATACAACGCCACTAACGAAACGTTATCAAATTTAACAACCTTAAAACGCACCCCGGCAATATCACCGATCAGCAACTTACACTTCATTGGTTTCTTCGGTGTATGTCAGGCTACCATCCGTGCCGTGATTATTACTATTCTTCATTTCAGGCATTTACCGATGTCAGATTAGATAAAAGGATATCCTTCCATCTTGAATCTTTCTGTAAACTTTGTCAGCTCAACGTAGATCAATCATGCGGATATCAGTGCGGTGACATTTTATCTAATATTTTTTTTTTTGTTTATTATTATCTCAACGATTTCAGTTTTCTTCTAATTTTTTTGACAAACAAAAATCAATCAAACACGACGAATAAAAACACATGAATTTTGAATATTTTGAAGTTTAACAAAAGATGTAGAATATAATTCTTCTGTTTGATTTAAGAATTTTTTGCTGTTAATCGATTATTTCCAAAAATAAGAAGAATTTACTTAAATTTAGAATGCGTTTTTTCTTTCTGTGCAGGTTTTTGAGAAGTTTGTGGTTGATTCTATCAAAAGCTTTACTGAAACCCGTTTAGATGACATCAGTTTGTCGATTATCTACAAATCCTTTGTTACTTAAAGTCGTTAATTGTAAAAGGTAGATAATGGTTGATTAGCTTTTTTTAAATAGATGTAGTTGTCGTGATATTAAATGTGTACTGTTATCACTTAGGAAATTAGGAATGAATTTTTCAAGACGTTAAGGAATAGAACTTAATTTTGCAATATCTCTATAGTTTTTAGTATGTGGCTAACTGACGGATTTAAATAAAGGAATAATATACGCGCTTTTCTATTGACTAGAAACATCACATCTGATGGATAAAACTGTGTCTCTGTTCTGTAATTTAAATGAAATTATAGCAATTATATAATTATAGAAATTATAGGTAGAAATTATATTGTATAAAAATCCGCAAATATATTGGCTATAATAGGGGCATCTTCATATACATAACTACTCTACTTTTTTAGAGTCTGCAAAATTAATTTTTGATTTCGTTCTGGTAATATTATTTATACATGAATTGGTCTTCAGAGTACTCTCTATAGTCAGTAATAGAATTAGAATTTTTGTATTTTTATACCGTTAATTCTTTTCATTTTTTAGACTCGATAGTTGGTTTGATTTTCATTAAAAAATAAATAGATTTGTAGAAGGTGGTCATTATCAATTCAATGTTGATTGGAGTGCGGTTAGTAACATATTTGTATGTGCATATAACAAATTATGCCAGTCTGTATAACTTAAGTTGAAATGATTAAAAAGGTTTTTTCTATTTGGTAAATAAAGGTTTATGTTTCACATATCTTGCGCTTCTTTTAGTGTCACGAAAATTGTGAAACATCTGCATTTATCGCTAATTTTACTTTTTATTATAAAATTTACTATATTCTCATTAAATTTTTAAAGCCTAACAATTTTTTGTGGTTTTAAATTGACACAAAATTAAAAAAAAAAATGCTTTTCACTATTGTCATATAATTATGCACATTTAAATTTAATTTGAATTAATTTAATAAAAATTAAACGTATCTAATTTTATTCAATTCCCTTCATAGAATTAAATTTATATTTTTTTCTTTTAATATTAATATTAATAATATTTCTCAACTAATTATTTTTTCCTTTTTTTAACTTATTCAAAAACAACCTACATTAGCTATTTAATAAAGTTTTTATGAATTGCCATTTAAATCTGTTATTAAATGATAAATGATTTTAAATTTATAAAAAAACATTAAAACATTTATTTTATTATTTTAACATTTCCTTCATTGTCTACATTTCTATGTGTACCTACATATGCATGGAGATATAACAATCGTATACGTGTTCTTTTTATGAGATTTAACATTACAAAAAAAAAGTACATGGATACTTACATGGACGGCATTTATATGCAATCTCAACAAATTTCCGTATTCCAGCACATGGATCTCCATTTGCTAAAGGCTTTGAATTGGCAGAGAATTTACAATGTCGTTTCTTTTGGCAGGCTTCGACTACAGTTTGCAACAGAGTGTACTAAAAGAATAAAAGAACAAAATAAACCAGAGCAAAAACAAATAACAGTTATATATTCTTAAATATTTATTAAAAAATATTTTTACTTTTCGTTTCTATATTTAAATCCAATATCATTATTTTATTAATACTGATATGTATTAAATAATCATCTCTCTTTGTTTCAATATAACGTGAACACATGAATACACAAACTACACATGCACATTAGGCGTATAACCAATTTTTTGGCATAGTACCATGAGTTCAACCATTTCCTAGTAACCACGAAACTCATAATCTTTTGTAATTTTCCTCATAAAACAGGCACTAATTGGTTTTTCTAAGCAGGTGTATAAAAAATATTTAAAAATTTAATTTTTTTTAAATTACTTAAAGTTATATGTATAACAAAAACAAGAAAAAATATGAGTTAGTTATTGAAAGATAAAACTTTAAGATTTAAAGTTCAAGGAGATTTAGGAACACGGACTTGAACTAACAAAAATTATATTTAACATAATTTAAAATTATACGGTGTTTTTTTCTTTTTAAATTATTTTTGTTAAAAAGTTTAAATATACGTTTTGGTTTGCGGAAAAATCTCTTACCATCTCTAAATATTAATGAAATTTCATACTTGAGCTATTTTTTGTTTTAAATAAATATATTATTGATTTTTCTTAACCAAAAAGAAAATTAAAAATTTTCAAAACTTCATCGCGGTTGGGGTGTGAATATACGTTCCGTTACATTTTTTTATGCTCTATCGGACTGTGCTATGCCAATTTTGATATTTTAAAAAATTGTTAAAAAGTTATTATATCCCTAATGCACATGCGAGTGCCCAGCAAGAAATTGTGTTGTTTTGTTATTATACAGGTCAATTAAATTAATTTGTTTTCCTTTTTTTAGTTTTCAGGGTACTAAAACCCCATTTCTTATATTTATTTCTTAAAATAAAAGCAAAAATGTCGAGAGAAATTTAGGATTTATGACATCTGGAGAGAACATACAGCCTACAGAGTTCCAGCCTATCTGCGATATTTATGATATTGAATATAATAGTCATTTAAATCCCTTACGGGTCAGGTTAAGACTGTCTGTTAGTCGCGGCAGTGTCGCGTATTGGTAATGAAAATAATTTACGTTCTAGCATATAATAACCTTTCCTTAAAATTTTTGTATGAACAATTTGCATTAGTATATCGTCCAGTCTCCGCATAAAAAAATACTATCTTTCTCTTGATTTGTTTGTGACCATGGAAAAAATCAATGGTGGGATCTGTATAAATAATGACTATCGAAAATCATACAAATAATATAGAAAATCATACAATTATTAATTTTGAACTTATCGCAGCATTAGACGCTTCGGTGGCAAGCCTTTTTAAGTCTTACTAAGAATAACCCCTAGTAGCTTAACCAGTTGTGAGTCGCAAACAACAAAAAATCATGAAAAACGGTACAATAAAAATGGCAGCAACCTTAACCTTTACAAGATTTGTGCTAACACCGATGTCGGATATTAATAATCCAAATGCACAGTTACTTAATTAATTTCGGGAATGGAATAGTAATGGTATTTATCATTCTATAATAACGTGATGTTTTTTATACAAATGACAACATTAAACTAATGTGGTGTTACAGCATTCAGTTATAGGGTATCGTCTCAGCTTCAAACTAAGAAAATAAAAACAAGTAAAAGTGCTATATTCGGCCGTGCCGAATCTTCTATACCCTTCACCACGGTGATTTTATTTATACAGACATGTACATCATTATCCATATTGTTGACTCTTTACTTAAATAAATTCGTATGAGAAAAAAACATTATTCATAAGTTAAAAAAATAGAAGACAAATGAAAACAAATTCCGTTGGCCACAATTGTCGCCGTGCGTCCGCTACTTAATAATATTGAAGACGACAGCTACATCATAAACTCTGACATTGTGGTAGAAATACTTATTTTCCTTTTATAAAATTAAATAACTTTTTTAAAAAATTATAAATATTTCCTTCAAAACATTTTGTTTATATATGAATTTGTAAATTGCAATTTTGTGACATTTTCTTTTGTAGAATAAAATAGAAATTAGCCTAAGTTTACGACAGCCACAACGGTGGTCGTGAAGCGATGTAGCTTTGCTGGCTTTAAAATAATCGTTTACCTTTGAACGTGTGTATTTTATTTTTGACAGTTTTTAGTCGGTATCTTGATGTTGACTATGTGTTAAATGCATCTAAGTTTTAAAACAGAGATCTTATCTATTTAAAAATCAAACGCATTTAAAAAAATATGTTACTCTATATACATACATATTAATATTAAAATATATTATGTTACAGTCATAATTTTGATTTTCACAGAAATATTGAAATTTTGTTTTTAATCTTTCGAAAATTGTTTGTAAAAATATTTTTTTGAAAATTTTTTGGAAAATTTCATTCGAAAATTTTTTTAAAAAAATTTTTTCGAAAAGTTTTCTGTAGAAATATCGTTTTGAAAACGGGTTGAAAAGTTTTTTTTGTAAATGTTAAAAAAAATTTTATTTTTTAATTTAATTTTTTTTTTAAATTTATTGGATTTTTTTTTACCAGTGGGTACCCTGGAGGTCAATTGACTACCTAAATGTGTATTGCTTTCTATAAAGGCCTTTAATACAAATCAAAGCAGAAAACCCCTACCAACCTAAAACCAAACAAAAATCGCCCCTCGCAGGGGGTTATTGACCCCCGAGATCTGTATGCACTCCTTGCGATCGACCTGTCGCAGTCTAATATTTATTTGACAAAAAAAGCAAAAGAGAATCAAAAAATAAATCATTAAAAATGGACCAAAGTTTAAAAACTCGGTTAAAATAGATATAATATATTTTAACCGAGTTAAGGAGAAGGTTATCAATTCGTCTGAATGTTTCTTTAAATGTACTTATGCCCGCTTAACTCAGTAATTGCTGACCGATTTGTAACATTTTTTATTTATTTGAAAGGTCATGCTTTTATATTGGTCCCCTTTTAATTTGATGTTTGTATGTAATTGTAGTACCTAATCTCTTGCACAGTTATATACAGACAGCTGAAATGTATACAGCATCTGTATTACTAAGTCCGCTATAATGTTTAATTTAATAAAATTAAAAGTATATAAATATCCAACTGATATTATAAGCCGTTACGCAGCTCGACTGAATGAAGTTTGGTAGTTCGCAACTTAAAAGAAAACTAAATGGATTTTTTGATGTTAAAACAAAAATTGTAGACTTTTTTTCTTCAACTGAAACAAAATTTAATTGCAAGGCACATTCATCAGGTAACCTCACTACGAAGGGGAAATATTAAGGCGAACATTTTTTTTTTTATATATAGAGTTTGATAGTTAAATTTCCATTTAAGAGGAAAAATTGTAGTGAGGCTACCTGATTAATGTGCCTTGAGAAATTGTTTGGTAACGGATTTTGTGACATTTCATGTTTTTACAGTTTATTGCGTTATTGTGTACAATACAATTTTAAAAACACGACTACATGATTTTTATTTCTACAAACGACCACATGATTAATTTTAGTTTTGTAGAAATAAAGGCAAAACATCAAGCCTGAAATTTAGTAGAGCTGCGTTCTGGGCTTTATACTAAAAAAATTACATTCTTTGAATACATACACAGAAAAATAATTGAACTTAATTATTATGAATTGATTTCATAGTTTTTCGGTGATACAAAATATGAATTATTTAATAAATAGTATGAATTTTATTTTATTTGCAAATAAGAAAAAATTAAAGTTGCTGGAAGAAAATTGTAAACAATAATATTTTAAATAATTTGAAGATACATAAGTGGAATGAAGTGAAAATACTAATTGTATAGTTTTGCACAAAAACACTTATGTAAATATTATTGCGAAAGAAGAATTTATTCATTATAGGCTCCGAACCACAATACTCTCGAACAACAACAACATTAATGGTTTGTTTTCTTACAATGATGAAAGAAAGAAACAAACAGTGTGCGTCGCACAGTTTTGACAGTTTTGGGAGCAGACGATCAAAATTTGGTTTTTCTGGTAGCTAACATTATTAGCAATAATAAGTTATTATAAGTTTTTGCAAATATTTTTTTAAAGTGACTTCGTTCTGAACGTTAAAAGTCATAATATTCAAATTAAAATGATTATTTCATTTTAAGTTCGATAGAGTATTAAACAGAAAAGAAAAATATGGTATTCTCTTGTTTATTAAAGTTGAAATTTCATCTATTTTGGGCTTTTAAGGTCTTAAATGTTTAAAAAATGTAAATAAAAACTATTATTTCATTTTTTTATCCAACGTTTCGCTGGTATTTTCCAGCTTCATCAGGGATAATTTTATTAAATATATAGTTTTCTCGTCAATTTTAACATTTAGTTTAAACAAAATTAGTTTTATACACCACGACATAAAACACAAATTATTCAAAAAACGTAAAAACAAACTTAAAAATATACCACAATTGAAATATGCTAAACTAGTATCACAGTTGGAGTAAAATTACTAAACTGTTGTTTTTGCTAACTTGAGTGTTTTCTAATAGCATGGTCAAAAAAAGTTAAGAAAATTTTCCGCAACTTTGCTAAAAATTAAATTTTTTTAAGTTCCATTTTCTTAATTTTAGATCGAATTTCTCTTTTTTTCAAGGTTTTTAATAAAAAAAAACTTCAAACGTCGCGAAATATAAGTTGACTGTTATTGTTTTCCTTAAAATTCGAAATCGGGAAAATGCTGAAGGAAAAAATACTAAATTTTTTTTCTTTTTTTGCTGCAAGTGGGCGCTGAAGTCACAAATAAGTAGTTTTTTATTGCTTCAAAAAAATAAACGCTAAAATTTTTATTTTTTTGCAACAAGAACTAAAAATTGAATTTGTATATAATAGCTTAGTAAGTTTGTTTATATTTTTTTAATTGTTATAAAGATCGCATTTATTTAAATTGAAGCTTAAAAATTACTAAACTTTTATTGAACATTACAAAAAATGGGGAAATATGGTCTGGTTTTTTCCGGTTTTTTGTACTCTTCTATTGATCGGCAATAAAAAATTTATAAAATTAAAACCGGAACTTGGAAAAAAAATCAAATAAAAAATGAATGCTTTTTTCTTTTTTGTGATTATATTTAATACTATTTTTAGTCAATTAAAAACATTATTTTCTGTATATAAATACTTAAATATAACAGAATGATTTAAACTTTTTATTGGGGACAATATTAATTATTAAGGTTTACTTGAAGTAATTTTTATAAAAAATTGTACTTAAAATAAACGTAAGCTTTATTTTTATGAATATGGGCATACATACTTTACTCTCAGGTGAGTACAAGTGAGTGTGTGTGGTCTAGTAAATCTAACGAAAATAAAATTTTAATCTACGGAATTGAATTAATATTTTAATTTGCCAATAGGTAGATATGATTTAGAACAACTTTCTGAAATTCAAATAACAAATCGAAAAAAAATTATGTGGACTTTAAACCACTATACAATTTTGATGTATTGTGGTTCCAGTAGTACAAATATGGTCCAAATTTGAAATTCTATGGAGGGGGTTTTTTTTAATATTTTTAAGTAAATTTAAAATTTATAAATATAAAAAATATAAAATTTAGTAGTAATGTTCTTCTTTCAATTGATTGAATATTAAAACAATTTTCCCCGTGCTATGTACAAATTTTCACATCGAAAATGCATTACATGGTAACATTCATGTATATTTTGGCAAAACCCTACCTACAATACTGATTCTATTCTTCAGAAAAACATTTGAATTGCATGAGTTTAAATGTATTAAACAGTAGTACAAAATTTGGAAAAAACCTTTAAGATATTTTTATGATTCTCAGAATTAAAAAAAAAAATAAGTAATAACCTTTTAACGTGCACCGGCATTTATGATCTTTGAAGTTTTTGCGATTGCGGTAGCAAACTTATAAACGGTCATAAATTTGCGTGCTCTTCTGTTCCGTTGGCTACCTGTAACGGATGATTTGTTTGCGTAAATAGGTTTGTATTTGATATATTTATTTCATTCAACAAGTGTTTGCGATAACGGTAACATAATTTTATGCCTTCATAAAGATTAGGGTCATTCAAATATTAAAAAATTAGCAAGAAAGCCAGAATATTTTAATGTAAAATTTATTTTGTTATATGTGCGGCCAATATATCCCCGAGAAAAAACGGAACTTCTTCTTTACTTCATTGCAAAAGACATAAAAAATTGCAAGGTTGCTATAATATATATCCGGACAATTTGAACCAGGATTGGACCCCGAGTACTATATGCAAATCATGTCAATTGAGTTTATATATGAGCCATTCTGACGTAAAGTAAGTATAAATTAATAGATTTGGAATATTTTATAATTACAGTATTTCTTAATTAAATTTTTAATTCTTCATATTCCTTATTTCAAATTTTTTTAATTTTACAGATGGCACTTGAAAATTTCGAAGCCAATGCTATGGAGAGAAACAGCGACCCACGAATCCGATTATTATTTTTGTTTAAGTACAAAAAGCGGCTTTACCAAATATCTTTGTTTTATATGTTTATGGGACAGCAGAGCTAAAGCAGATCATTGAAAGAGAAAACAATGTGCTTCTAAAGAAACACTGGTTCCAGGTATGGCAAATGTTATAAATGTGGCTTTAGTGCCTCGAGATCGCATCATATTACCCCCTCTTCTCAATAAACTTGGTCTGATGAAACAATTTGTTAAAGCACTTAACAAAGATAGTGAATGTTTTCAGTATATTTCAAGAAAGTTTCCCAATGTGAGTATGGAAAAGCTGAAAGCAGGCATATTTGACGGCCCACAAATTAGCAAATTGGTGAACGATACTAATTTAGGCAGTTCAATGTCAGAAATTCAGAAGAATGCATGGGATTTGTTTGTATGGGTTATTCAAATTTTTTTAGGAAATAACAAGGGTGATGATTATGTTGCCCGCGTTGAAGAGATATTAACTCACTACCAGAATCTTGGATGCAACATGAGGATCTACACTACCTGCACAGTCACTTAGATCGTTTTCCTGGAAATCTAGGAGATTTGAATGAAGAACAGGACGAACGATTCCAGCAAGATATCCGGAGAATGGAGAAACTATACCATAGTCGCTGGGAGTATTTAGAGTAACACTTCGTTATTCAACAATAGTAGAAAATCGAGTAAAAGAAAACTCCAGAGTTTGTAGTTTATAATAATTATTTATTTATTTTCTTATTTTATTTCTTATAATAAAATATAAATTCTCTACTGTTTAATTCATTTAAACTCATGCAATTCAAATGTTTTTCCGAAGAATAGAATCAGTACTGTAGGTAGGGTTTTGCCAAAATATATATGAATTTTACAATGTAATACATAGCACGGGGAAATGGTTTTAAAATTCAAACAATCGAAAGAAGAACATTAACTACTCAATTTTATATATCTATAGTGGTTTTCTGTTTGATGAAAATCAAAATTTTATGAAAATGAGCAAATTCACTTAATTGTGAATAAATTCGAAAATAATCAATCGATTTTTATGTTTGTTCCTATTACATGTGGCGTTGCGATAAAGTAATAAATTTGAACGTAAATTTTTGCTGTTTTCGATTTTTCATGATTTTTTTAAACAATAAACTTGGTATTTTCAAGCAAAAAATATATTTTTTATTATAACTCCGAAACTACTGGGCCGATTGAAACTAAATATATTAACGGATTAAAGGTTATGTAAATTTTAGTTTTTCTTTCTTTCACTTTAATAATATAGGAAAAACGCTTTTTGAGTTATCCTTAATTATGTGGAGAAATGTCTAAAAAAATTTTAAATTTTACTTAAAATTTTTTTAAAAAAAAACCTCTCTATAGGATTTCAAATTTGGACCATATTTGTGCTACTGGAATCACAATACATCAAAATTGTATAGTGATTTAAATACGTCTTTTTTGCTGTTGACCTGTGTAATAATTCATTAAAAAAACCATTTTACGCTGGTTGTCGGAAGAAGTGCTAAAAGCAGATCACAAAAATGTGAGAAAAGTACGGTTGTCGCATACCCAAAAAACGCCTGGAATAGACACGCATAAGTATTTGATGACTCATTTGTTAACATCCACAGATCAATTTATGTCATGAAAATAATATAGATTGTGAAGATATTTATAAATATATATGAATAGAGCGTTTCAAGTAGTGGTGATGTTTTTTGAAAGGATTTTTTTCTAAAATTAATTGCGCAAGATTGGGCGTGAGTATATTTTTTCCCACCGTGAGTATGCGTGACCGTGAGTCAAAAACAGTCATGTGCAATTCTGTACTAATAGGTATTCATAATTTTCATGAAAATCGCATAATTGTTTGTAAGATTTATTGCATTTTTTCTATAAAGGACATTTGACAAGGACTATTGATTCCTTTTTCAAGAGCGATTATGATGTGTTACCCAAATATTTTTTATCTTCATAACATATTTCGGGAAAACATTTTCAAAATTTTATAGATGAATTTATTTCTCTGCAAATGAAAAACACGTAAGACACACCAGTTTTTATCAAATAAAGTGTACAAATAAATTAAAGAAAAAATTCTTGAAAGATATCCAAAGTACAACTATATGCACTTTATGTATGTACTTTGCTATAGCTTAAAAAGTTGTACAAAATAGGTTTTAATTTCTTTATATTAATACGAATCTATACATCTACATATATCTTACATATAATAAAACTGTTACCGTACCATTTCTGTATATGAAATATTTTTTGAAAATGTTGTTGCTGGTGTAATTGAATTTTTGTCTGTCTATCTGTGTTTGCATCACGCAAATACTACTGGATGAATGTTTATAAAATTTTGTGAGGAGGTACCTCGGTATCTTGATTGATATAGGGGATACTTTTTTCCGCAAAATATATCATTTTCAAAAGAAAATACAGAAAAAGTAGTGATTACCAATTTAAATGTACTGCAAACTTGACAACAACTATTATTTTTGAAAGCTCGATATATTAAACACCTTTGGGATGGAATGGCACTATAAAAATAAGAGTGTGGATTACTTTCAAAGCAAAATCGAACAAAATATTGTCAGGACGCCCACGACGTGGCGGTCATAGCTATTCTATACATATATTAAAACAGTAACTGCTTTCCTGTCTGTGTTCGATTCACGTAAGAACTACTGGATGGATTTTAATAAACTTTTGTGAGGGAGAAACTTGGTATCTTGGTTCACATGTAGATACTTTTATCCGCAAAAATATCTAATTTTCAAGAGAAAGTAGTGAAAATACGCAATTTTATAGATTCAGTGGCACTGCACACTGGGCAGCAACTTTTATTTTTGAAAGCGTGACATTTTTAAAGGAGTCTAAGTTTAAAGTATTTAGAACTCTAAAATAATTTTAGAATTTTATCCAGGTATGGGCACCTCTATATAAAGAAAATATATAAACCATAACTGAATCACTATAAAAGAATATATAAACCATAACTGAATCACTATAAAAGTAAGAGTCGTAAAACTTGGTGTGAATTACTTTCAATGCAAAATTGGACAAAATATTGTAAGGATGCTGATGAAGTGGCGGGCAAAAATGAATTAAGAATAATTTCAAATTTAAATTCAACTCAACATATTTTTTGCTTCCCAAACTCAAGTGAATCATGAGACTTTTGAAAATTTTAATTATAATTAGTCGAACTGTTTTATGTATTACATACAATGAAGTTCGTTTTTATTCTCCTGGGAAAATTTAATTCAAAATGAATTCAAAATCAATTCAATTCAAACGAATTGTAAAAGGAATTGCAATTCATTTAACAAATTCATTTGAATTGGAAACGAATTGCAATTCATTTCTGCCTAATTCATTTGAATTGATTCAAATTTCATTCAATTCATTTTTTTGTATGAAAAGAATTAATTCAAAATTTACTAATTCGTAACGAATTAAAATCAAAAAAGAATGATTCATTTACAGCTCTGCTGTCTACGATGTATATACTTTATACGATATGTACATATCGATGTGTATATGCGGTATATTCGGTATATGTATGTACTCGTATGTGTTTGTACACACAAATACAAAGTCAATATTTGCAAATCAAATTCTTTCTATTGAATACTTGTGTATATTAGTGTGCTGCATATGAAGAAGAAATGCCATCAACTTAATGAACCAGGTACGATATTTTACATTTTCTCTTCAGTTTATTTTTTTCTTAAATTTTATATGACGTTTTTTTCAATTATCTTGCTTACCTGTAATCCGCTTACAGTACACAGTTCCGGAGGCTTAACTTCGATTTGAGTACTACTATAAATCACATCAGTTCCAGTACTACTACTAAGAATGCTAACACTACTGCCATCAGCATTAGAACTGCTGATTACACCACTATTGCCATTGCTACTGCCTGTAGTGGTCATATCTCCTCGGGATATTGGTGGACAAAGACTGTGGTCGGTCAAATCTAAAAAAAGAAACACAAAAGGTAAAATGATGATACTTTATTTCCATAGCAATAGAAAACAAAATGAAAAATATAAACTACATGGAATAATTCTGGCACAAATACTAGGCAAAGTTTACTGATTTTACATGTATGTGGGTGATTCTCGTTTTGAGTTTAAACCTTTTGTTTTTTCTTAACTTTCTGATTTTAAAATATTAAAGATGAAAATGTAAATCAAATACTTTAGTTTCATAACATTTAATGGATACTGAAAAAGGATGATATTCGTTTTTTTAAGCGTAAAACTAATTTTTTATATTAAACGATACCCTAGTTTTACAAATAAAAAAAAAAAAATATTAAAAATTAATAGCCCAATTCACAATCTTGCGCAAATGGTCTTGCATCGTAGCATTTGCAAAATTGTATTGGATAATTTTACAACACACTAACAAAATATATAGAAATGCATATGCTACACATTGGGAAATAAACAATACTTAAAACCATAGTTTTTATTTGCTAGGCATTTGCAAACTGACAGCTGACAATATAAATTAAATAGAAAATATGAAAATTAAAATTAACAAAAATATAAAAAATCAAAAAACTTATAAAGATAAGAATTTAAAAATGGATCCGCATGGACACAATAAAATTTTATTTGATATCTATTACTGCATTGTCTGGCTACATAATGTTATTTTCAATAATTGCGTGCTCTTTAGTATTTCTTGCACTAAAAATTCCAAAGAAATACTGTTAACTAGTAATCTAGTACTAGACTACAGTCAAATTTTGGGCAAGTTGCATCTATTACTTGGGCTGTTTGATAATTCCGAGATTTGTTGTATTTCTAGACTGCTCCTGTTAATTTTTATTTAATACTAGACTACTGTTGATTTTTGGGCATAATGCATCTTTTATAGTTTGATAATTCCGTGTCTTTTTTTGTTTGCAACTTCCGATGGAACACTGTTCCCTCCCATTATACTGGTCTACTAAAAATTGCGGACAACGCGTGCTTGGCTTTTAATTGAATGAATATTTTATTAATTAGATTGTGTGATATACCTTTGTTGAAAGCAACTTCTTTAGCAATTTTATCTATTAAAAATTTACTATTTTAACTTTACTTCAACGAAATTTTTATTGAAGAAAAAATTCCAATAGAAAATTTTTTGTTTTGAAAGAAGTGTTGCAAACTGAAATAAAAAACCGTTCACAATTAATGGGAAATTTTAACAATTGCATAAATTAACAATCTCAAATGCACAAGATTGTGAATTGGGCTAATATGTATTGATATATAAATTAAAACAAACAGATCACCAGAATTGTTGTCAATGAGTGTTATGAGTATTTTTGTTAATGAGTATTATGTAAGGTATTTCCTTGCATAATAGCTCAAAAAATATATCAAAGTGTTGTTTTTGGGTTGTACTCGCCTAGAAAATTTGTATAAAATATTGCTTTTTATTGCTTGCAATACAGAAAGAGCACTCAACAAAAAATTTCATACTTTCATTGTGTTTTCTATTTATTTTTGCAATTAGTTTTATAGATAGAAAATAACTCTTAAATTATAAATTATAAATATAAATTTTATAATTTGTATTTATAGCTTTAGCAATACTCTGCTGCAAAAAAATCATTTGTATCGTCCCGGGAAGAATTTATTTGGATTTGCGTTCTTTCTTTAATTAGCTGAATCTCCTACAAACACTAGCATACATACATCTAAGAATTTCACTAATTTATAATACAAAAGGAATTTAATGAAAAAAAAACAGTTTTGTCTTTTTTTATTAACTAGAAGACTTTTTCAACTTTTAGCTTTCTCGGTTACAAAATGTTACTACTTTGGCTGACTTCCAAAAAGTATCATTGCAAAGTTTGTATACAGTTGTGATATCGTATTAAAATCATGTACATATGCAAAGTTTCGAAATGGCCTGAATAATTTTTTACTGCGTCACTAATATTAGCGGATGGCGTTTTGAAACAGTATACATTTTCAATATTTGTACTCCGGCGTTATGAAACACTACACTTTGTTTGATTATAAGGCAAATGACGTTTTGGAAGTCTATCCTTATTTTATCATTTTTAAATTTGAAAGCAAATGAGTTTTTAGAAAAAAAAAATATATAATTACACATACATACATACATACATACTTTTTTATACCGTTTTCCAAAATCGAAAGAAAACCCAAGCGATAGAAAGTCAGTCACTCAAATTCAAATTAGTTTGGATTTCTCTATTAGCCGGGGCACATAGAATCCGTCGTACGTTATACATACGTCGCACAGTAGGATTTTGCTGGCATCATTAGTTTTTTTATTTTGTTTTTCCAAAATAACGCGTCAAAATCACCTAAATGAAACTCTGCAGAAACTGCCTCAGATTTTCATGAATTTCATTGGTTCGGTTACGTAATTTCTTTTTGCGATATATATTAACTTTAAGTATATTTTGAAAATATACTTCTTCCACATAAATTAAATAAAAAAATATATTGGAAAACGATAATAGTTTACCTGAATATCTTAGGTGTTAATGATGGCACTTAAAAATGAAGTGTTTTACGTTTTTCTTGGAGAAAAAAAGGTTAGCTTTATCTACCTTTGTGTCCTGGTTGCCATCAAATGAAAGGTAGGAGTGTATTCTTTCGATTTAAAAAATAAAATTCCCATAATATTTCATACTGTTGAACAAAGTTATAAATTTTATAAAAAAAGTCACATGAAATTTCACTATTTCAAAGAAACTTCATACATAAAAAGTAGTGCATACTTTTAAGCTTAATTATTTTCATGTTATGAATAATAGCAACAATTTGTTAAATAACGAGTGATTTTTTAAGAGCTTGAGAACTTTTTTTTTAAAAAAACGCATAAAATTTGCAAAATCTCATCGGTTCTTTATTTGAAACGTTAGATTGGTCCATGACATTTACTTTTTGAAGATAATTTCATTTAAATGTTGACCGCGGCTGCGTCTTAGGTGGTCCATTCGGAAAGTCCAATTTTGGGCAACTTTTTCGAGCATTTCGGCCGGAATAGCCCGAATTTCTTCGGAAATGTTGTCTTCCAAAGCTGGAATAGTTGCTGGCTTATTTCTGTAGACTTTAGACTTGACGTAGCCCCACAAAAAATAGTCTAAAGGCGTCAAATCGCATGATCTTGGTGGCCAACTTACCGGTCCATTTCTTGAGATGAATTGTTCTCCGAAGTTTTCCCTCAAAATGGCCATAGAATCGCGAGCTGTGTGGCATGTAGCGCCATCTTGTTGAAACCACATGTCAACCAAGTTCAGTTGTTCCATTTTTGGCAACAAAAAGTTTGTTAGCATCGAACGATAGCGATCGCCATTCACCGTAACGTTGCGTCCAACAGCATCTTTGAAAAAATACGGTCCAATGATTCCACCAGCGTACAAACCACACCAAACAGTGCATTTTTCGGGATGCATGGGCAGTTCTTGAACGGCTTCTGGTTGCTCTTCACTCCAAATGCGGCAATTTTGCTTATTTACGTAGCCATTCAACCAGAAATTAGCCTCATCGCTGAACAAAATTTGTCACATTTGAACATTTCGAACCGAACACTGATTTTGGTAATAAAATTCAATGATTTGCAAGCGTTGCTCGTTAGTAAGTCTATTCATGATGAAATGTCAAAGCATACTGAGCATCTTTCTCTTTGGCACCATGTCTGAAATCTCACGTGATCTGTCAAATACTAATGCATGAAAATCCTAACCTCAAAAAAATCACCCATTATTATTTAACAGACATTTAAAAGAAGTGATGAATAAGAAAAGCAAAATTTACAAATCAGACTATGACGAATCTTAAATGCCCTTCACCATAAGTTATTTACAATTTCTTAACGATTATTTGCCAGGTATTTAAAAGAAATGGCCAAGAAGAGAAAAGGAAAGAAAATTACAAGTCGAAGTGGAACATTCGGCTATGCCGAATCCTACGTACCCTTCACCATATGTCAGTAACTATTTCATCACTACCAATGTACTTTTTTTGTTATATGAAGTTTTCTATGGAAAATTTTTACAAACGGAATGATAACCTTATAATATCCTTATCACCCACGATGAATGGCATAATAAATATCATAATAAGAATTTTTAAATATTTTTAAGATGGGTAAAAGTGTGACAGAAGTTAAATCGCGACTTTATATTAAAAATATTTATAAAATGTATACTTTTGATGTTATTTATTTCGATCTAGCTAAGGAGCTTATTCGTTATCTTAATTATATTGATCTGCTAAGCGATTACATAAAATCAAAAAATGCGCTTTTAACAAGAGAAGAAATCAAAGAAGTTAAAGTCATAATTCGAAGGCAGTTTTTAGGAAATTTTTACAAAAGACAAGAAGAGTCTAGAGGAAATCGTGATTAGTTCTTTAAAAAAATTACTCGTGACTAAGAAGTACGTATCAATCGCAGCATGTTAGTTATTAGAAGGACTAGCAATATATTAAGAGTCAGCTTTTCTGTTAATCTTTAATTCGGGACAGTTTTACAATAGGTGGTTTTACATGCCGGCTACGGTTTACAAAGTACTTATTCATGGAAGACATTATGGATGCGGCTTAACTTCCAATAGGCCTGGTTTCAGAAGAACTGAAGAAGCTCGAAATAAACTATAGAAAGTGTAAGCTAATGTTCGCCAAAAAGAGCAGCAGGATGGAAACAAACACAGTTATTTTCCATCGTCTTCTTATATCGTCAGATCCTTATGTTATCAGCATAAAACGTCAACCCCATAAACATGTTTTGGAAGTTGATGATATCGTTAAAGAAATGATAAAAGATGAATAAAAGTCTATATTTTTGGTATTCATACTGATAGTTTTTAATGCTCTATAAGCTCTCCTTATATTTTTTGCCAAGAAATGTATGAAGAAATCCCACTGTGCGTCGTCTTTTTAAACGTACAAGAAAGTTGAAATACAGGTTTTATTATGAGTGGCGTCATAATCACTACGTCTCCGTCAACGCAAAATACGAAAATTGGGCAACTTTTAACTTTTAACTTACGTTGAGATCAGTTGAGAGCTATGAATAAATTAGATTCTCTTTGTTTTTCTCTCTCAAAATTAAATTTTTATGTTGAGTGGCAGCGAAAAAAGCAAATACAACAAAATAATTTAATTTAATATAGTAAAATGGAGAAAAAAGCTTTTCTCGTATTTCTTTTCGGATTTAATATCTGTCAACAAAGTACTTATTGTGCCAACCTCTTCCCTTGTTACTTTGATTTTAGTTGAGTACATTAAAGTATGACGGATTCGATGTGCCCCGGCCTTATATCATAGAAAATTTCGGATGTTTTTATGAAATACTAGCTGTGCCCGCCACCTCGTCAGCGTACTTGCAATTGTTCGATATTGCTTTGAAAGCAATACACACCAAAGACCCTAACGTTTTTAGTTTCGCCTTGAACTATGCTGCATATCAGTTTCTGTATTTTTTACTTTATAAAAAATAAAGTATGCATGTCCGGTTAGTTCAGCTGCGTACTTTCACTGATTTTTCTTCACTTATAAAGGTAAGCTTTTTATAAGATTTTTCATACCAAATGACTTGAGAAAAATATTATAGAAAGATGACCTATGTACATAAGCCTTAAGCTTGAAAAAGTTTTTCAGGATATACATATTAAAAAATGATATCGTAACAATTGTAGAAAAATCAAAACGGAACCCTTGCGAAAATATTAGCATAAGTGTATGATTAGTATAAGCTTATCATTGCAATTGCAGAATCAGCTTACTGAAACAATATTGTATTAACTTTTGTACACACAGAGTGAAAAAACCGGTATAAAAATACCGAAATTGATACCATTCATTGCCAAAAGTGAGCCAAGCACGTTTGTGCTCAATTTGACAACGGATAGTGTTAAAATTTAAATAACAATATGTTCTTATTTCGACAACTGATGTTCTTCTTTTGACAACGCATCGTTCTTATTTGACAACACATTGTTCTTAATTCGACAACATATGTTCTATTGTGAACCCACCCAAGTTAAAAACAGATACATATACATATATTTCTGAACAAATTTAGTTTTTATTATTTAAATAAAAAAAAAAAAAAAATTTACTTATAACAATCTGAAATAAGTTTTACAATTGAGGAGGTTGGTGGAAAAAAGACCTCAGTACAAAAAACTCGTTTTAAGATAATCGACTTTAAAAGTACAACTAAAGTTTAATAGGTTATTATCAAATTCTATAACTAATTGCTTTTACTTTTACGTAAGATTTATTCTTCTAGTCTGAGAATATAGCCTCTGATTGTTTGTAGATATTTTGCCTTAAACGGTATTGAATATAATATGAAGCAGTGGCAGAGATCATTTTTCCATCAAACTACTGTTTCATAGTTTCTTATCGTTAATTATCATAACTCAGCGGAAAAACGAGATATAGACATAAAATAAAAACCATTGCAAAGAAGATTAAATAACGGATCAATTACGTATTGCCTTTAAATCAAAGAGAGGGCTTATAACTAAAATCTAAAATTGGTTTTAAATACATACATAAATGTTTTTATTTATTAAACCAAGTTCATATGACTGAAAATGATGATCAAAGTTTCTTATATTAATGGAATATAAGAGTACAAAAACTGAATAATTTTTAATCAAAAAGCTTTTAATCTTGTAGAATTCAACACACTTTGAATTTGAAGCTAAATAATAGTTTTCTTTGTGACCAGTTTCCTTAAAAATAATCTCATCTCTTATTTCACGTACAAATATTATCGAAATACTCTTCTTTAGTTAAGTTAATAATTATAGGCGAATTTTTGAACTGACAGAAAGAAAATTTTAAGGCTTACATTGAAATTTTAAGTTTCTAGTTCCTTTCAAAATATTAAAAATACATTTCATCTTAATGGACTTAATGAAATTTTCTCTTCTTCATTATCGTTATTCCCTTGTGTTTTTATGTTAAGAAGTTCAACATTTAAGTTTTCTTCGAACATCAGACCTTTATAGATATCTAAAACATTTAATAAAATATTTTTTTCACTACTAAACACAAAATTTATTTTATTATCCATATTTTTAAAGTATATTTTAAACTCATTATCAATTGTAAACTTAAGCCTAGTACTCTGTTCGAATTTGTGAAAAATGTTGAGCAACATTTATTATTTCACAAGGAAAATTTGTCATTTAAAATGTGGTGTCTATCTTGCGATTTGAAAGAATTTTACGATTTTATTGTTTTTAAGTATACCACATTATTTTAGAAATGTTAACAAAAGCCAAGCGATGAGCTGTTGTTTGAAAAATTCCACATGAAATAATGCCCCTTTGCTTTATTTCACAGCTTTGATAAAATGTTGCCAGAAACATTTCAATATTTTTCCACAGCAAAAACAGAGTACTACTTCTGCAACATTTTTTCCAGGGACCGTAAATAGCAGTTATCGTTTAAAAAAAAAAATTTGTTTTTAACAGTTATTTTGAGAGTTAAATAAAAAAAATCCATCTTAAACTTTTCAACGTAAAAATACGAACTCAAATGAAAGTCTTAAAAAAAGAATTTTATTTTCCCGTCAAAAAATAAAACTTTTTTAAGAGTGTTATCTTTTTTAAGGCCCAATATTATAACTTGCCTGTAGCTAAAGGTAGGATTTTGTTGGAGCGATAAGTAGTTTTTGTTAAAATAATGAGGATAATGCTCATTGCTATATCTTGTCCGTATAATACGTGATAGTTAAAAGTGGTTTTTAGCTTACTTTTAATAACGAAAAACTATATTGCTCCAACAAAATCCTAACTTTAACTAAAGGCAAGTTATAATAATGGGCCTAATAGTTTTATTTTTTTCGTCAGAAAATAAAACTCATTTTATGTAAATTGATAACCAACATAATCACCTTGCACTTCAATTGAATAAATCGTCATTAAAATAATGTAGATTTTAATTTGCTATTGTTTGACTAACGATCTTCAGCGGATGTTTTCCCATTTTCGCCGGATTTTTCTTGAAAATTGATAATTTTTTCTCTGAGATGAAAAAAATACATTATCCATTTCCATAATCTGGCAAAAAAAGTCAATCGTTTGTTCCTGAAATCCAGGGAAGCGTGGAAAGAGTATTATATGCTCTTAAATTGGTATTGAGCGGCCTCATTTCAAATCTATCCACAAAAAAAATTGTACAAATAAACAAAACGATTTTATTTTTTGACGGAAAAAATAAAATTCCTCAAAAAAGTTTTATTTTATGACGGCAAAATAAAATACTTTTTTTAAAAGTTTCATTTGAGTTTTTATTTTTACGTTGAAAAATAACTGTTAACTATAGAGTTGAGATCGAATTTTTAAGATCATCATAGATTCTGAAAAAGCTCGTCAATATAAATCTATTGATATATGACAGTATAGATCTCCGTTGACTCTATCATAAAGAGTTTTTGAATTTAATTTTTTTGATAACTGTTATTTACGGGCCCTGATTTTTTCATGACTTTTTCATAGAAATTTTTTATGTAAGTAATTTGACAGCATTTCGCATGAAAAACTGAACAGAGTACCAGGCTTTAGGCCAAAACTAAAAGCAAAACAATGTAACATTTTGGGTTGACAACAGGCCGTTCCTAGTTTGACGACTTTTGGTACTTTTGATTTCCTTGTTTTCGATTTGACCACAGGTCGTTCTTAACTTGACAACGTCTGGTATATTTTACGTTTTCTGTTCTTGATTTGAAAGCGTTTTGTTATAAATTTGTGAACGGATGGTGTCAAAAAATGTGAACGTGTGGTTAAATACCATCCGTTGTCAATTTTAGAACATCATTTTTCGCTTTGTGTAGAAAAGCTTATTCGTCTTATCATTTTTATAAGCTTGTTTACATAATTGTAGAATTCATTTCCACAAAAATCTTCAACTAAAGAAATATGATGAGCAATGGAGCTCATCAACCAGCTTTATAAGATCTCATTATTCCAGTACATTCGATATTATAAACACCTTTCAAGAGTAGACTGTATCATATTAGCCAGGACAAGAGTTGGTACAACAAAATTTACCACACAACACTACTATGAAGGCACACTGCCTAGAGAATGCATTGCTTGCTCAGAAATACACGCAAAGAAAAAACATGGTTGAGGTAACCATAATCTAAGAGCAACATGTTATGGTTGAATTATATGGTTATATTCAAACCATAATAATAATATTGTTGTCATTGGAACATATCATTGTCTTACATAAAAATAACATTGTAAAATACAACTATAATTATGTTTATAATATAAACCAAAGGCCCCCAACCAAAAAAAGTGGTTAAAATTAATATGCATTGGCTTGCTAAATATTTAGCAATGTGAAACAAACCAACCTTGTTGAAAGCTGGTATGCTACTGATTTAAAATTTTTACATGTTTTGTTCTCAATGTGAGATTCTGCTTGAGATTGTGTTTATTTTTTTAGACTTGTTTATAAAGCGAACTAAGTTTTAATTACTGTTTGTAAACTTTTAGTGTATGCCTCCTACAGTTCAAGAAATAAGCACATATTCGTGAATATGTGCTTATCTATCGGAACACCCTATAAGTTTTAGTATTTGCTAGTATAGCCGCCACAGTTATATACCTTCTGTGAAAATTTCAAGCGTCTACCTATTACGGTTCAAAACGTATGCCTTATACATGCAAATCACAAAGCTATCCAAAAATTCCTTCAGCTTCTTATCGACTTCTTTATATTTCAAATTTTCCTTGGTATAAAAGCATTACTTGCCGAATACCACTATCCAAATGATATCACCAATACCATTTTGTTCCTCAAGTATTTTATAATTAATATTTTGTTCCATTTTTTTAAATTTTTAAGTTTGCTTATAAACACACTGATCACTAAAGAATGAAAAACAAACAACCCCAAAATTTTCTTTTTTATATAATTTGACAACCTGCTGTTGTCAAATTGTAAACGGGCGTTGTTAAAACTTTTAAATTTCCTCAACTTCCTATAACTTCGCAACCTATCGTTATCAGTTCAACCACATTCGTTTTTAAATTGTAAGCAAAAGTTGTCAATAAAAGCGTCAACGTAATAGTCTCAAACTGACTACATTTGTTGTTAATTTTGCAACACGATTTTTCCCTCAGTGTGTTTGATATTTTTAATTTAAAACTATCATTTATAATAAATAACAAATTTATTTGTTGACAACTAATGTGTATTTAATGTTTTTAGGGTTTTAGATGAACCGATAGCTTACACACATATTTCTGAACTGAAAAAAGGCCAAAACCAAAATATGTATTTTTAAAACCAAACGTTTTTTGTTTATTTTTAGTCATACTTAACATACTATGTTTAATAATGATATATTGTGGTTAAAAATATAATTTTATTTTTAAATATTAAAAAAAATTGGTTGTGGTTTGAATTTTAATATGGTTCAAATCAACCATGTTGTTTTTTGATACGTATAACCATTGAATGATTAACTGTTAACAAAAACTTGTTTATCGTGACCAAAGTATTGTTTAAAATAACTATAATTTGTTCACAGCAAACATGTATTGTTACAGAAAACATAGTGTGGTTGCCGTAATCATACAATAACCCTGTTTTTTATTTGCATGTACTTACTATTAACCACATTTTTAAAGATTGGTTCAGCAGTGCCACAAAAGATACGCTCTCAGAACTCAACAAGAAAAATAAAAATTATTCGTATCTCCGCCCATATGTTAGAAGAAATTTATACTAATCATATATGGTGTAGCAGCTCAAAACATTAATTTCTGTATTGTGTAAATTTATTTTTAAATAAACAAACAAACAAGTTTACACATTTTTTCTGAAAAATAATTATGAATTTGTCAAAAACTACAACGAATTGTTTAGTAACAGTTGTGAATAATAATAGTTTATCAAAGTTAGCAACAGCGGTAACACTGCCGATGAAATTAATTTGGCAGTGTAAGCAATTTTTATATTTACTAAACTTTCGCACGCGCATCCGTTCCCATTGTAAACTGCTGCATTGCAATTATTTTATGGGAAACTAATTTTGCTGGATCAGCGTCTGCATACTCGCACATGTTAATGCAACGTGATCAACCAATCGAACAGCCAACAGGTATGCAGAATTGAAGTCAGTCTTAGCTACGGAGAAGAACGGATAAGTTGTGCTTATAAACTATTAAATCTAAATTGTAAATCCTTTTAATAAATACTTTAAATAAAGTAATTAAAATATAGTGTTTAAAATTAAATAGTGTGAAATTAATTTGTCGGCGCAGTTGGAGCGCCTTAATAAATTTTTTTAATATTAATCCACCTAGGATCCTTAACTGGCGCCCGAGCAGGGACCCTGCATAAAAGTGTAGTGTCCTTATAAAATAATAAAATTTATAATAAATATTTCTGCGATCTCTACGGAGCCCTCCAGAAATAAAAATAATTTATTCTGCGATATCTACGGATCCCTCCAGAAATAATAAAATAAAAAATTAATATTAATTAATAATTATAGTTCCTCCTTTGCCAACATGGTATTCCCGGTGATCACGAAAAATATTATCACAGAAGGTTACCAGAGCAAAAGTGAAGTAACCCGTACCTTAGTAGGTTTCCACGATCATAAAAGTGGACTTCCAAAAAGGCACACTACGGAACTTCCGCGAGGAAAAAAAGGACTCTAGGTGGATCGCGTCGCGGTTCATAGCTAAGGCTGTCTATTGAATAAGAAATAAAAAAAAATATATCAAAAAATAAAAAATATAAAATATTTTTTTTTTAATTAAACCTCAATAGAGGAATTAAATTTTAACCAATAAAAATATAAAAATTATAAATCAAGAAGTTACAAAAATTAAAATAAAATTGGAAAAAATAAATTCTTATATAAAAATTAATAAAGAAAAAAGTATAAAAAAATCTGAAAAGTTAATGGAATAGAATTATTCTTATACATATCTAGAAATAAAAGAGGAAAAAAATTATCCTTATATCAAAAAAAAAAAAAGAGGAAATAAAAAGAAAGAGCTCGATAAAAAAAGGAGCAAAAGAAAAATTTCTAAAAATCTAAAAGTGTAAGAAATAGAAGTGAAGTGCAGTGTAGTGAAACTAGATAAGTCATTTTGATTCTTAGGTGAGTCTGAAAAGGATATTTTTACCACTTATATAAAAAAATTATGGACGAAATGCAAGGGACGCTTACCACCCTAACGGGTGCACTGAACAGCGTAATTCAGGAACTGAAAGCAATGGATTCATTGCGCCCGTTGTTAGGTAATGAGGGGCTCGACCAGTTAGAACCCAGTCCTGTTTTACAGGCTCCAAGGAATGAAGAGGAATTAAATTCGATATGTAGGCTTCCGGATAGTGTTAAGGAACTTAGAAGCTTTGATGGAAATCCATTGAACTACGTATCCTGGGTCCATGCAGTAGAGATGGTCCTAAAGGATTTTGATATAGTAAGGCACAAGCCTATTTATAGATCCATCCTGCAGAGCATACGCCAGAAAATAGTCGGCGAAGCTGATGCAGCACTGGTTTCATACAATATTTTTGATAATGACTGGAAGGAAGTGAAAAATGTTTTATCTCTCCACTATGCTGATAAGAGGGACGTGCAGACCCTCGAACATCAGCTAAACCAATTATCACAGGGCTCCTCAAAGGTAGACGAATTCTATGCGACAGTAAACCATCAGTTGTCGCTTATTATCAATAAATTAAAAACAGAGACCTATAGCGAAGAGACCATTAACGCATTGGTAGCTACGCATAGAAATAGGGCATTAGACATATTTATCCGTGGACTCAACCCAGACCTATCTAGGATGGTGATTATACAACGACCAAGAACCTTACCAGAAGCATATTCGGCTTGTTTAGAACTCCAAAATCTTACGATGAGGAACAACATATTACATTCGAAGGCACAACCACGCGTGAACAATCCTCCAGCTATAGTGTCTGCCATCAAAACACCACCGAGACCCCCAAGACCTCATTTCAACTATTCAAATAATGCTAGATGTAACTATCAACGCTATGGACAAACTAATTCCAACAACCGATCTCCACCGCACTCGAGGTTTCAGCAAATTAAGCCTGAGCCGATGGAAATGGATCATTCAATGCAAACGCGAAAGATTAACTATATGAACCGTCCCAATAACGGGGAAAAAAGAAGAGGAAGTGAAATGTTTAGGAATGATAAGCAACCACGTATTTACCATTTGAACACAGAAGTTGAAGGTGAAGAACTCAATCCTCAGGAAGAAATAACAATCACCGATTTCGATTCTGCAGCAAAAGAGCAAAATTTTATGGAGGAGGGGCATCCAGCCTACCTTACATAGAATACACTACAAGTAGAAACACCAAATTTGAGTTTTTGATCGATACCGGCTCGAACAAAAATTTTTGTAGTTTAGAGTTATCTGCCGGAAGTACACCCCTATCAAACCCAATCATTGTTAAAACTGCAGGAGGAACAATTGAAATAACTAGGAAAATAGTAGGAAAATTTTTTGCGAAGTATGGAATTTTTGATACAATTACGTTTTATTTGTTACCTGGTCTTAGTACCTTTGATGGTATTATAGGTGACGATACCCTCAAAGAACTTGGAGCTGTAGTGGATAGGAAAAATAATATATTAGTGATTAGGGACATCATTAGAATACCTCTGAGGTCTAAAATATCAAACAGCCTAAATTATGTTTTGAGTGAATCCATGCCGGTCGAAACTAGGAATGAAATTAATGAATTAATTGGCAGATATCACTCACTATTTGGGCCGCTAGATAGTAACCAAGCCATCGCAACAAACGTTCGTGCAGAAATAAGAACAACGACGGCAGATCCTATTTACTCAAAAAGTTATCCATACCCCGCTGCAATGAGAGAGGAGGTAGATAGGCAAATTGCGGAATTGTTATCCGAAGGAATAATACGTCCTTCAAAAAGCCCATATAATTCTCCAATCTGGATTGTTTCAAAAAAGCCAAAACCCAACGGTGAGAAACAATACAGATTGGTGGTTGATTACAAAAGATTGAACGCTGTTACTATTCCTGATACGTACCCAATCCCAGATATTAATGCCACACTTGCTAGCTTGGGTAATGCCAAATACTTTACTACGATCGATCTAACCTCAGGCTTTCATCAAATCCCTATGAAGGTTTCGGACATTCCCAAGACTGCGTTCTCAACAATGAATGGAAAATTCGAATTTCTTCGCCTGCCGTTTGGATTGAAAAATGCACCAGCAATTTTCCAAAGAATGATTGACGATGTTTTAAAGGAATATATAGGAAAAATGTGTTATGTCTACATTGACAACATAATCGTGTTCGGAAAAAGTGAAAAAGAACTCCTTGAGAACGTAGATACAATTTTCAAAAAATTAGAAGACGCAAATTTGAAGGTTAACATCGAAAAAACACATTTTATGCAAACCGAGGTAGAATTTTTGGGATATATAGTGAGTGCAGATGGTATTAAACCAGATCCTAAGAAAGTTACCGCAATCGAAAATTTGGTTCCACCTTGCAATCTTAAAGAGCTCAAAGGGTTCTTAGGAATGACATCATATTAAAGGCGCTTTATAAAGGACTACGCAAAAGTAGCAAAGCCGTTAACAAATTTGACAAGAGGGGAGAATGCCCAGGTTAAAGCCAACCAATCAAAAAAGGTTCCAATAGATCTAAAAGACGATGCATTACTGGCTTTTAAAAAACTAAAGACCCTACTGACGACAGCCGAAGTCCTTGCCTTCCCTAATTTTGATAAACCTTTCAACCTTACAACAGATGTATCTAACTACGCCATTGGCGCTGTTCTTTCCCAAGGCGAGATTGGTAAAGATAAACCAATAGCCTATATATCCCGATCTTTAAACAAAACTGAAGAAGGCTACGCAACTAATGAAAAGGAGATGCTAGCTATTGTCTGGGCGCTAGACAACTTAAGGAATTACCTTTATGGAACGAAAAAGATCAAAATATACACCGACCATCAGCCTCTTACCTACGCGTTAGGTAATCGGAACTTCAATGCCAAACTGAAGAGATGGAAAGCTCGTATAGAGGAATACAATCACGAGTTGATCTACAAACCTGGTAGATCAAACGTCGTGGCTGATGCACTCTCTAGACTAAAAACAAGCGTTAATCACATCAGTGACGTTTCCACAGAAACTGCTAGCGAAGGAGATTCTCAGGAAACAAGAACAGCGTCAGAGACTAGAGATAATGACGTTGAATCAACAGGTTCCACCATTCACAGCGCTATTCAAGATGCATCAGAGTTAATTCCTCACGTAGAAGGCCCCATCAATGTCTTCAAAAACCAGATAATCATTAAAATAGGTCTTGAACTGCAGTCAAACGAAACCCCCCATGATCATTTCTTACGTCACTACGTATCTTCACCCGAATGGAATACCGAAAACCTCTTGGATATTCTCAAGAGAACACTGAATCCCACTGTAATAAATGGCATCAAAATCCCAGAACCTTATTTGGAGATTTTACAAAACCTGTATTTGCAACATTTTTCAAAATATAAAATTAGAATTGCCCAAAAGGTAGTCAAAGACATAAGATCAGAAAACCTTCAGTTTGAGATAACTCAGAAAGAACACCAAAGAGCGCATAGGAATGCTAGAGAAAATAAAAACCAAATTTTAGATGAATACTATTTCCCACGAATGTATGCCCTCATTAGGAAATTTGTTGAACGTTGCGACATTTGTAATAGCAATAAGTATGATAGAAATCCAACAAAACCTTTATTGCAAGACACGCCTATACCAACCATGCCATGTGAAATATTACATATGGATATAATTGAGATACAAAATCAAAAATTCTTGTCTGTACTTGACAAGTTTTCAAAATTCGTTAAGTTGTTCCATATAAGCGATAGGTCTGTCTTAAATATTAGGGAAAAATTAGTAAAAATCTTGCATTACTTATAGCCCCAAAGGTTTTAGTAACCGACAATGAGAGCAGTTTCCTTAGCCCCTTAGTCAAAGATTTCATCGAACGACTAGGGATAACAATTTATCTGACACCATCACATCGAAGCGAGGTGAATGGACAAGTAGAACGTGTCCACTCAATCCTGATAGAAATTTACAGGTGCCTAAGGGCGGCGAATGAAGAACTCAGCGTTCAAGAATTAATGTATGTAACCGTGGATAGATATAATAATACTATACACTCCGTTACAGGAAAAAGACTTAGCGAAGTATTTTTTAATAGGGCAAAAGCATCCAACTTTAACAAACTGTTGGAGGCTCGGTCTAAAATTAGCAAGGACCTTAGAGGACTAATTAAAAGAAATGCCAGAGAAAGAAATAAACGTATGAACAGGAAACGCACGTCTCCCAAAAAATTTAAGAAAGGCGATGCCATCTTTGTTAGGATAAAAAATTTAAAGGCAAAAAATAAACCAGTTTTTAGGAAAGAAATTGTAGAAAAAGACAATAAAGTTACAATACGGACAGTAAGTGGTAAAAGGATCCATAAGGCTCACATAAAAAATTTGAAGCAAAGTCCATAAGTAATTGAAACTTCTATTTCTTTTCACAAGATTTCACTCAATTTTGATAATATAAAGATCAAAAACAGTCAATTAATAACAAAAATAGTAAAAAAACGCCTTGCCAAAAATTGGTGAGTGCCTTCGGTACTAGGGTTCGACTCCTTATGGCAGCGTCTAATTACTATTATAAGAAATATAAAAAGAAATAACAAAATTTCAAAGAAAAATATAAGAAAAAAAGAAGATTAACAAAGATTAAAAGCAATAAATCTATAGCAAAAAGTATAAAACGCTTAGCCAAAATCTAGTGAGTGCCTCCGGCACTAGGGTTCGACTCCCTAAAGGCAGCGACTAAGTGCTATTCTAAAATATAAAATCTTGACATATAAATACAAGAAAAAATATCATAAAAAAAAAAAAATTTTTTTAACAGTATACAATAAAATATTTTTTTTTTTAATTGTAAAATATTTTTTTAATTCTTTTAGAAATAAGCATAATTAATTTTATTACGCCATAAAGTTATAATAGTCAAAAAAAAAGGGCCTTGCCGAATCCTACTAGTACTAACTTTTACTGTAACAATAATCAAATTACTATTTTCAGAAAAATGATTATCAATTTAAGCACTCTTATTACGATTTCTGTAACCATTATTACCCTATACGCTGAACAAATTTACCGATATGACGTCCCCATTGTTACTGTGAGAGCTGGCAACGCATGGACTATCAATGGCAATTTTAAATTGGTTCACGTCATTAACCTGGACGAGTATTCAACAATTGCTGACAATATAACAACACTGGTCCAGGAACATATGCCACCTGGCAAAACGAAGGAAATAATTATTTATCATCTAACGCAAATACAAGATAGGCTCATCGAATTAGGAAGATCAATCGACTGAATCGGCTCTGCATGGAAGTTGGTGGCTGGCAATCCCGATGCCGCCGATTGGAATTCTATTTTAAAAAGTCAAAACGCGATAATTACTAACAACAATGAACAATACAAGATCAACGCGCAACTCCTGAATACTACGTATGAGGTTGTTCAAAGAACAAACGAGCTCATTATCAAGATGAATGAGATTAGCAATGGAAAAGAAGTCGAAAGAATTGGGCAGGATACTATGAATCAAGTAATTGTTCTGAAGGATACCATCACCGAGGTAGTGAGGGCTTGCCAACTGGCTAAAGGAGGAATTATAAACACTAATTTATTAAATAGAGCCGAAGTAGAGGAGATTATTACAGAAATCGAAACACTACCCTACGCTAACGTTGTGGAAGCTATTGAATATGGGAATCCATCTATATATACAAATGGATCATTATTGCTATACGTTCTTTCTATCCCAAAGTTGAAAAAAGATTTCTACCACCGGCTCATCGCTAGAACAACTATAACAATGGGCAAACAAATTGAACTGCCATTCAGCGAAATACTAATTAGCCAGAATGAAACATTTGGAGTAAAAAGTCCTTGTCTAAACATCAACAAGGTCACAGTATGCCAACAATCATCTTTAACACAATTACCTGAAGAAACCTGTATACCACGTCTGCTCAAAGGTGGGAATGCAAATTGTCGCTACAAGATGACTAAGTCGCGTATAGTAGAAATGATAACAACAGATATTATTTTTCTAACAAATTTTGAAGGCGTCCTGACAACCCAGAGCAAATCACAAACCCTTAATGGCAGTTATCTGATACAGCTATACAATGAGAGCATACTGATCAACAATGAAACATTTTCTAGTACATCAGTTTTGAGACTACAACCACTTCCCCCTGTCCTAACGAGCGTGGCTATTGAAAAACTGTTACACAACATTAGCTTGCACAACGTGGACAAGCTTCGTTATCTTGGATCGAAATTAAACCTGTCTCTTGGTACAAATATTGGTGTGGTCATCGCAATGGGTATATCCATTGGGGTTTTGTGGCATAAAATAACTAGAAGAGTCAACCTGCCAACAATCGAAATTCCACAGTCCGTCGACCCTACATTCAACACCAAACATGCGATCTGCGGGACGCAGATATTTAAAGAGGGAGGAGTTAGCAACAGCGGTAACACTGCCGATGAAATTAATTTGGCAGTGTAAGCAATTTTTATATTTACTAAACTTTCGCACGCGCATCCGTTCCCATTGTAAACTGCTGCATTGCAATTATTTTATGGGAAACTAATTTTGCTGGATCAGCGTCTGCATACTCGCACATGTTAATGCAACGTGATCAACCAATCGAACAGCCAACAGGTATGCAGAATTGAAGTCAGTCTTAGCTACGGAGAAGAACGGATAAGTTGTGCTTATTAACTATTAAATCTAAATTGTAAATCCTTTTAATAAATACTTTAAATAAAGTAATTAAAATATAGTGTTTAAAATTAAATAGTGTGAAATTAATTTGTCGGCGCAGTTGGAGCACCTTAATAAATTTTTTTAATATTAATCCACCTAGGATCCTTAACTTCAAGCTTCGTTAGAAAATGCTAGTGAATTTGCATGTTGTAAATATTTCTTTAATCGAAAACATACTATATTATATAAGCTTATTCTCAAGTTGTATTGTAGTTTGAATGCTTTACGGTATGTTGGGAAACAACAATATTTTTTTCTGCAATTTTATTTATTTAATCTTCGAATATAAATGACATATAATCTTCAAATATAAGTGTTCACATCTTAAAACTAAATTATACTTAATTAAGTCCAGCCAATGCCGGCATCAAATTTATTTTCCAGGTAGTGTCATCATTTTGGATTCATCTCTGTGGGGTTTGGCCTTCTTAGTCGAATGTAATAAAAGTTTGCAATCTAAGCTGAGTGTAGAGTTTCTACCAATAAACCAGTTAAGTTGGAATGCTTTCAACTTTATTTGTGTTAGCTTTGCTTCTATATGGCTTTTCCATGTAATGCGATTTCAGAAACTTGAGGTATCTTTTGATTATTTATGTGGGAATTTTTGGCAAAATTCCCTTATTTTTAACCGACTTCAAAAAAGAAGGAGGTTATCTATTCGTCTGAATGTTGCTTTTTTTATGTATGTAACCGCAGAACTCAGCCACTTCTGAACCGATTTTAAAAATCCTTTATTTGAAAGGTTATGCTTTCAGGTTGGTCGCATTTTAAAAACAGTTCATTATAATAAAAATTAAAGGGTGTCCCCATACAACATACATGTTTTTTTACGTGTATTAAGAACCGTAAAGGGCACCAAATTAAAATTTTAAAAAATTGCGTGTCGCTATAGATCTCAACAGCAAAAATGAATAAAAAAATAAGTTTAAAATTTAAAGGGTATCCCCATAGGTGACATAATTTGACCTATTTGGGTCTATCTTTTGAACCGTTATAGACAAAACCTTGAAAATTTGACAGAATGTCGATTACTATGACCGTTATAATAAACTGTAAAAATATTCAAAATTTTAAATTAAAGGGTGCTCCAATAGTTCATTTAATTTGATGTATATGGCCATACTTTTGAACAGTTGTACACAGAACGCTGAAATTTACAAAGAACCTGTAGTGCTAAGTCGGCTATAACAAAAAGTATAAAATTTGACTAAAAGGGTGTCCCAATAGTTTATGTAATTCTATGTGTGTGGCCAAACTTTTGAACTGTTAGAGACAGACCGCTGAAATTTACAAGGAACCTGTATTGCAAAGTCAACTATAGCAAGTATACAATTTGAATTTAGAAATTAAAGGGTGTCCCCATAAATTATGTAATTTGTTCTATATGGCCCTATCTTTTGAACCGTTAAACACAAACACTTGAAAATTAGGCAGACTGTCCACTACTATTTCTGGTATGATAACAAGTATAAATATTTGGAATTATAATGTAAAGGGTGTCCCAATAGTTCATGTAGTTTGATATATATGGATAAACTTTTTAACCGTTATAGACAGATAGTTGAAATTTACAACGAATCTTTGTGGCCAAGTCCCGTATTACAACAGGTCTTTAATTTAACATTGTAAATTAAAGGGTGTCCGAATATGTGATGTTATTTGATCTGTGTGCCCCTATCTGTGCAACCGTAGACAGAAGCTTGAATGGTGCCCCTATAAAAGACGGATGCTGATGAAAAGAGGAGAGGCTTGACATTCAAATAGTCTTCATTTTTTCCCTATAAGTTTGGCGCATCTTTTATTTGATTCAAATCTAATTCTTACATTTTTAATTTAGAATTGGTGCCCTTCTATCTGTTTTGAAGTCGGTTTTTTTTGCAAGAATTATTTAAATAAAAGTTAAAGTTTGGTATTTTTAAGTCTTTTATTTTATAGGTTTTAGTTTTATTATTAGTTTTTATAAGTAGTTTTTAATTTAGCGATTAGGATTTATATAATTTAGATTAAGTTTTTATGTTTTATCAAACTAATTACAGGTAAGTATATTATACTTTAGTTATTTAATTATATTAGTTAATTATTTAATTAAGATTATTTAGTATATTAAAATTTTTTACACTAATTATTTAATATTTTAATTATAGGTAGGTATTTAAGTTTAACAATTTATATTCTTTTCTCTTTAAATCAACTCAACTTTTCTCATCACTCTATTACTATTACTTTTGCACTATTCAAGTTTACTCGTCACCGTCTCTTAACAAACTCTATTCAACTTTATTTTATCTTGCTTCTGTTTTCTTCTGCTGCCAAATGTTTTTGTCAAAGCCTACTATGTGTTTTCGTGTATGTGTTAGTGACTGTGTTTCTCTGTGTGTTGTGTATGAATGTTTTGTATATTGTTGTGTTTGTATCTAGCCTAGTTAGTTTTTCTTAGCCTACTGTTAATACTCTGTCCGTATTGGTTGGTTCTAAATCCGCTTAGTATATCATAGCCTACTAGATATTTGCCATGCGTATAGTGTTTATAATAAGTAGTCCGTTTGTACAGTGGTTTGACTACATTTATGCGAATAAAGGGCGTGAGTTTCCACGCAGTATGAACTTTACATGATTACATTTTTTGTTCGTTCACCTTTTTTCTTCATTTCTTTAACCAGTTTTCTAAATCAAATATGTGGTCTTGTAAAAGCCGGTCAGCAAATGTCGATATGTGGATTCGGTTGCTAGTTGGCATATTCGAAGTATACAATAAATACAAAATGATTCCCAATTATCTTATCTATTAAGCCTTTATGCCATATTTTGTCGAACGCTTGAGACATGTCTATAAAAAGGACTGAACAATATTGTCTTTTCTCAATGCATTCTTTTTGACTGCATTTAATAAACTGTGTGTTTGTTCGATTGTACTGTGCTGTTTTCTGTTAGCATTGACATGTTTGATAAAAGGCTTATGGGTCTGTATGATTCTACTTTTGTAAGATCTTTTCCTGGTTTAGGAATCATAGCCATCAAAGAATCATTCCATCAATCTGATGGAAAGCACTCAAGACGAAAAATGGCATTACAAATAAAGAGAATAATTTTGAGAGCTATACAGGGCAATTAAGGCTTGGAATTATCCAAATTTCCCGGACATCCCAGGAAAAAATCAGTTTCTAAAGAAATTAAGTTTATTTACTGAAATAGTGTGTAAAAATGAAAGACTATTATTAAAACATAAAAGCAAAAAAGACTTAAAAAATCATAAGTTAAAAAATCTTAAATCGGAATATATAAATTAATACCAGGCCTGTTCTAAAAAATGCGTTTTTATTAAAACAAATATAAATTACATAATAGCTATTTTTTCACAACAATTTTTAAAATAATGTGATTTTAAGGCCCATTATTATAACTTGCCTTTAGCTAAAGTTAGGATTTTGTTGGAGCGATAAATAGTTTTTCATTATTATAAGTAAGCCAAAACCACTTTTATCTATCACGTACTATAAGGACAAGTTTTAGCAATGAGCATTAACCTAAATTTAATAATGGGCCTAAGTTAGTTAGCCAAGTGAACGTATTTTAAAACCACTTGCTTATTTTTATTGTCATTTTTATAATAAATTACTTGAGTAAACAATACACAGAGTTCTGTTTTTAATTTTTGTATTAATTTATTATTTTTTGTAGAAATATATGTATATGAAATTTTCAAATGTTAAAGGATTCTTATTTTGCAAAATTATATTCTTTTTTTTATGATTTTTTCCTTATTTTAAAGTTTTGTCGGTGCGGACCATCCGTGAGTTTAAAAAAATTCTTATACATCAACGCTTGCCAAGCTTACAAAATAATATGGGCTGCAAAATAACTTTTTAACAAGCCCATTTTTGAACTGCTTTTTTAATCCATTCGAGCCAATAACGAAGCTCCGGGCCCTTCTATTTGTTTCAACTTTAAGTATTTTTCCCGTGCTTTTACATATTTTAAATCACACAAAAAATAAAAATTATGAATTTATAATTTTGATTTTTCATTAAGCGAAATTATAAATTTACTGAAATTGATTACTACGAGGTAAGCTAGTTTCGATGGCATCATCAGGAAACCTTAATCCAAATTTTAGATAAACTAAAATTACTTAAACAAAACAATAAAAACCAACAACAGTGAATTTAAAATTTTTTGACCTGGCTAGTTTTTTTCAAACTCTAGTTGGAGTTGTAAGAAGTAATAATATTTTAAACAAAAAACAACAACACAATATTTTTTCTTTTCATAAGGAAACGAAAAAAATAAAGTGGAGTTGCCAAAGTTTAATTTTTGCACGGGCACATGCATATTTACAATAATTTATACTTTAGGTATTAAAACTTTTATAATTTTAATTTTTCATTATTAGCGTGCTATTAAACTAAATTATAAATTCACAGAACTTTATTACTACGGGGTTTTGACCACCGTTAAAACTTAGGCTGAGATACTCCTTTGCTATGCTCATGCCAAATTTTGGACCATTACAAATGGCTGAGTTATTTCCGAAATATTTTGATTCTGTCCCACTGTGCAGTTGTACTATAAAACCCGGGAATAACACCTTGTTGCTGTATCAAAGCCAAGGTCTTGGTGTTTTAATCGGTTATTTCACAGAAAAAGTTATTACCAAAAAATATTTCCAATTATAATTCCATATTTCTCCACTCCTTGTCCAGTCTCCAGATGAAGTTCGCAAGGGAGTCTTACGTACGACTGGCCTTTTAAGATTTCTTCGCGCACGCCATAATGAATAATCTGATTGAGGAGTTGGTCTAGGTCTGTCAGATAGTTTTTCATGGATGCTGTCTCTTCGAGATTCCAGCATCTCTCTTATCCTTTTTGTTCATTCTTTAAGACTGCTTTTGAGTTGAGGAGATCTCTGTGATTGCCATTCCCTACGAATTTTTCTTTTTTCAGCCGAAAGCCGTTCGACATCTACAAATAAATTTGATTACACCTTTTGTTGAATTTTAAACCATATGTGTTTAATCATATTACACAAATTGTGTTCAATTTGTTTCCCTTTGGTTAATTACCAAAATTTTTCGTTGAATAAAAATACATTTAAATACTTATTTGTTAAATTACATTTATTTCAACACGAATCAATGGATCATACGTGATCCGTACGTATATTTATACAATTTTTTATAGTCACTTATGGAGTTAAATAAAATTGTACAAACCAGGAAAGTCAAATTAATCTAAAAATTGATTGATTAATACACGTTCAAAATTTTAGAAATGAAATCACAACTGTATTAAAATCAAACGTATAGCAGCTTCCGCTGATGTTGCTACTGGTGTAGTAACGCTAGTATTGATGTATGGACTGCTTTTATCACACGTAGCTAGAAGAGTTGGATCGAAATTGAAAATTGTATCACATTTCCTTGAGTTTTAGCGGCACTAAAACCATTACAAGTCTCATCACTTAGGGTATCGCTACTTAATAGCCTTATGTCATTAATGCTATCACCATCACCGATATACATATTTCAATCATTTTCGCGCCATGGACATAAACTCAAAACGTTCATCATTGGTGCCGTGCAAATGTGGTCAGGGACGTCGTTCGTTTACATACATATGTATATAACTTTCGCCGATGACCACATAATTTATCAAGCGTAATAGTATTGGCACTAGGAATACTTTACTTGGTACATCTTGAAGTTTTTGGCGTTTAAACACTTCGCCATTTGCTTCCATTACACTTTTTATTTGAAATAAGAAATAATATTGTATTTTTTATCCTTGGCATTTACTTATGAGTTCTCATTTTGATATTTTTAATAACTTTTATAATTTAGTAAGTAAATTAATTTAATAAAAAACACAAAAATTTTATAAGTATAAAAACAAAAACCCGTATCAGTGCGTTTATGATTTTTCTTTCTTTGACAGCTTTGTTATTTAGGCATATGTGGCTGATTATAAGCACAGTTTGTTTAAAACTAAACACTTTTAACAGCACTTTTATTTTTCTGTGTAAAATTAAACAAATTATGTGTTTCGCTTCAAATAACCATAAAATCGACGTAATATTAGACAACAATTGTTTTTCAACAAAAATTTAGACACCATGTGATCCTAAATTTTAAGCAATATTTTAGAGTCTAGCTAGTTGTTGGGTTATTGTTGAATGTTGTGCAGATGTTTTGAGGTTTTGGTCAAAAGCAATAAGACTCCGCTCTACATCTTCAGATGTTCTTAGCGGGATGTTTTCCGAACAATGAGTACTGAGATACTTTCTATATTTCAACCAATTTATGCTTGTGGTAGTCCTTGGTGATATAATATTTGTTGGTTTTGTATAAAGACAACAGTGGGTGAGTGATCTGAGAATAATTCGAGTGATGCTTCAGCTTTAATATTTTCTCTTGAAATACCCTTAAACAAGCCAAAATCGAAAATTGATCGGTAGTCCAATAGGTGGGTTGTCCACTCGAGATCACATTCAGACGCATTTTTGAAATTGTGTCAAAGAAAACACGACCGTTTTGGAGTTATTAGACGTGATCCCCAAAATGTAGGTTTAGCGTTATAGTCGCCTGATGCTATGAAACAGGGACCTAGCGATTTTTTTTTATATAAAATATAACCAATCTCTAATTATTTAGGGTTGCCGTATAACTTTTTTGAATATAACATTATTTTAAACTTTTTAGTACTTTTATTTTATAAAGTTTGGAAAATACTCATAACCATTGGTATTCACATAACAATATATGAATAGGGTTACCAAATTGACAACACTAAATATTTTAAAATTAAATTATTATTTAAGATAAAAAACATATTTATATAAAGATTAATAATAAAGTTACAAACAAATTCAAATAACATAAAAATTGTAAACAATTTCTTAGTCACTTAAATAAATTTCTGAGTCTGAATCAGTGTTAATAGAATTCATCTACTATTATGTAATTACTAATTTCTTGATTATTGATAAAAGAGCTGCTTGTATTTATTGTATTGTTGGCATAGAAAACACCTAAATATTTGTATACATATTTTAGTATATATAAGAGAAAATAAGATTATTGATTCATAAAAGTAGTTTTTTGATGTGCTTTTTTTTCGGGTCCATCGAAGCTGACTATTTTTTTTAAAAAGTACTAATTTTGGCTTAAAACTTCACAATTTTTTTTAAAATGTTGTTATAAATATTTGAATTTTAGGATTTTTCATTGTTTCTGCTATATATCTGAATAAAACAAATAAATTTGCATGCATTTTTACTGAAAAATGAATTTTTGATATTTATTTTTCCAAACCCATTTTTTTTACTTAAAAATTATGAAAAAGTTATCAAAATAAATCGACTTTAAAGCCGTGTAACGCACAAGAGAAATTGAATTAAATGAATTTTCCCCAATCATTACAAAGCTTTTATTAAGTCATTAGAATTTTGTTCTCTCAAAAAAGATTGCATAACGGTTTTGGGAACTAAGCTTTCTTATGAATACAGTTACGTATCTATCTACACCCACTTGTGTCTTAAGTGTTTGATCATGGTTTTTTTGGTCGTACTGGGTTCAGAAGGTGATGATGACTTATTCATATTTATTTTCTTGTCACTACTTAGGAACAATGGTAAACAAGATCGTGTGCGGTAAATGGGCACAACATTTACAAACACTTAATTTTTTTGGTTTTTATTTAGTTCACCCTTTTCAACAGCATTTTTATAAAAAAGAAGGAGGTTATCAATTCGTCTGAATGTTGCTTTTTTATGTATGTAACCGCAGAACTCAGTCATTTCTGAACCGATTTTAAATTTTTTTTCTTTATTTGAAAGGTTATGCTTTCAGGTTGGTCCCATTTTAAAAATAGTTCATTATATTAAAAATTTAAGGGTGTCCCCATACAACATACATGTTTTTTAAGAGTATTACGAACCGTAAAGGGCACCAAATTAAAATTTTAAAAAATTCAATTTAAATTTAAAATTTAAAGGGTGTCCCCATAGGTGACGTAATTTGACCTATTTGGGCCTATCTTTTGAACCGTTATAGACAAAACCTTGAAAATTTGACAGAATGTCGATTACTATGACCGTTATAATAAAATGCATAAATATTCAAAATTTTAATTAAAGGGTACTCCAATAGTTCATTTAATTTGATGTATATGGCCATACTTTTGAACAGTTTTACACGGACCGATGAAATTTTCAAAAAACCTGTATTGCTAAGTCAGCTATAACAAAAAGTATAAAATTTGAATTTGTAAATAAAAGGGTGTCCCAGTAGTTATTGTAATTATATGTATGTGGCCAAACTTTTGAACTGTTATAGACAGACAGCTGAAATTTACAACGAACCTGTATTGCAAAGTCCACTATAGCAAGTATACAATTTGAATTTAGAAATTAAAGGGTGTCCCCATAAATTATGTAATTTGATCTATATGGCCCTATCTTTTAAACACACACTTGAAAATTAGGCATAATAACAAGTATAATAACAAGTATAAATATTTGGAATTATAATGTAAAGTGTGTCCCAGTAGTTCATGTAATTTGATAAATATGGCCAAACTTTTGAACCGTTATATAAAGATAGTTGAAATTTACAAAGAATCTTTGTGGCCAAGTTCTCTATAACAACAGGTCTTTAATTTAAAATTGTAAATTAAAGGGTGTCCCAATAGGTTTTGTTATTTGATCTGTGTGAACCTATCTTTGAAACCGTTATAGACAGAGGCTTTAATGGTGTCCCCATAAAGGACGGATGCTGGTGAAAATAGCTTAACTTATGAACAGTAATAGGGAGAGACTTGACATTCACATAGTCTTTACTTTTTTACATCTAATTTTTGCGCATCTTTTATTTGGTTTAAATCTAATTCTTACAGATTACTTCTTATATTTTTAGTTTAGAATTGGTGGCCTTCTATCTGTTTTGAAGTCGGTTTTTTTTGCTAGAATTATTGTAACACGCATTTCTGCTTATGTTCGTACTTTTCACAAAAATTTTTAAATTAGAGTGACTCAACAAGGAGCCCTCGCACTGTTCTTTTGGTTACTCTTTATACTTAAATAATGCAATTGTAAAAAAGAACAAAATTACAACTTTTTTGTTCTGTATTAAACAGGTTTTTATTATTAACCGACTTCAAAAAAGAAGGAGGTTATCTATTCGTCTGAATGTTGCTTTTTTTATGTATGTAACCGCAGAAGGTTATGCTTCAAGGTTGGTCCCATTTTTAAAACAGTTCATTATATTAAAAATTAAAGGGTGTCCCCATACAACATACATGTTTTTTACGTGTATTAAGAACCGTAAAGGGCAGCAAATTAAAATTTTAAAAAACTGCGTGCCGCTATAGCTCCCAGCAGCAGAAATTAATAAAAAAATAAATTTAAAATTTAAAGGGTGTCCCCATAGGTGACATAATATGACCTATTTGGGTCTATCTTTTGAACCGTTATAGACTAAACCTTGAAAATTTGACAGAATGTCGACTACTATGACCGTTATAATAAAATGTATAAATATTTTTAAATTAAAGGGTGCTCCAATAGTTCATTTAATTTGATGTATATGGCCATACTTTTGAATAGTTGTACACAGACCGCTGAAATTTACAAAGAACCTGTAGTGCTAAGTCAGCTATAACAAAAAGTATAAAATTTTGAATTTGGAACTTAAAGGGTGTCCCAATAGTTAATGTAATTCTATGTATGTGGCCAAACTTTTGAACTGTTAGAGACAGACAGCTGAAATTTACAAGGAACCTGTATTGCAAAGTCCACTATAGCAAGTATACAATTTGAAGTTAGAAATTAAAGGGTGTCCCCAAAAATTACGTAATTTGATCTATATGACCCTATCTTTTGAACCGTTAAACACAAACACTTGAAAATTAGGCAGAATGTCCACTACTTTCTCTGGTATGATAACAAATATAAATATTTGGAATTATAATGTAAAGGGTGTCCCAATAGTTCATGTGATTTGATATATATGGTTAAACTTTTTAACCGGTATAGACAGATAGTTGAAATTTACAAAGAATTTTTGTGACCAAGTCCTCTATAACAACAGGTCTTTAATTTAACATTGTAAATTAAAGGGTGTCCGAATAGGTGATGTGTGCCTCTACCTTTGAAACCGTTGTAGACAGAGGCTTAAATGGTGTCCCCATGCAAGACGGATGCTGGTGAAAATAACTTAACTTTTAAACAGTAATAGGGAGAGGCTTGACGTTCAATAGTCTTTATTTTTTCCCTCTAATTTTGGCGCATCTTTTATTTGGTTTAAATCTAATTCTTACAGATTACTTCTTACATTTTTAGTTTAGAATTGGTGCCCTTCTATCTGTATTGAAGTCGGTTTTTTTTGCAAGAATTATTTTTGGTTTTTTGTTTGTTTAAAATTTACATACTATACATATGTAGGTATGTTTTTGTTTATTGCGAGCTTAAAAATTTACGTTCTTTCTATTCAACGAATAAACTACAATTAAAAAAATTAAAGAAAAATATATAATTTTTTAGGTTAGGGTTTTTTGAACATATGAAAATAAAATTGTTTTTGAGTTTTAAAAACTACGCGCACTTAATAGAAGATATTTCTATAGGCGCCCGCCCATTGACTTTCCAAATTTTGTGAAATTTATTCAACCGATTCACAATTTTTACAATGCGGTAATCCCGTTTTTCTAAAATCTTCAAAAGTTTATCTTTTATTTCTTCTGATATTATTTGTTGTTGTATTCCAATTGAAACTTTTTACATTTTTTTAAGTCTTCAAAGTTGTTGAAAATATTTTACAAAGAACGATACAACGTTGTCTACATATGCAGCAGAACTTTTAAAGTAATACAAAGACAAAAAATTATTTTTGCAATAAAAACTTTTGAAACTTGTATTTAAAAATGTTCAAACGCTCTTATGACAACGAAAATACTCATTTATTACCAAAGTGTGCATTTGCCACTTAAAAAACAAAAAAAAAACATTATCAATTGAGCGACATTCAAACATTAAATTTTTTACGCGTTTTAAAATTATTTATACGAATATTTTAATTACTAAACAAAGCCATAGTAATGACGGCCTTTACCGAAAGCTATGACAATTTTATTTATTTATTTATTAAATGTTAAACTGCAATTACAAGAAACCCACTTACAAACATACATATGTATGTATATTCTAACATAATTATTGAGCATAGCAACGATGACCCCGTTCTAGTAAAATACCCAGAGTCTTTGGTAGGAATCAAACCCACAACCCCCGGACCGACAGACTAGTACACTACCAACGAGCCTACTGCAAGCAAATTTTCAATTTAAGTTAAAAAACAAATGTATTTGTCTTTTGGAATCTTGTAAAATGAAAATTCTGAACTTCACAATTTATACATGTTGATTGAAGGGCTATTACGGCAGTCAATAGCGTATTTCTTTATATTATACTACAAAGCAGACATTTTTTCCTTAAGGCTCAGCTATAATATGCAAAAGCTAGCTTAAGCCAAATTAAGCAACTGAGCAATTACATATAAATCATATGTGGCAAACTATAATGTACTTAACATCACTTTTCCTTGAGTTTCGTCCAATGTCATTTGCTTAAGCAAAGTCCGAAACCGATCGCACATTCCGTACGGAAACAGCTGTTTGTGCTTTGTGTTTTACATATGAATGTATATTCGTAAAAAATTGCAATAGAGAATGAAAGTGAACAAATTATATCTAAATGTAATATAAAATGTTTAAAAAAGAAGTTTCTATAAGTAAAAAGGGAGGCGTTGTATAATAATCGAAATTAAAAAGAAAGAGCATTTTATTGTTTATGAGTTGAGTGATGCACACCGCTGTATTTTTTAGTACTTTTGGCCAAAATTACACAAAGAGCCAAAAATGTTAAATTTTTCAATCGAAATTTTCTTAAAACTCTTAAAAATAATTATTAATTTGTATATGAATGGTATCAGGTATATAAAATATGTCTATTTGACACCTTTTTGTTAACAAGTTTAATTTATTCAGAAAAAAATATTATTTTTTAAAAGTACGAATAAAACAAATGTGCAACTGTGTCATGATAGTTTTTAGATTCATGTAAGTACATTGTAGCCACCTAAAAGTCTTCAATAAGTTGCTTAAGCGTTTGACAGACTTTTCATTCATTTTTGACATTAGCTTAAGCCAGCTTATGCATATTATAGTTGGGCCTTTATTTTATTTATTCTCTTTTACTTAAAATTGGTATACAGAAAAAAATTTATTTTTTTGTGTTCTTTCCCATTTAGTTCTTAACAAAACTGCTCTTAAAACAAATTAAAAAATAATAAGCAATGAGAGAAAATTGAATAACAACAAAATAATTCGTATGTACTCAGTTTTGCTCACACTTGCTCTCAACTAAATTAGTAAAAAAATTCAAAATTGACCGTTATTTTAAATATAGTTTTCGATTTGGTTGCTGTAATCTTGAGTTTTCTAATTTAAATTGTATTTGAATAACTTCATATGTATGTATACTAAAAAGTGTTTAATATAAAAGAAAAATTTAATATTTTTTAAAACAATTAAGAAACTATGGCGAACCGAGAAACATTCGATTCTAAACATGTCAATAGAAGGCTCTTCATTACGGATACCTAATTTAAGGCAATCAGTAGTTATAAGAGTACTAAAACGGTGAAATGTAAAGTTTTAGGCTAGAGGCTGAAAACTTTTAACTGCTGGGCACGCGCGCCTTGCGGTAAGTAAGATGAGGGCTGACAAGTCTTTAACGCCAAAGGAAGCTTCCATATTAAGTAATAAAAATGTTAGTCGGTGGACAGCAAGAAGAGCGCTACACAACATTGGATACCCGCAGGTGTAAAAATGAGGTTAAAATAAATCAGTCAAGTGCGAGTTAGTCTCACACACGTAGGGTTCCGTACTATATTTAGAACGACTTTAAAAATTCAAGTTGTTAATTTTTTAATGTCTTATGGGGCACCCTTTATTTTTAAAATCAAATCAAAATTATATTTGCGAAAATTGCATTGCTATTGGAACACCCTTTAAATTTTAGGAATTGTTGCTATAACGGCCATGGTAATACACTTTCTATGAAAATATCAGGCGCCTAACTATTGCGGTTAAAAAATAAGGTAATGTACATGAAAAACATGTCACTGATGCAACACCCTTTTGTAATTAGTAATTGTTACAGCGGCCGAAGTACAACATATACTGTAAACAATTCAAGAGTCTACCTACTACGGTTAAAAAAATAAGGCTATTTAAGTAAAAATCATGTCACCCTTTAATTTTGGTATTTGTTATAATAAGTGCCATTAAAAATTCTCTTTCTATGAATATGTCAAGAGTCTACCTATTACGATTAAAAAAATGAGTCACTATACGTAAAAAACATGTCATTGTCGGAATACCCTTTAGTTTTTAGTATTTGTTATAGTGGCCGTAGTAATAAACCTCCTGTAAAACTTCAAGAATCTACTTATTATCGTTCAAAACTTAGGCCATATACACGCAAAGCACGTCACTCTCGGAAAACCCTTTAATTTTAAGGTTTAATTTTATATACTTGTTTAGAAAGCGATCATAGAGCTAGTTACTGTCTGCAAATTTTAAGTGGTTTCCTCCTATAGCTCAAGAAATATAGACATAAAGGCAAATAACACTTCACTTTCGGAACACCCTATAAGTTTTAGTATATGTTGCTATAGTGGCCACAGTTATACACCTTCTATGAAAATTTCAAGAGTCTACCTTTTATGGTTCAAAACTTAAGCCTTATACATGCAAATCACACCACTATCGAAACACCCTTTAATTTTTGGGTTTATTTTTTAGACTTGTTTATAAAGCGAACTAAGTTTTAATTATTGTTTGTAAATTTTTAGTGTATGCCTCCTACAGTTCAAGAAATAAACACATATTCGTGAATAACACCTCTCTATCGGAACACCCTATAAGTTTTAATTTTTGTTGCTATAGCTGCCACCGCTATACACCTTCTGTGAAAATTTCAAGAGTCTACCTATTATGGTTCAAAACTTAGGTCTTATAAATGCAAATGAAACCACTATCGGAATACCCTTTAAATTTTAGTTTTATTTTTTTATACTTGTTTATATAGTGAACTAAGTCTGAATTACTGTTTTTAAATTTCAAGTGTATCCCTCCTGCAGTTCAAGAAATAAACACATTCGAACACTATATGCTATAGCGGCAACAACTATACATCATCTGTGAAAATTTCAAGATTTTACCTATTACGGTTCCAGAGATAAAAGACGCTGACAGACGGACAGACGGACAGATATTGTAGTGAAAACAATAGGGTTACTTTTTTACACTTTGTGTACGGAACCCTAAAAACATGTAAAATGAAAGGGTACAATAAACTTTTGGTAAAATTTTCAAGAGTCTACCTATTATGGTTCAAAACTTAGGCCTTATACATGCAAATCATGCCAATAATTTTTAGGTTTATTTTTTCAGACTTGTTTATATAGCGAACTAATTTTAATTTAGTGCTTGCATATTTTTAGGGAATTCCTCCTACAGTTCAAGAAATAAGCACATATTCTTGAATAACACCTCTCTATCGGACCACCCTATAAGTTTTAGTATTTGTTGCTATAGCGGCCACCGCTATACACTTTCTATGAAAATTTCAAAAGTCTACCTATTATGGTTTAAAACTTATGCCTTATACATGCAAATCACACCACTATCGGAACACCTTTTAATTTTTATTTATATTTTTTTGTACTTGTTTATATAGCGATCTAAATTTTCATTACTGTTTTTAAATCTTGAGTCTATGCCTCCTACAGAGAAATAAACACATATTCGTGAATAACACCTCTCTATCGGAACACCCTATAAGTTTTAGTATTTGTTGCTATAGCGGCAACAGCTATACATCATCTGTGAAAATTTCAAGAGTCTACCTATTACGGTTCCAGAGATAAAAGGCGCTGACAGACGGACAGACATTGTAGCGAAAACAATAGGGTTACGTTTTTACACTTTGTGTACGGAACCCTAAAAACATGTAAAATCCTTTCATTTTACAATAGTAGATTAGATACAAGTAGTGCTGATGACGGACGTGGCTGTCTAGAAAATGTGCATTCCACTCGTGGTGGTGTCTAAAAATTAAATTTTCCCAGTTTTGTTTTATTTAGAAAAAGCATTAAATATTGAAATAATACGTAAATATTTTGAAATTTGCAGAGTTATTCTGTTTTTTTAAGCATAATATATACGCAAACGTGTAGTATGGGTTTTTACTAGATCAATTTATCGTCATGACAGCTAATAAGTATGATTTGGAAAACAGAACAGATGTGGAATTGCTTCCAATTGCTTTTGATTTGTCGGATATTGAAGACGACAGATCATCAAATAAATTTGAGGATGCATTTCGTATTCAGTCCCCGCACTCCGATTGTCATGATGAAGGTAGCTCAGATTCAAACACTATTCAAACAGTGCCGACACAAATGCACTTGGATCTTATTTAAGTGACTTGTCCTGCCATCGTCATCGAGTACAACAAGAACATGGGGGAGTCGAGTTTTGCGATCAACTGATAGAGTGTTACAGAAACTGGTTGAAGTCTAAAAAATGCACTCCATTTTGAGGGTTCCGTACCGAAAGGGTAAAAAGTGACACTATTGTTTTCGCTACAATGTCTGTCCGTCTGTCGGCGTCTTTTATCTCTGGAACCGTAATAGGTAGACTCTTGAAATTTTCACAGTGATGTTTTTTTTTATTTTTAAAGACAACACTATCTCTGCGAAGCTTTTTGCTTGTCTGCAGAAAACACCCAGAGTCTTTGGCGGGAATCGAACCCGCAACCTCCAGATCGATAGATTAGCGCGCTTCCAATCGGTCTGTCGAGGCACTCAATGTATAGCTGTTGCCGCTATAGCAACAAAAACTAAAACTTATAGGGTGTTCCGATAGAAAGGTGTTATTCACGAATATGTGTTTATTTTATGTAGGAGGCATAGACTAAAGATTTACAAACAGTAATTAAAACTTAGTTCGCTATTAGTCCGATAGTGTTGTGATTTTCATGTATAAAGTCTAAGTTTTGAACCATAATAGGTAGACGCTTGAAATTTTCACAGAAGGTATATATGTGGCCGCTATAGTAACAAATACTTAAACTTATAGGGTGTTCCGAAAGTGACGTGTTATTTGCTTTTGTCTTTATTTCTTGGGATATAGGAGGCAACTACTTAAAACTTGCAGACAGCAATTTAAACTATGTTCGCGTTATAAGCAACTATACAATATTAAACCTAAAAGTGAAAGGGTGCGCCGAAAGTGACGTGATTTGCATGAACATTGACTTTTTTAACCATAATAGACAGACTCTTGAAATTTTCACAAATGGTGTATTACTCTGACCCCTATAAAAACAATAAAAATTTAAAGGGGTTTTCCGACAGTGACGTGTTTTGCATGTATAACGACATATTTTTTGAACAATAATAGGTACACTCTTCCAATTTGTATAGAACATGTGTTGCCATGGCCGTTATGACAAATACTAAATATTAAAGGGTGTTCTGACAGTGACATATTTTTCATGTATAGTAACTTATTTTTAATAGTAATAGGTAGGGTATTGATATATTCATAGAAAGATAATTACCATGGCCGCTATGACAAATAACAAAATTAAAGGGTGGTCCGACAGAGACATGATTTGTACGTAAATAGCCTTATTTTTTGAACCGTAATAGGTAGACTCTTGAAATGTCTACAGTAGATTTTGTACCCGGCCGCTATAACAATTACTAATATCTAAAGGGTGTTCCATCAGTGACATGTTTTTCACGTATTTCTCCTGATATTTTTATAGAAGGTGTATTACCATGGAAGTCATAACAACAATTACTAAAATTTTACAATTAAAGGGTTACTCATAAGACATGAAAAAATTAACAACTTGAAAACTTTTTAAAGTTGTACTAAACATAGTACGGAACCCTACGCGGGTGAGTCTAACTCGCACTGGACTCATTTATTTTGATTTGTTAGTTGTAAATGCCTAGTTGAGCCATAGTAATAGCCGCACGCAAACTCTGTGCGTAAAATCTGATGTTTATTTGATGTCAGAAGAAAGTTCTGAGAAAAATTGTTTTTTATACTTCGATATACCGCACTTGATCAACAAGGGTATTAACTCAAAAATCTGAACATATTACAGTAAGCAAATCCCATTTAATAATATATTTACACTGTTTTTCTTTGAATTTTTTTGTAATTATTGCTAAATAAAAATAATACCTTTTTGTTGACATAAAGGTACTCAAGACACTACCATGAATATGGTCTCATATGCGGGTTTCGAGATGAAAGAGTAATCAGAATACGTTAAATTTTTTATAGTAGATGGATATGGATGTTGTTGGTTGATTTCTTTCAAAAAGTGAAAATTTAAAAATTTTGAGTTAATACCTCCTTGTTGATCAAGTGCGATATGTAGATGTTGTTTTAAATGAAACCAATGAATTAATTTTTTTATGCTTTTTGTTATGAATTGTTATTATATTTATTAATACAAATATATGTACATATGTATGGTGAATTTGAGTTTTTAAAAATACCTTTTTGTATTTTGACCAAGTAAAATCCCAAGACACACATACATATATGTGGGTCCTGTTTATAAGGACATGAATTTTGTATAAAAAATAAACTAAAAATTTTATTAAAATCAACCAAAATTAAAATTTCTTGAGACGGAAAGGGGTATAGATCCAATAAATGGTTTACAACATTTTTGAGTTTGGCTAAGATGCAATATGTTCAGGGGTTTCTAGTATTTTTTTGATTTCATTCAATTGTCCAAGACGTTTTGGACTATTAGATAGATAGTTGTATACATATCTAGGCAATGTTTCAACGGCTGAAGGAAGTTTTTATACAAGCATATGCCAACGAGTGATAAACACATTTTATAATAAAAAGATTTGGAATGTCTTTTTTTAGCAATTGAGCAATATTGAGTTTTTTCCGTCATTACTAAGGCACCATCAGCTGCAAATCCGATCATAATTTTTTGTTGTTTCTTTTATTGCATTTAAAATGATTAGCAATCATATTGTATAAAGATACCTAATCAGAGTGCTCTACAGCTAATAGTCCAAAAAAGGTCTTTTATTACAAAATTAATACAAACTCGTGCTACCAAACATAATGATTTCTGGTTAAACAAATCTTCAGATTCATCTATGCACAAGGAAAATGCATTTTCTTTTTAGCTGTAGCTTTAGTTCTACATAGGAATACATTGGAAGCAGTTTTAAAGTCTTAAAAAGAGGCTTGACATACCTTTGACCACTTTTACACCTTGCAATAAACGCCGCAACTTTTTCATGCCACTTTTTTCTTGTTAGTAAGAGGAGTTGGGTGGCAAGCGGGGTTGAAAAAGTTGCATGACAAAGCCAGACGAGGCATTTTTTGTTTTTTGTTTTTGATTATTTTCATTTTATTTTTTAAAGTGTTGTCTACTTTTTGACTACAGAAAAAACGACAAGTTGTATTTTTGTTTTGTATAAAAAAAATATTTCCAAATGATAATTTAAGATATATATGTATATATAAAAATTTAATTTTAAACAAAAATGTCACAAGAACAAATTGGGCGGTACTCTTAGTTTCGCAGTAACGGACCCCTAAAAGTATGTAAAGTATGGTAAATCTCGACTATTTTAGGGTAGAATGAGGTAATATGCGTGCGATTGGAAAGGTAATTAAAAGTATTATCCAAATAACACACAAGTATGGTTCGAACTATGTTTAGTTCAACTTTAAAAATTCAAGTCTATAATTTTTTACGTCTTATGAGGCATGCTTTAATTTTAAATTAAATATCAAGTGTTTGCCTACAATGTTAATAAGAGAAAGGCAAATTCCGCAACTTTAAGACATTAAGGGACCACCCCATTATTATTAAATTTATTTTCGTGTCTTGTTGTTACTGTAGATATTGTTAAATATAATATGTGTAAATTTTAAGTGTCAATATAAGGTTATATATGTAAAATCGAGTCATTATCGAAACACCCTTTAATTTTTGGTTTTGATATTTGTTCTAGGGGACAAATTTGTACATAGTTTGCGTAGGTGTAAAGTGTCTATCCGTTCCGGTTCAAAAATTACGCTACAACTATTCGTAAATATTTGCCACTCTCGCAAAACCCTTTAATTTTATTTTTTGTATTTTTTAAAACTGCATCACTATCGAAATACTCATTATATTTTAGTAATTATTGTTATAGATTTATATGAAAATAATAGGAGCCTACCTATTTCGGTAAAAAAAAGGCAATATAAGTGAAAAATATGTCCCTGTACTAACGCAGTAATTCACCTCCTGTAAAAATTTAAAGACTCTAACTATTATGGTTCAAAATTTAGACCGTATACATGCAAATCTCCTCACTATTTATTTATATAAATTTTAACTTTATTCCTCTTACTGATTAAGAAATAAACACATATATGTACGTTAAAAACGAGTCTCTTTCGGAACACCCTAAAAGTTTTAGTAGTTGTTGTTATAGCGGCCACAGATATAAACCTGTGAAAATTTCAAGAGTCTACCTATAACGATTCCAGAGATAGAAGGCGCTGACAGACATTGTAGCGAAAACAATTGGGTTACTTTTTACCTTTGGGAAACATTTTAGGTGAACAAACAAAAATTTTTTTTTTAATTTTCATTCTTTTTGTCAGAACATAGACAAGAAAATCCTTTAAAAAAAACTTTTTTTGTGCTTGCTTGATATTTTATAATATTTTTCATTAATGTCAATTTAGTTAGATAGTACTTTTAATTACCATTCCAGTGATACTCATATTATCTCATTCCATTAAATAGTTGAGATATACAAAATTTTACATAGAAACTTTAGGGGTCCGTAACTCCAAAACAAATTAAAATTAATTTTACAACAATATATTACTTATTTTTAAATATTTATAATGTGTGTGTGTTAATATTATATTAAGAATGTTTAATCGCTTAATCATAATAAAATACGTTTAGTTGATAATACAGTTGTTTGTTTATTTATTAACAACACAGAAAAGCATAAAAAACAAAACTTTCAAAAATAAATATTTTGAAAAAATTCAAATGTAAAAGAATACAGGGTTTCGAAGCAACTTTAAAAAAGAATAGGAAAAAAAACTCGGCGTTTGTTGCAAGGTGTAAAAACGGTCTTTGTCAAATGATCTGCTGCAGCTAACGGTATATTGTGTTCAAGAATAAAAAGTGCTAAATTTATTTTCGCTTTCTTGGCTTCAAAGTTTTCAGTGCAAACTATTGACTTAATACTGTGTTGATTATTTAAAATTGAGTCTGATGCATCCAAATGTTTTTTTGTAGTTGTGTGTGCTATCAAATTACTTTTTCCTGCGGAAGCTTTTTGTGTTTTTTTTTCTTTTCTCTGCCCAAACTATTATTTTCGGATCATTTATCCATTCATCTTTTAGTATTCTTTTGAATATAAATAAATATAATAAGTATGCACACATATATGCATACATATTTATGTAAGTATGTATATTTACACACAATTTGTTTTCAATCCTTACCGCTGCACCGGCTTCATCGCTTTTCCCTCAAATAAATTCATTAAATAAATATTTTAATTTATTCAGCACATACCACAGTTTAAATAGTTGAAATATTTTAACACTTTAGAGTTTTATATACATACATATGTACATACATAGGTATACGCTTGATCTTGAAAGCACGCTCACTAAACTTTTAAAATACTTTTTCTTTTTTGATAGTATTTTCTGTTCGATAAAAAATGTGTAACGGCAAACTATTCTTGTTCTTTTTTATTTTTTCTGTCTAACCTAAACAAGGGCGTAAGGCGTAAGGACGCCTAGCTTTGAACAAACCTAAAAAAGAACGCAACGTTTTGTAATAAACAGTACAGTTAACATATTTTATTTAGTAAAATCTAATAAATTAAGGCGAAAAATAGAGATAAAATGGCACCACTCTTATACAAAAAAAAAAAAAACAATAACATTTTTTTGCACCCAACTTTACTATCAAACGCTCTGTCAAAATTGGATTTGCCAATTGCGTTGACGCCGCTATTTAGGTTTGCTTCATACATTTTGTATGTACATGAGAATTTTTGACAGTTATTTTACGCCTTATGCTCTTGTTTAGGTTTAGCAGTTACTCATATCGTATAAAAGAGGATAGATTTCAATTTTACAACTAAAAATTAGCAACAAGAAATCTGCAGATCTGGCAAAAGTCCGCGAGAAACACGCACTTCAAGTTCACCAATAAGTAACCTATGTACACCATGTAATCGTTTCATGAATTTTTCAATTCTCTTTTGAACTTTCTTGTTTTTCATTGCCTCTCTACACCTCTTGCCATCACAAAACTGGTTTCATGCAATTGATTTCATGAAAAATGTCATCGTGTAATTTAGCTACAAGTACTACAAACTCGCAAGCTAATTTGTGGAAAATATTGCAACGATTGACTTTGACGAACAGATGTGTTACGGTGCTTTATACCTATTTAGAAAAAAAAGTCACACGTGTTTGTTATAAAATATGTCCTATTAAAAAAACTACAACTATGATAAAACGGTACTTTACTCACTTTTGCACAGAATAAGCATTTATTTGACTATAGTGCAAATACTATTTTTTTTTTCAAATTTCTTACCTCCTGCTCGGCCATACTGTGCCAATTCAATTGAGATGCTGGTACCACGTGGACAACTGAGAGATAGTTGTTCTGAATCACAGCCTGCTCGTTGATACGTCCTGAGTGTAGCTGCCAATAAAGCTGGAATTAAACAAATGCAACTTGTGTTATTTTTATTTAAATTGAATTAATGGAATTTATGTTTTATGCAAAATTTACATCCTACAACATGTTTGCGCAAATACCAAATCTATACATATGTACATACCAGAGATTAATTTAGTGTACAAATTGTATCCTCTATACACACAAAGCTACACAATGGACATCGAAAAAAATACATTGAAAAATGTATGCATGACTCACTTTATACACGAATAACTCTTGAGTGTCCACTTCTGTGCATTATATCTAAATGTGTACATTGAAGACATTAAAAGCATCGAATTAACTTTATATACGTATGCACATTCGGATTGAAGATACCATTGAATTTGTTTTGTAACTTCATAAGATAAATGTGTGTGTGTGCGGAGTAAAAGCAAACAGTGTTGCCGTTTTTTGTTGTTTGCACTTTTATTTAAATTTGGTTAGTTTTTTTTTTCCCAAAGTAGAAAAAACAATTAATGAAAATGTTACTTCTTTCTAAGGAATTGTATTAGAGATTTGAATTTGAAATATAGATTATTTTGTGTTTTAAATAATATAAAAAAAATACTTTTATTTATTTATTAATACTTCGCTTTGGTAAAATTAAGTGTAATTCAGTACAAACATTTAATTTAATATTGAAATTAATAACATTGAACTCGGTCCTTCGGACTATTTTTGTATAATAATAAATATAAATAAATACCCAATCTCACTTTTATGTCTCTAGTTCAAAAGTTACAAAAAACACCAATATGGCAACTCCCACCCATGTGTTTGCTTGTTAAAGCATATACACAAGATGTACACAAGTACAGTCATAGCCACACATAAATATCAGATGTACATGCCGAAAGAAAGGCAATGTCTTCAATGTATAGAAGGTGTACAGTGTTTTCAAGGTGTCCATTAAAATTGCTTGTACATTTCTACTATCTCTGATACAAACATATAATAAAACAGTAATTTTTTCCTGTCTGCCTGTGTTCGCATCACTTAAAAACTACTGGATGAATTTGAATAAAATTTAAGAGGATACACCTTATTAATGTCTTGATTCAAATATACGATACTTTTTTTTCCTCAAAAATATCTCATTTCAAAGAGAAATTAGAGAAAAGGCTGTGAAAGTACGCAATTTTACCGATTTAATCGTAATGCAAACTTGGCAGAAGCTTTTATTTTTAAAAGCGGAATATGTTAAACACTATTTGCAGAACGCCACACTAATTTTAGAATTTTATATAATTTTTGGAATTTTATCCAGGACTAAAATTTTTTGATTTAAACAATTGTTTTTAAGTTTACTTAATTTCCTTTTTTTTGAAAACTTAAATTTCTTTATTTAATGGGTCGATTTTGGATGGCAACCCAACCCCAGTTGTGTTTTCAGTTGCCGAAATTGTATTGCGTATGGCAACTGGTAACAAAAAGTTGTTAATTTCAGTTGCCAAATTGGCAACCATAAATTTGTGGTTGCTGTTGATTTTTTTTTCACTGATTAGGCAAAAAAGCGGTAATTCTGAAGAAAACTAGATTTATTTTTTATATAACTTTGTATATTTAACAGTTTACATACATAAATATTTAAAACAAAATTAATATAATAAACATACATACATACATACATATGTATGTATTTCTCTAAATTGTACATTTCAAAACCATAAAGTAACACAACACTTCAGCAATTAATATAAAAAAAAGGAAAACAAATGGAGTTGTTGCCTATTGGAAATAATCATTTTATTTATTGTATTTTTATACCCTTCACCACAGGTGGAAAGGGTATATATAAGTTTGTCATTCCGTGTGTAATTTCTACAATATTCATTTCCGACCCCATAAAGTATATATATTCTGGATCCTTATACATAGAGAAGTTGATTAAGATATGTCCGTCTGTCCGTCTGTCCGTCTATCCGTCTGTCCGTGTTAGTGTGGTAATGTCATTTACCAAGGCACCAGAAGAGATACAAAAAATTTAAGCACACCAATCTGTCAGGCATAGTTTCGAAAATTTTGGTATTGCAATTCAGCAACATCGGATCATTCCTTTGGAGGCTGCGGGCCAAAAACCACGCCCACCTATATTTTTTTTTCACGTTTTTTCAGGTTTTTTTAAATTTTTTTCAGCTTTAATGTTTCTGTTTTGCCTTTTTTCTCAAATAAATATTAGACTGCGACAGGTAGATCGCAAGGAGTGCATACAGATCTCGGGGGATCAATAACCCCCTGCGAGGGGCGATTTTTGTTTGTTTTTAGATTGGTAGGATTTTTCTGCTTTGATTTGTATTAGTGACCTTAATAGAAAGCAATACACAGAGAGGTAGCCAATGGACCCACAGGGTACCCACTGATAAATAGGAGCAGTTAAAAGGACCCCCATGTGTCAATATGAGGAAATTTTTTTTTTAAGGATTTTTTTTTTGCTTTAGTCTGACCATTCTAACTCAATATAGATTGGAGAAAGGTCCAAAATTTAACAAAAAAATTTCAATCGAATTTAAAAAAAAAAAAAATGTTTAAAAATTTTTTAAAAAAAATTTTAAAATTTTTTTTCAAAAATATTTACAAAAAAATTTACAAAGCATTTTCAAAAAGATATTTTACAGAAAAATATTCGAAAAAAAATTTTTTTAAAAAATTTTCCAAAAAATTTTCGAATAAAATTTTACAAAAAATTTTTAAAAAAATATTTTTACAAAAAATTTTTACACACAATTTTCGAAAAATTAAAACAAAAATTTCAATATTTCTTTGAAAATGAAAATCATGACTGTAACATAACATATATTTAATATTAAGAATATACATATGTATGTATGTGTGTATATAGAGTAACATATTTTTATTTTAAATGCGTTTGATTTTTAAATAGGTTATATCTTTGTTTTAAAACCTAGGTGCATTAAACACATAGACATCATTAGGATACCGACTACAAACTGTCAAAAATGAAACGTTGTGGCTGTCGTCAACTTAGGCTAATTTCTATTTTATTCAACAAAAGAAAATGTCACAAAATTGTAAATTGCAAATTTATATATAAACAAAAAGTTTTGGAGGAAATATTTATAATTTTTTGAAAAAGTTATTTAATTTTATAAAATCAAAATAAGTATTTCTACAACAATGTCAGAGTTTGCGATGTAGCTGTCGTCTTCAATATCTTTAAGTAGCTGACAGCACGGCGACAATTGTAGCAAACGGAATTTGTTTTCATTTGTCTTCTATTTTTTTAACTTATGAATAATGATTTTTTCTCATACGAATTTATTTAAGTAAAGAGTCAACAATATGGATAATGCTGTACATGTCTGTATAAATAAAATCACCGTGGTGAAGGGTATAGAAGATTCGGCACGGCCGAATATAGCACTTTTACTTGTTTTAAATGCGTTTGATTTGTAAATAAATGATATCTCTGTTTTAAAACCTAGGTGCATTAAACACATAGACATCATCACGATACCGACTACAAACTGTCAAAAATAAAACGATTATTTTTAAGTCAGCGAAGCTACATGGCTACACGGCCACCGTTGTGGCTGTCGTAAACTTAGGCTAATTTATATTTTATTCAACAAAAGAAAATGTCACAAAATTGTAAATTACAAATTTATATACAAACAAAAAGTTTTGGAGGAAATATTTATAATTTTTTGAAAAAGTTATTTAATTTTGTAAAACCAAAATAAGTATTTCTAGAACAATGTCAGAGTTTACGATGTAGCTGTCGTCTTCAATATCAATAAGTAGCTGACAACACGGCGACAATTGTAGCAAACGGAATTTGTTTTCATTTGCCTTCTATTTTTTAACTCATGAACAATGATTTTTTCTCATACGAATTTATTTAAGTAAAGAGTCAACAATATGGATAATGCTGTACATGTCTGTATAAATAAAATCACCGTGGTGAAGGGTATAGAAGATTCGGCACGGCCGAATATAGCACTTTTACTTGTTACTAATCAACTATGCTGTAAAAATTAATCAACGATGACTACTCAAACTATACAAATAAACCTTAGCTGACTAAGCAAAATTGTGCAGAAAAAGATTCAATATTTTTATATTTATTAAAATACATTTTAATATTAATTTATAAATATTTATTTAATATATAAATTTACATATTTAAATATTTTTATTCGCTCAATTATGACTGCGTTCTTAGGCTTTTTTGAAATTTAATCGCTCCTGCTACTGTAAAGCATCTGAAAAACGAAGAAATATAAAGTTATAAAATATTTTAAGTGGACCAAAGTATGTATATACCTCGAGGTTGATTATCAACTCACATAAGCTTCCCAGAAGCATATTTTTCTCATCTACCTTCCTCATTGTACTCCAGCAGATCTTCCGAGCAGATTGCGGGGATTTCAGCAGTATTCCCGGACGTTGATTTAAGCTTATGCAACTATGTACATACATACATAATATAATAATAGAAGGTAATTCCATTCTCTCTTTTCGTCGCCATATTAACGTTCTGACGTTTGCGGGAATTATTTCAATTTGTGCTACCATATCACATACTTTGTGAAATCTCATTTTTTTCCTTTATTTGAAATTTTAAAAATTAAAAGAAGAAACAAGCCTTAAGATTATGTGTTTAAATAAACAAAGGGAAATTGTTTTCCATACGGTAGTAATAAACTACTTTTGCAAAAATTCACAAATAAGATTTTTTAATTTCCCTACATTTGACAAAAGTGTCTAAGTTTCCGTTTTCTTATTAAGAAAAGGCACCCCTGGTATGTTCATTAAAGAAAATATATTTTTTTTAGCTTAGATGGGAAGCTAATCTGTCAGGAGTGTCAAGAAAAATTGACAATTTGAATATCATAGGATCCTAAAATTAAAAAGTTTGGTTAATTTTATTATGAATGAGGGGGCTGCATGCAAAATTGCTTGAAAGTAAAATCGAAAAATAACCCAAGAAATCCGCAAGCAGAATTGGGTAATATTTTATATAAAAAGTAACTCCAAAATATTGAATGCTTCGTAATTTTTTAAAATTTTTCAAATGGTCAATTATCCAAAACGTTTTAATGAAATATGCTGATACCATATTTGAGCGGTTTTATATTCACCCTTATTCTACTTGGCGACGTCGTCGGCACTTTTGACCGGACATCATTTTATATTGATGTCAACTTCAATTTGATTATAATTTTGTAAATAATAATGCTCTTATGACGACGTCAACTGCTTATCGATAACACTGTTCTGTAGAGAAATATTCTTTTAAAAAATTTAATGTTTTGGAATGATTTCAAACGCTTAATAAGAATCTCATTTAAGTTTTTTTTATCACGTCGAGATTTTCCATTTCTTCAACTAATTTTCCGTATTGGGTCAAACTTGTTATTTAAATCTTTTCTATTTTAAATTTTGTTGGCACTTCAGTTGTTTTTAAAAACCAAGGCGACGAAATCGCCGTCGGTACAAGAAAAATTCAACATCATATATTCTTACAAAATACCAAATAAAAATAAAAAGTCATCGATAAATGTTGATGTCAACAAAGGGAATACCAATTCAATTTAGTGAAAGGTCGTCGTATTATGTCGACAACGCCAAATGTAATAGGAGTGATTATCAAGAAATTCATCAATAAGAGTGTAAATACAACGTTTTATGTCCTAAAAACTAGCTAAGTAGTAGTTAGTAGTAAGTAACATTAAAGATTTATTAGAATTAAAAAAAAAATATCTATGCACTTACTGCCAGTATTGAACTTTTTATATTTTTTTGCCAAATTTTTCTAATTTTTTTACGGTAATTATTCATTTGGGGATTTAAAATTTTTGTTTTTGCGGCGACTTTTCATAAGGTCAATTAACATGCAGCTTAAATAAGATTGTAATATAATTTTTTTCTCAATATAAAAGTGTAGCTATAAAAGATTAAGGAAATCATAATCTACAAGATTTATTCCTCATAAGTTTCATTATTAAACAAAAGTACGTTTTTATTTTATGTTATTTATGTAAATTACACACTTTTTTAAAATAATTTCCAAAATATTTTTTTTTTCGTTTCTACTTGTGGTAACACTTTTTTTTGCTGTTTACATAAAAACAAGGTATATTTATTTTACTAGGTAGTGGCGCACACTGTGGCCGTGTAGTGTATTTAATGGTCTTAAATCAAGGAGGTTGCGGAACTTCATGAAATTTTGCACACATTTATTTTAAATTTTTTAAGAATTTCAATTTCTTTTTTTACAAAAATACGCCCACTTTTACGCCCACCTCCCATACAACTTAAATAGAAAATGGAGCATAACTTCTATGATTTTAAATATATTAACTCAATTTTCATAAAATGTTAATATTATAATTGTAGAATGACCTCCTGAAAATATGAACTTAATCCGCCCACTTTTACGCCCACCTCCCATACAAACGATATTTCAAAAATGCAATATGTTTATTTTTCGCAAAAATGCATATAACATCCGTCCACTGTAACACCCACCCCACATACAACTCCAATATAAAAATTTTCCGTACAAATCAATGTACAATTTTGCCGTGTCTATACAATATATTTGGAATTTCTCAGCGTCTATTGCCTGACTGCAACTAATTGTGGATAATATAATTTTGAACCGAAGATTTCGTTCTGGCATTGCTCTCCCCAAAGCTTTTCGTTGGACGTCCACGTTTACCATCCACTGTATCATCCACTACTTCATCAGTCAACGTATAATAATGTGTTAGCCATTCCTCATTGTCATTAAAAAATCTTTATGAAGTACGCTGACTCTTGTTCCACTACTTTAAAAATTGAGGCATAAATGTTTGTTTCAAAAACCGTCTGAACTTTTCTTGAGTTTTCTCAGACACTATTTTATAATTCCGAAAACTACACGAGTTATAAGATCAATATCTTTTTTACATTGAATGTTTATAACGGATAACGGAGTTAATTTTTAAGAGAAAAAATGTGATCAATGTTAAGTTATTGATTAAGTTATATATAAAGCTCTTCATTTAATGTGTAGTAAGTTTACATTTAGATTTTTTGTTGTTTAGTCAACGTACCAATATTGTTTTTGTAATCGGGACTCAAATCTAAGTTTTTTCTATATAGTACACATGCAATGAAATTTTCGTATTTCTCGATCCCAAATTGGCACCGGCTTCGTGAACGAGTAGCAAAGAAAGAAAGAATGCAGAGTTGTTTTGCACCTGTAAAATAACGCATAACGCATATTTTTTACCGTAATTTTTTGGTTTTTCATTGTTTTTTCGGCGGCGGGCAAATTGGGGCAGGTTTTTTTTTTTAGTCTGTTAGCTGAGACTCTCAGCTTTAATTTGGTATAGGACTCCATGTGTCGCACTGCTTCGCACACAACTAAAAGTCTAACGGAAAATCATAAATGTTTTTATTTTTGGTTTAAAATATATTGTCAAAATAATTTTTTTTGCAATTTTTAATTTTTTTTTTTTTAATATACATATAATGCTTAATGTCCATTTTAATTAAAAAAATACTTATAAGGTACATTCGGTGTATAGTTTATAAGTAACAGGCTTTTGAATATGACATAGAAAACTATCACATTTGAGACTTGTTTACATACTTCAACTTTGCGCTGCTCGGGACAGAAAACCAATGGAGATATTTGCATGAAATTTTTTACACAAGACCTTTAGATAGTTTTTGACCATCTGTGCAAAAATCATCAAAATCGAAAAGCAGATCCAAATTGATTTATTGCCGCAGTGGCCACAGTGTGTGGCGTCCCTACAACAATACAAGAACAACATGGCATTTAGTTGTTGCTTTGTAGTTCGTAATGTCAAAAAACATATAAGAAAATTGAGAAGGCGTGTATGTGTTTTATTGCTTTCTCACTTCTACACTATAAAATTTCTGAACACATACAACTTTTGACATGTCGAACTACTAAATCAGCTGGGCGGACGACACTACCTATTAAGATAAATATACCTTGCATAAAAACATAATTCAATAAATCCGGCAAACTTCAAACATTTTTGAAATGGAACTACTTTGTATTATTATATCATGCATACATACATATGTAGTCTGTGAAGAATAAAATAATAAAGTAAAAATTTGAATTAGTTACTATTGCTTGAGTGAAATTTCAGCCCTACCTCTTCCGCAGCAACAAGGGTCTTCAAGGAAAGAATGCTGGCGACTCCATGTTAACACATTCTATATTTTTAATAAGTTTTTTATGCAGCAAACTACTTTTTACATTTATTTTCTTTTCATATTTATTTTAATATTTTAAAAACACGCGGATATATTTTACAATTTACGACTCAAATTACAGTGGCAGAGTTGTATTTTACAAAAAATTCAACTCTGCTACTGACATTCATTTTTTTTTGTGTATGTATGAGTTTTCATTGTTCATGTGTTAGTTTCAATCATCCATTTCTTGTAGGATATAAAACAAAATTTTTACATATAATATACAGTGGATCAATAAAGTTTAGGCACACCATGATTTTCAAGAGTGTTCTGTCAATAGCTTTGCGTCTGGTTCACTTAATAAAATAATTTTGATATCGTTATAAAGATTGATAGTTATATTGACCATTTATAACAAAAAATAATTTATATCTTATTATTTCTAATATACAACGCTTTAAAACTAAAAAACAAACTGCATTTAAACTGTTGTATAACGGTAAATTTCCACTTTTTTATTTCAATTCATGTTTATGCACATGTTAAATCCTCAGTAGGCGAGAGTTTTAAATGTAAAAAATATTCTTGGTATTTAATTCGCCACGAAAACAGGAAAATGAGCAATCGTTCAGAAATTTCCGTAGATGTCCGTAAAATTATTATAAATCTTCATGCACATGGAAAATCCTATCGCGAAATTGGTGTTATTGTACAGAGGCCCTATACCAGTGTAAGAAACATCATAATACATTATGAAAAAACCAACAAATTAGAGCGTGAGAGGAAAAGTGGACGTCCAAAAAAATTTACATCTCGTCAGGAGCGTAACATTGTTGCTGCAGTAGCTCAAAATCCTAAGATTTCAGCTGTAGAATTGTGTCAGCAAATGAAGAAAAGTTTTGGTGAAGACCTTAATCCACAAACAATAAGAAATACGTTGCACAGAGCTGGATATCATGGAAGAGTTCCCCGTCGCAAACCTTGTCTTTCACATATAAACAAGAAAAGGCGGTTAGAGTTTCCAAAACTCCACATTAATCAGCCTGAAGTCTTCTGGAACAGTGTGATATTTAGCGATGAATCGAAGTTTAACATTTTTGGTTCAGATGGTCCACAAAAAATTTGGCGAAAAGCAAACAAAGAGCTTCAAGAAAATAATATTATTAAGACTGTGAAGCTCGGTGGTGGTAATGTTATGGTTTGGGGATGTATGGCGGCATCTGGAGTGGGAAATCTTGTCTTTATAGACGACAAAATGGACAAGCACTCTTATTTAAATATTTTAAAAGAGTGTTGCGAAGCTGGGCTTAAATGGGAAATTCTTGTTCTAACAAGATAATGACCCAAAACATTCTTCAAATCTTGTGCAGGAATGGCTTATATACCACTGCAAACAGTTAAAAACCCCTCCGCAATCGCCAGACACGAATCCTATAGAGTAAATTTGGCACTTACTGGAGAAAAAAATACGGAAACATCACATTACATCCAAAGAATCACTTAAAGCGCCACTTTGCTTAGAATGGGAAAAAAATACTCCTGATGAAACATCTAACTTGGTAAGAAGTATGAGTAGACGTTTAGAAGCAATTATCCAAGCTAAAGGAGGTTCGACCAAATACTAGACATGCAAAAACCACGAATAAACCGAACATTTTCACATGTGTGCCTAAACTTTTTTTACATAGACTTACCTTATTTTTTAGTTTAAAAGCCATTGTATATTAGAAATAATAAGATATGAATAATTTTTCGTGTAAATGGTCAATAAACCTATCAATCTTGAAAACAGCATGAAAATTATTTTATAAAGTTATGCAGATGAAAAGTTAGTGGCGAAACACTTTTGAAAATTATGTTGTGCCTAAACTTTATTGATCCACTGTACATACATAGAATTTAGATTAGATTAGAGATTTAAGATATAACTTGTCGGAAGAAAATTTGGAGGCAATTATGATTGCAAAACTAAACTCTAATAATTTTTGAACATAGATTACTTAAGCAGAAAAATTATCATTGTTTGAAAAACATTTAATTATATATAACGATTTCATCATAAATTAAAACAAAAAAACTTTTATTTCTGCTCGAAAAAATAAAAGTCAAAAATAACTGTTATTTTTTATCGAAAAATAAATGTCAAAAAACAACTTTTATTTCTGCTGAAATTTTAGCTAAAATCGGTCGACCCGTTTCCGTAGTTTGTGGTGACAACAAAGTGTACACTTCTTTTTATATATACATATGTATAGATATAAAACAAAAACGTACTTTGGTTTAATAATGAAACATATGAGGAATAAATCTTGTTATCGATTATGATTTCCTTAAACTTTTATAGGTACACTTTTCTACTGAGAAAAAATAAAAATTTACCCTTTCTCTAAATTGCAGATTTCAAAACGGTATTAGTAACAAAAATACACACTTTTAGACTTTAATATGAGCAAAAGATAACAATCTACGTGGTGCCTTTTGGAAATAATCATTTTATTTACTTATATATTTTTTATTTTACTTTGAATTACTTTTTTCTTGCTTATTTATAAAAAACTTTTTGATTAAAGTCATTTATTTCCAGTTGCTAGACTTTCAAAATAGTATTATCGATAACTTTACAGAAACTGAAAAAAGTTGCCGTACGTAATACCAATTTATTTTCCATCCATCTATTTTCGGTTGCCATCCATAATCGACGTATAAGTTTAACAATTTTTTTAAATCAGTCAAATCAATATTACAATTAATAAAAACAGATATCACAAAGCATGAAGGTAATTTGATTCTCTCTTTTTGTCGCCATATTAACGTTCTGGCGTTTGCGGGAATTATTTAAATTTGTGCTACCATATTACATACTTTGTGAAATCCCATATTGCGTTTTTTTATTATCTGAAATTTAAAAAAGAAACAAGCCTTAAGCTTATGTGTCCGAACAAGCAAACGAAAATTGTTTGAGTTTAAAAAGAAAAAAAGTTATTTGTCCCTTTCCATAAGGTAGTAATACAGTTTTGAAATAATACACTGGGTTGAAATACTCAGTTTTCGAGGATTAATTCAAAAATCAAATTTAAATCTGATTGCAGAAATCGTCAAAATTGATTGCAGTTGCTTACAGCCTATAAAATTATACATCACTACCTGAAAACATAAATATATTAAGTGCTCTGGTGTGTTTGCAGTAAGAGATCAAAATCAAAGTTTTTGCATTTTTTTTTTTATTTTTGGAACAGAAAAACTGAAAATTTACTTTATTAAAAATTTTTTTTTTTTTTTTAATTATTAAAAAAGTGACCAATTTAGTTATGGAACCATCAAGTTCAGGTAGTTCTGCGAATATCATGGTAAAGTTTGTGTAGCAAATTTGGTGTGGAAGTGTTTTTTTGTGATTTATGTTAGAAGTGCAAAAAAATTTTAATTTTCATAGTTCAAGTGGGCATATAATTATTATTCGTGTACATTTGTGTCGAGATTTGTGGTTTGGCTGCCGATTTTTCGTCATTTTGCCGATTTTTACTCTAAAAAGTCACTCAACTCAGTTGAGTTGTCTAAAAGACAACTGCTACCATGATAAAATAATACAAGGTAGTTCCATTTCAAAAATGAATTATTGAAGTATGTTTTTATGTAAACAACAAAAAAAGCGCTGCCACTAATAGAAATAAGAAATATTTATTTTGGAAATTATTTTAAAAAAATGTGTATTTTATAAAAATAACATAAAATAAAAACGTGCTTTAGTATAATAGTAAAACTTATGAGGAATAAATCTTGTTATAGATTATGATTTCCTTAAACTTTTATAGGTACACTTTTGTACTGAGAAAAAAAATTATATTTCAACCTTATTTAAGCTGCATGCTAATTGACCCTATGAGAAATCGCCACAAAATAAAAAATCGCCAAATCAATAATTAACGTAAAAAATAGAAAAAATGAAAATTTGGCAAAAAAAAATTTTGTAAAAAAGTCAGTAGTGTCATTAAGGGCATTGACTTGTTTTATATTTTTTTAATTCTAATAAATCTTTAATGTTAACAATTCTGTAATTTAAGGTAAACAACGTAACTACTTAGCTAGCTTTTAGGACTTCAAACTGTTGTTTTTACACGCTTATTGATGCATTTCCTGAGAATCACTCCTATTCCATTTGGCGTCGTCCACACAATATAGGTTGGTATTCTCTTTGTCGACATAACATTTAACGATGAGTTTTTAATTTTATTTGTTATTTGTAAGAATATGTGACGTTTAAATTTTGTTGTATCGACGACGATTTCATCGCCTTGGTTTATAAAATTCAAAATGGAAAAGATTTAAATACAAGTTTGACCCAATTCGGAAAATTAATTGAAGAAACAGAAAATTTCGACGTGATAGAAAAAACTTAGAACAGATTCTTATTAAGCACTTTCATTGCACAATATAAAATTTTTATTAAATGAATATTTTTCTACAGTGTTATGAATAAGCCGTCGAAATCGTCTAAGAGCTTTAGGGAATGCAAAATTATAATCAAATTGCTGTTGACTTCAATATAAAATGATGTCGGCTCGTCAAAGTGGTGACGAAGTTCATGGTGATAGTTATTAAAACATTTTGGATAATTGTCCATTTGTAAATTTTTCAAAAACGACAAAATATTACCAAATTTCGGATTTCTTAGGTTATTTTTCATTTTTGCTTTTGAGCAATTTTGCATAGAATTATTTTGCATGCAGCCTCCTTATTCACAATAAAATTAACCAAACTTTTTAATTTTAAGTTCCTATAATTGTGCAACTTTCAATTTTCTTGATACTCCTGACAGATTAGCTTTCCATCTAAGTTAAAAAAAATAATTTCTTAAATCAACATACCTTGCCTTGGGTAACTTGTACTTAATAAGAAAACGGGAACTTAGACACATTTGTCAGATATAGGGATATTAAAAAATCTTATTTGTGAAATCCTGCAAAACTGTATTACTATTAATTTAAACTAAAACAATTTTTGTTTGTTTACTTACATACATAAACTTAAGGATTGTTTCTGTTTCTAATTTTTAAAATTTCGAATAAAGGGAAAAAACGCAAAATGGGATTTCACAAAGTATGTGATATGGTAGCACAAATTTAAATAATTCCCGCAAATGTCAGAACGTTAATATGGCGACAAAAAGAGAGAATGGAATTACCTTCTATTATTATATCATGACTGCTACTGATGAGTTGTAATTTGAAACAACTTCTACTGATGAGTTGTAATTTTTTTAAACTTTTGATAACCAAACTAACACAGGGTTGTAAACGGTGAAACTACAACGGAGTTGTAAAACAATTTAAATTCAACTTAAAAGATTTTGACAAGTTGAGTTGTAATTGATAATACCAAATTGTAAAATTTCAACTGAAGTAGAGTTGAATTGTAAACCGTAAAAGGGGCCTAAATTTTAAATTCACAATATCTATACATATAATAAAACAGTAAAAGGACAATTTTTGTACATGAAACATTTTTTTGGAAGTTTTGTTCCTGGTGGAGATATAATCGAAATAGAATGCAAAACAGCAATTTTTAGAATTTTTGTCTGTCTGCCTGTGTTCGCATCACGTAAAAAGCACTGGATTAATTTTAATAAAAGTGTGATCGAGCAATTTTAGGAATAAACGCTCAAATTATTTAAAAAAACGAAATCACAATTTTTTCCCTTGCGATGTTAGAACCATAGATAACACATAAATGGCCAACTCTCCAAATGTCAAAAACGTGGCTACAAATGTCTTCACACATACGGGTACGATGTGAATTCAACACACTTAGGGGATTAAAATTTTTATTCACATTTATACACTATTACGCGATATTTTATTGCTCTTTCCAAATATTTAAAAAATTTTTGAATTTTTGCACAAAAAATTATTTAACAATTTATTGTATTTTAAATTTTTTAATACAAAATAAATTTAATTTTGTTGACATTTGTTTGGTGAAATTTATTTCTACACAGTTTTGTATTTTTTTGTTTTTTAGGGGATGAAACTTTTCAAATCAGTATAATAAATATTTAAAATTAGCATTTAATCTAACGTTTTTTTGCACATAAATATATTAGAAAAATACAAAATTCATATTTTTATTAAAAAGCAAAAGAATTATTTAATTTTAACATCAAAAATTGAATGTAAAAAAATATTCTAATTTTACAAAATATTTTATACAACTATGTGCAGTTTAGGTGCTGTGGGGAATTTTTTTTTTAAACCAACACATACAATTTTGCCTACCAATACATTCTTAGACTTAGGTTTTTTGACAAGAGACTTAGGTTTTTGACGTTTTAGTTGACTATCTATGTGTTATCTATGGTTAGAACTTAAAAAACGTCACACCGCAGAAAATATAAAAATTGAAATTTAAAATGTGTTACATAATTATGATATAACAAACACAAATATACTCTGTGACAACAGACAACGGTCGCAATTTAATAAAAGCGATTGAACTTTTGTTGGAGATCAAAATCAAAATCAAGATTTTTTTAAAAACGTTGATATCGGTATTATTTTTTTATGTATACTATTTTAGTAAATAAGCTTAATTTCTTTAGCAACTGATTTTTCCCGGGAAGCTCGGGATTGCAATTATTTTTTTCGGTTTCCAGGGAAATGAAAAAGTCCGGAAATTTTTGAGATGAATTAATTTTTGAGATGAATACTAACTAATTCGTTTAAAAAATTGAGTCAAATAGCTTAAGGTGGGATGTTTTTTTTTTTTTTGCTTACAACTGTATAGATGTAGAATTGTTTTAATTAAACTTGGGTGCTTTCTACTTCTATGAATTTTTATAATGAAGATATTGAAAATCGTGTTTAAACCAAGTAAGACCATAAATAAAAACATTGAAGTGGTAACGGTTTAAAGTTAATAGTCCATCCATTGCTAAAAATAATAAACTCGACAGCGATATTTCAAATATATTGGAAACTATCGAGAATGAAGTTGTTTTAAAAGAGATTCCATCAGACGTTAATTCAATTGTTGATATCGTTGAGAACCTCGATAATCAGAACCAAATCCAGGAACTTTAAATTCACATCATTACAATGAGAATGAATACTTTGATGAAGGTGAAAAGCTGGGTTGTAGTGGAGTTTTTAACTCGATTAACAGTTTGATAGCGACGATAATATTCCTATATCTAACAACCTTAACCTCCTATATCTAACAACCTCAACCACACACAAATGCCTCAGAAATAAAAGCTTTTCTTGGAATGAACCTTCAGGCTAGTTACAGAGACTATTAGTCATCTCGACCAGAATAAAACGACGGCTATATATCGAAAATAAAAAGCATTAATTGGATTTTAGCTAATATCCACTTGCGATGTTCCTCTTTGTTTAGGCAAAACGAATTCCTATTTTAAGCACTTTCATAAATGAAGCTATTACATATGCTTGTATGATATTTGATATGATATATCAATATCATATCAATATCATAGGATAAATTTATTTTTTTTACATTTTTTTTTTCAATAAATAACATTCGTAAATAAAAGCCAAATTGTAGCGGAACAACATATTATTTATTAATTATTATATTATAATTTATTAACTATTGTTTCATTTAGTCAATTGTTTGTTTTATCATAAAGTAAAATCAGTTTGTTCATTTATTTTATTGAGTGCGTCTATTTGTATTTTTTAAACTGTAATTATGAGTAGTAATTTGTTTTACTTCTTTGCTTATTGCTCAGTTCAATTTACATCCTTCTCTTATTAATTGATTATTGTTGTTTTGGATATAATTAAATTGTTTTCTATTGTTTATGTTTGCTCATTTTTATTTCTCAATTGTACTCCAATGTAAAAACCACTCAATACTCATTATTTATGTAAAAGGATTAACGGTATTAAATTCTTAAATTTGTTTTAAAGCTAAGATTAGATCTTTTTGAAAATAAAAATTCATTCGTTTATGATCTCTTGACCATTAAAGTCAAATTAAAATAGAAAGCGGAGTTTTATTAAAAGAACTTAAACAAAGAAGACAAATTAAGACTTTTATAGTCCGATTAGTCTCTTTGTTTATAAATAATAACAAGTACTACCCAACTTGGACGTACATCGTCTGGTCTGGGTTTACTTCATAATTTAATAAAACATAAACCTTATTAAGAAGAAAGATTTATTCCTCCTTCTTACAACTGGCGCCCAACGAAAATTTTATGGTTCATCCAGAATTATCCAAAAAAAACTCCAAGTGATTGTCACATCTTCAGGGAATTGCATCACAGTGGTTATTTACATAAGTGCATTATTTCATCACTGTTGTATCATAATTCCTTTGTTGTTGTTGTATTGATCATTGTTGTTCATCTTTAATAACGGTTATTATTTCTAACGGAAAAGTATAATCTCCTCTTTATTTGCAAAATACGTAGAGCTTATAACAGGATTCTCAAAAAAAAATAGTTTAAGTGCTTTTGTTGGAATCGTAGAATATGAGACGAAGTCCTCGCAATACTACTGCTATTAATAATAGGGCATTCTAAACACACAAAATGGTGCTGAAAACCAAACTCCCAATGGTGTTGGGGTCCAACCAACTCAAAGAAATATTTCAGCAGCAAACTCTGAAACTCCAGTAAATATGGTTTTAACTGATGTTCAGTTTAGAGAACTTTTAGGTGGTTTAACGACGAGACCAGAATTAAAGTCTACGTTTAGTAATTGCACCACACGTTTTAATGGTGGTCGCAATTCCACAAAAGTCGAAGATTTCTTAGCTACAATACTTGTTTACAAAGAAGCCGAAAATATCTCAGATTTTTATGCCCTACTTAGTCTACCTCTACTTTTAGAAGGTTACGCATCTACATGGTGGCAAGGAGTTCGACATGAGGCCAAAACGTTCGCTGATGCAGTTGAGCTCTTGAGAAAAGCTTTTGCTCCGCAAAGCCAGATTGGCGTATTTTTAGCGAATTTTTTCAAGAAAAACAGAAAATGTTTGAGTCCACTGACCGTTTCGTTTGTAGAAAAAGAAGACTTTTTGCACAGCTGTCTGAGAAAGTATCAGAAAATGTAATGCTTAATATGATATTCGGTCAATTATGTATTCAGATAAGAGAGAAAATACCTCGAGGTAGCGTTTCTAACTTCCAAGAGTTATTATGTAAGGCCAGAGAAGTAGAACAATTTGTCTCGGAAAATAAACAGGAAAGAGTAGAAAGAAAGAAATCTTTTGAAACACCACTAATGACAGTTTTAAAATGTACCTACTGCAGGAAAAAGAAACATTTAGCTGAGAATTGTTTTAAAAAAATCGAGGCTGAAAAGCATAAATATGTAAAAGAGCCAGAAACAAAACTTAATTGTTACGGGTGTGGAGCAGCTGGTTTTTATCGCTCAAACTGTCCATCTTGTAATAAAGATAATACAATTGGACAAGAAGAAAAGCTTGACTTTAATGCGCTTCATACTTCTTTGGTAGGAAGAAATGTCCCCGTTGTAAGCATAAACATTGCAGGGTTAAATGGTGAAGCATACTTTGATACCGCTGCTAGAACCAGTGTTGCCGGTTTTCTTCTGTACTAAAAATTGAAATTGTTTACTCTACAACTGTTGATACTATTATAGGTAAACGCTTTAAAAGAATAAAGTTCATATGTTTACCAAATGCTACTTGTAATAAAACCTTAATAGGAATAGATTTCCTGGAAGAAAATGGGATCGTGTTAGATCTAGCCCAACGTACGTGGCATTTTAAAGATGACCCAATTACAATTTTTGATTTTAAATTAAGCCAACCACAAATAATTAACAATATATCTTTATCGGAAAAAGTAATGCCAAATGAAGTGAAAGAATTTTTGTCTTGGTTTGAAAAGGGTAATAACGAGTATTCACTTGGTGGAATAAAAGAAATTTTTGGAAACTCCATTCCTGAGGACTTAGAACTTCCACAACCCTCAAATTTATTTCCTCCTCCTAAAAAGGTAAAAAACAACAATTACTCTTAAGAAATTTTTAAACCAATAGAACTAAACTCATTAGAGGTAAAATTAAGGCCAGCTGAAGCTTCACATTTATCGGAAAACGATAGGAAGATTCTAGAAAACTTACTAAATTCTGAAAAAGAAGTATTTAAGGATATTGAAAAACCAATTCCTCATGTAGAACACTACATTAAAACAGGTTCACATGATCCAATATCTAATCCACCATACAGAATATCACCAAAAATGAAAAATCTTTTAAGACAAGAGCTTGACAAAATGCTGGAAAAAGGAATAATTGAAGAAATGGAATCGCCATGGGCATTTCCAGTGGTTCTGGTACCAAAAAGGATAGTTCGATGAGACTATGTGTTGATTATCGTCGGTTGAATGCTATAACTATGACCGATACATATCCACTACCAAGAATCGATGATCTCCTGCAATCAGCGAAAACAACTCCCTTTATGTCCACTATAGATTTACGTTCTGGTTACTGGCAAATAAAAATAGCAGAAAAGGACAAAAAGAAAACTGCTTTTACAACTCCGTTTGGCATTTTTGTTTTCAATAGAATGCCATTTGGATTGAAAAATGCACCAGCTACCTTTCAAAGGCTAATTGATAAATTTCGTACCGGATTGCCAAATATTACAATTTTAGCATATCTTGATGATATAATTATATGTTCACAAGACTTAGAAACTCATATTTCCGATCTCAAATTAACATTTAGAAGATTAAAAGAGTTCAATTTTTGCCTTAACCGAGAAAAGTGTTTCTTTTGTAAACCTGAAGTTAAATATTTAGGACATATACTTACCACTGATGGACTTAAAGTTGATCCTGAAAAAATAAATGCCACTATAATGAGGAATAGTCCTAGAAATCCAAAGGAAGTTCTCTCATTTTTACAAACCTGTTCATGGTATAGACGTTTTATACCTTCATTTGCAAATATATCGAAACCTTTATCTGACTTAACAAAAAAGAATGCAGTTTGGAAATGGTCTGAAAAAGAAGAAAATGCCTTTAATTCTCTGAAAAAATGTCTAACATCGCCACCAATTTTACAGCAAGTTAATGAAAATATGCCTTTTATAATAAAAACAGATGCTAGCAATTATGCGATTGGAGCTGTTTTTCTCCAGGGGGAGAAACAATCTGAACATACCATTGAATATGCTAGTCGTCTACTAATTCCAGCAGAAAGAAATTACTCTACGACAGAACGTGAAGCTTTAGCAGTCGTTTGGGCAGTCCAAAAATTTAGAGGTTACATAGAAGGTTCAGAAGTATTAGTTCTTACTGATCATCAACCCCTAAAATGGTTATTTAGTTTAAAAAGTCCAACTGGTCGACTCGCAAGATGGGCTTTGCAACTACAAACATATAATATAAAATTTGAGTATACTCCTGGGCGTAATAATAAAGTAGCTGATACCCTTTCAAGGCCTCCATGTGCACTTGAAACTCACAATGAAATTAAATGTGAATGTATGACAATATATATTGATTTCCCACGAAAAGGAGCTAATGACTTTAGAAAAGCACAAATAGAAGATCCTGAAATAAAATCGATTATTGATTCGTTTGAAAGTAACGATGAAAATGTTATAAGACATACCAATAGAGGTTACATTATGTTAGATGGTGTTTTATATAGATTTTGCTCATCAGAAGATTCTGAAAATGGACAACTGGTAGTACCTCAGTCTATGCGCAGCATGATTCTAATTAATTATCATGATAGCCCTACAGCTGGTCATTACGGCATAGACAGGTCTATTAATCGAATAACTCCACACTTTTATTGGCCGAAAATGAGAACTGAAATAACAAATTATGTAAAATCCTGTATGGAATGCAAGCGCTATAAGCCAACAAACATGAAACCTGCTGGTCTTCTTCAAACTGTTTGTAGCAATCGCAGATTTGAAATCATAGCAGTTGATTTATTTGGTCCATTACCAACAACCCCATGTGGCAATCAATGGGTATTGATTGTAGAGGATTTATGTAGCCGTTGGACGGAATTGTTTCCATTAAAAGTTGCATCAGCTGAAAATTGTGCCCACACATTATTAAATGAAATTTTTTTAATATATGGTATTCCCCGAAGACTACATTCAGATAACGGTACTCAATTTATTTCAGCAGTATTGCAAAAGCTTACTTATTGTCTTGGAATTCAACAATCATTCACACCAGTTTATCATCCCGAAGCTAACCCAGTAGAACGTAAAAACAGGGATATGAAAACGCAACTCTCTATTTATGTAGGCAAAAATCACACTACTTGGGACTTAAAATTGTCATCAATAAGATTTTCCATGAATACAGCGAAATGTGCTTCAACTGGATATTCAGCCGCTTATCTTACTTTTGGTCGCGAACTAAGAACTCCAATTGAAGTTCAAAATGATTTAAGAACAATTGTAAATGCAGAAAATTTCGTGCCACAAATAACTCCGCATCTACATCGTCTTGCAGATACGCTAAAATTAGCCAAGGAAGCAGAAGAGAAAATGCAGGACAGAAATAAACTTTATGCCGATTTAAAAAGGAAACCTCAAGACGATATAAAAGTTGGAGATAAAGTTCTTATTTCAACACACATATTAAGTAAGAAGCACAGCAACTTAACTTCCAAATTTATACCACGAAGAGACGGTCCATACATAGTTATTGACAAAAAAGGATCTTCGTCTTACACTATTGCAGAAATAAACAAGCCAACCGTACCTATATCAACATATCACGCCTCAGACTTAACTTTATATGAGGGCGATTCTAAGCAACCTGTTTATGCAATAAAACGCAGAGGATGTCCGAAAAACCCTATCAGCAATAATAGTACAAGCGATTCAACAAGGAATTCGTCGTTAGATAGTACAACAAACAACAACATTGATACAACTAAAAGTTCCACAAAAATAAAATACAACAATGGACTAGCAGATAATGCAAAAACAATCCAAGATAATACGACACAAAACCCTGTGCGTTCACATCGCCAGAGAAAGCAGCCAGCAAGATTTGGGAAGTGACTGCCTCATCATCGAGACGATTTTTGAGCCAGAGGGGGAGTGTGTAGCGGAACAACATATTATTTATTAAAAAGAGGTCGAAGCCCTAAATCTTCGCAGCTTGCACCAATGTCTAAAGTACATAAAGACAAGGGCTCTAATGGAATAAATTCCCATAATCGTTTTGCTATCTTAGATAGTGAAACAAGTGAACATAAAACGGCAATTAAGTCGTTCAAACCACCTCCAGTTTATTTAAGGGAGAAAAATTCGAACGACTTAATAAAAAAATTAATTACAATTATTGGCGAGAACTCATTTTATGTAATTCCCATCAAGCGTGGTAACATTGATGAGACAAAAATACAATTTATTGATGAAAGCAGTTATCGTAAAGCAGTAAACGAGTTCGAAAACTGCAAAAAGAACTTTTATACCTATCAGCTGAAGAGTACTAAAGGTCTACAGGTAGTCATTAAAGGTGTAGATTCATACGTTGATCCAGCTGAAATAAGAGCCGGACTCCAAAAAGCGGGTTTTAAAATAAAAAGTGTAGATAATCTCCGTAATCGGGAACGTGTCCCCCAACCACTATTTCGCGTTGAACTGGAACCTGGAGATATCAGATTGAAGAAGAACGAAACGCACCCCATTTACAATCTGAAATACCTGTTACACCGTAAAATAACTGTAGAGGAGCCGCCTAAGCGTCCAGGACCTGTCCAGTGTCTAAATTGTCAAGAATATGGTCATACCAGGGCTTACTGTAAGTTGCCTCCGGTTTGCGTTGTATGTGGCGAGCTACATTGTTCCGCCCAATGCGACAAAGCAAGGGATGACTCGAAAGTTAAAAAATGCAGCAATTGCGGTGGAAACCACACTGCTAACTACAGAGGCTGTCCAGTTTTTTCCATGGTAAGGAAAACCACTCAAAAACTAAATACTCCTGCGAAGCACCAACAATATCGAGTAAATGCTCATTATCCTCAGTTAGCCCAACCAACAACACAACATGTTTCATACGCAGATATGGTAAAAACCAATCATACTTCAGTACATAAAGCGGCACCGACAACTAATTCTACTCCTAATTTGCAATCGCATCCTAAAGAACAAACACCATCTGGTAATTTTAATCGTCTCGAAGCAAGCATCGAGACATTAGTGCATTCGATAAACAGTTTTATGAGCTCTATGAGCAGCATGATGCAAGAAATGGTACGCATGCAATCTACTATGTTGCAGGCGTTACTTAACAAACCATGAACTGTTTAAAAATATGTTTCTGGAACGCAAACGGCTTGCGCCAACACAAAAATGAACTCGAGTACTTCCTTAAGAAGGAACAAATTGACGTCATGCTGGTTTCAGAGACTCACTTAACAACAAATAGCTTTTTTCAAATAAATGGCTATATCTTATATGACACCAAAGATCCCCGTGGCAGAGCATGTGGTGGTTCAGCAATACTAATAAAGGCTCGAATCAAACATTATTTACAGTGTGATTTTTGTGAAGATTACCTACAAGCAACAAACATCTGCATTGAAGAATTTCATCAAAACTTAGTTATTTCTTCGATTTATTCACCTCCTAGGTTTCAAATATCAGAGAGTCAATACAGCGATTTCTTCAAATCACTAGGTCCCTGTTTCATAGCATCAGGCGACTACAACGCTAAACATACATTTTGGGGATCACGCCTAATAACTCCAAAAGGTCGTGTTTTGTTTGACACAATTTCAAAAATGCATCTGAATGTGATATCGAGTGGACAACCCACCTATTGGCCTACTGATCGACAAAAAATACCTGATGTTATCGATTTTGGCGTGATTAAGGGTATTCCGAGAGAAACGATTAAAGCTGAAGCGTCACTTGAATTATCCTCAGATCATTCACCCACTATCGTCTATATATGGGACAAACAAAACATCATATCAACAACGACTAGCACAAGCATTAATTGGTCGAAATATAGAAAGTATCTTAGTACTCATTGTTCGGAAAACATCCCGCTAAGAACACCTGAAGACGTAGAGCGCAGTCTTATTGATTTTGGCCAAAACCTCAAATCAGCTGCCCAACATTCAACAATAACCCGACAATTAGCTAGATACAATCTAATTTATTCTGCAGATATCAAACGACTCTTGGCTGAAAAAAGAAAAATTCGTAGAGAATGGCAATCACAGATATCTCCTCAACTTAAAAGCAGACTTAAAGAATGTACGAACCGGCTAAGAGACATGCTGGAATCTCGAAGAGTAACATCCCTATTTGGGAGACCTAGACGTAACTCCTCATTCAGATTATTCGTTATGGCGTGCTTGTAGAAACCTTAAAAGGCCAGTCTTACGTAAGCCTCCCTTGCGAACTTCAGCTGGAGGCTGGGCAAGGAGTGATACCGAAAAAGGAAATTTATTTGCTGGACATTTGAAAAAGGTTTTTACCCCAAATATATCGACCGATATAGTTGAGTTGCCAGTTGTCGAGGCTAGTGCTGCAGTCCCGATAAGATTTGAATTTGGTGATCTTGAAAAGGCAATAACGGATTTAAACACCAAAAAAGTCCCTGGCGTTGATAAAACCAGTAACAAGATATTAATTGAGTTGCCCCGTATAGCTCGCAGAATCGTTCTTTTTATTTTTAATGCCATTTTACGTCTTGAGTACTTTCCCACAGAGTGGAAGGTGTCCTTGGTTACCATGATTCCTAAACCAGGAAAAGACCACACAAAAATTGAATCATACAGACCAATAAGCCTTTTGTCAAATATGTCAAAACTGTTTGAGAGGATGTTAATAACTAAGCTTAACCCTATTCTAAACGACAAAGGATGTATTCCAAACCATCAATTCGGTTTCAGGAAAAAACATAGTACGATCGAACAAACTCACAGGTTAGTCAGTGTTGTTAAGAAGACTTTTGAAGAGAGAAAGTACAGCTCTGCGCTTTTCAATCGACGTTTCTCAAGCATTTGATAAGGTATGGCATGAAGGCCTAATATATAAGCTAAAACTGAACTTGCCCGTAAACCTATATAAGCTGCTAGATAGTTATTTAACCGAACGAAAATTTATTGTAAAAGAGCTCACCCAGCCAATCGAAGCCGGAGTTCCCCAAGGTAGTATATTGGGGCCCTTTTTATACTTATTGTATACTTCAGACAGGCCAACTAGTAACCGAGTTCACACATCGACATTTGCTGACGACACAGCTTTTTTGAGCATTCACGAAAGACCCGAAGTAGCATCACGATATTTACAAGACCACATATTTAATTTAGAAAAATGGTTGAAGAAATGGAGAATAAAAGTTAATGAACAAAAATGTACTCACATAACCTTCACACTGCGTAGAGAACCTTGCCCCCCTATTCGGATAAATAACCAAACGATACCTCAGCTTTCAGACGTCAAATATCTCGGCATATATCTTGACCGGCGCACAGTGGTTCAGAAACGTTTTTCATTGGCCAAAACTCTGTAACTTTTTAACTAATAAAGATTTTTTAGTAGTTCTTTTTTTAGTCAATAGACAACATCTTAAGCTTTTATCGAGTTTAGGCATTATTAAAATCGGTACAGCGGTCGCTGAGAAATTCAAGCCTAAAGTTGAACTTTCGATTTGCTTTTCCTAATTCTTGTTTGAAATTCCGTTTCAAATGTGCCAACTCATTTTTGACCCACTTTTCCTTAAACAATTTGGCTCAAATTTGGTCCACTGGTCAATCTTGGATGACAATACAATATTTTGCTATCCTAAGGGTGGCCCCTATTTTCACTGAGGTATTTTCCGTATTTTCATTAGGATTGTCCAAATTTCAACTTTATGCCTAACAATACTTACATATTTCCTAGTTTTTGGTCAATTTTAAAACAAAACAGTGTAATTTAATTTTTCTTTAATTATATACATATTTATTTATAGTTATAAATAGATTCTAGGTAAATAAAATAGCATTTAATATTAATGTTTGTATACTTTATTTTATTCAAATACTAAATTCAAATTATAATTATTATTCATTTGGCTAGAATATTTCCTGTAAATATTCTATATTCTGCTCTGTATTACCTGTGTCCTGTAGCAGTGCCTCAGCTTCGGCATTTAGTTTCCATTGACTTCGATTGCTAGAGATGAAGGGATCTGAAGTTGCCAATAATATATGAAATAAATCTTCATTTGTAGAAATTCGTGATATTTTTCTGGTAATATGTTCTCTGTAAAACCTGTAATCCTTGTTTCTTTTTTCCTGCGCTTCCTCTGACAAATCTCCAATTGGTAATAAATGGTGCTTAATGACCTCTTCTCCATGATAAAAACTTTATGCACTGTTGCTGACATATTTCTATATTTGTATTTGGATGTATATATAGCAGCGGTTTCCTTGGCGTAATCACCAAATTTTTTAGCATTAATTAGTTCATTGCACGCAAGTACTTCAGTAAAAAAAGTAATAAAGGTTCTGAGTCCTCTAAGTTTTTTATCAATCGCAATGGTACAAATGACACCATGAACATATCTGTGTCAGAAATATCCTCACATAAAAATTGTTTATATTGTCTTTGTCCAGAAGACCCATCGCATCCCCATTTACAAAAAAGAGTTAAATTGCAGTTTCCATATTTTTTCAACTCACTTACTTTAAGTGATTTTAGCAACCTTTCGGCTGTATGATCAAGTACAGCTTGCAGTTGTACTTGTGCCGAAATTGGTGTGATTTTGATAGATTCCTTTGGAGGATAACACTCCTTTTTAGCTGCAATTATGTGATGATATGACGGATATAAATTTGAGCCTTTTTGATCGCACGTAATCTGAGTTGAGTATATTGCTGTTTTGTTAACTTTAAATCCAGAAATAATGCAAGCGCATCCTCATTTGTGAACTGTTTTTCCTGGTTTGGTGAAAAGAAAACTATCTTTAATGTTTTCACATCCGATTTCTTTATTTATATTCTTAAGTTTTCGTCTCATCGATCTATGGCTACAGTTATCTAGCGATTTTTCTGGTCTTCCACCACTCTTCTTATTTGTGGTTTTTGAAATCACCTGGATACTAAGTTCACCTTGTAACCAATTTTCAAAGCGCTTGTAAAATTTACTTTTACTATAGTGAACTTCCTTGTATCATTTTTGCCATAATTTTACGAAATCAGATACTTTGTTTTTTATTTCCAATTGCGTTTCACTGCTGATAGCATTTATGTTCAATTTTCTTTCAATATGGTTTAGAACATCTTCTTTGTTTTTAAAATATTCTTCGGTCAATTCATTATAGCTGAAAGTTTCCATATTTTAATTAAGCTGAAAATAATGTATTTGTTGAAGTGCTATAAAAATAACTTCCAAAAATTTATCAACCTTTTCAAATCGAATTCTTGTCTGACAGTAAAATTTATTTCCAAATTTTTGTCCTTATATACTCAATAAAGAAATGTCAAACTTAAAGTAGATTAATTAAATATTAGAGCTATTATTACCTAGGCTAGCTCAGGTATTTTTCATTTGTATGGAATTTTTTAAGGCAAAAACCAAGTTCAACTACCTAAGCTGATTTGGAAAACGTACAATAAATTTGCCTTTTTAAATCGAATACTTGTACCGAAATAAAATTTATTTCCAAATTATTGTGATTTGTACTACATATAAAAATGTTAAACCTAAAGTAGATTACCTAAACACAAAAAACTAAGTTTAACTACCTAAGTTGATTCGGTTTATACAAGTTTTCTATGGGAAAATTTGTCATATACAACTTATACTGGATTTTAAGGAAATTTTACCAAAAATTGTTATGTGTACTAAAATTCTCAATTTTCGAATAAAATTTACTTTTTAGTTAGATTCCTCTCTTTCCCCTTACGTTTTGCTATCTGCAATTTGTACTTTTGGCAGTGAATGACTTCTAAAGTAAATTTACTAGCAATTTTGATAGAAATTTGTTTGTAAAAATGTTAAGTATTTTCATTAAAATAGAAAAAAGTGTTCTACGGGCGGATCCGGGCGGGTGCAAAAGTATATATAGGCTTAAAGAGAGCACTTTTGCCTTTCTTTAGGTGGTTTCGGTTTTTTGTCCTTTTTTGTCCTTTAGAAGTTATATACTACTAAACTTCAAACTTTGCGAATATATGGAGGTTTCCAATTTTAAACATAACACCCTATTTACAAATTATACAGGGTGCGTATATACCATTTCTTAAAAACAACAGCTCACCCAACATAACAAAAAAAAAAACCGCAGCTCAATATCGATAACAGTTTTTAAGAAATCGCAATTAATATGAGATCAAATATTAAAATTTTTATTTTATTTTTAAATTAACATAAATTCTTTGCCTTTAGCAGCATGCCACGCCCACTACTGCGAATATTTTGACCCAATTTTTCGGCTACCTTAGTTTTGATCTGTTTTCTTTCTGGTGACATAAAAATTTTAAGAATCTGTGTCAACAAAAAATATAGGTTTTGGCCAATGAAAATTAATTCTGAACCACCGTGCGGCGCCTTACATGGAAACGCCACATAGAAACAAAGTTAACACAAATGAAGTTAAAAGCAGTCCAACTAAACTGGCTTATTGGCAGAAATTCTACTCTAGCTCTAGATTGCAAACTTTTATTATACAAGTCAATTCTAAAACCAATATGGTGTTATGGCATTCAACTATGGGGCACTGTCTCAGCTACCAACGTAGAAAAAATTCAAAGGCGCCAAAATAAGATTCTTCGTATAATTACATCTGCTCCTTGGTATATAAAAAACTCGAACATCCATAAAGATCTAAACGTGCCATCAGTTAAAGCAGAAATAGCGAAACTTGCCATAAGGTATTTAAAGAAGCTTGAAACTCATCCGAATCCACTGGCCCGTAACATACTAAATGAACCTGGTTACATTCGACTAAGAAGGAGGGACACTGCTTCTCTCATCCGTACATCATAGGGATAACCCACAAATTACAGTAACCGTGAAACATACATTTTTTTTGTCCAGCAGTGGTTGGACTTAATAAGTATATTTTTAGACTTAAGATATGAGTAATTATTGATAGTTCAATTATATTGAAGATACAATAAATAAAAATTGCGAAAAAAAAACAAAAATATTATAATTTATTAACTATTGTTTCATTTAGTCAATTGTTTGTTTTATCATAAAGTAAAATCAGTTTGTTCATTTATTTTATTGAGTGCGTCTATTTGTATTTTTTAAACTGTAATTATGAGTAGTAATTTGTTTTACTTCTTTGCTTATTGCTCAGTTCAATTTACATCCTTCTCTTATTAATTGATTATTGTTGTTTTGGATATAATTAAATTGTTTTCTATTGTTTATGTTTGCTCATTTTTATTTCTCAATTGTACTCCAATGTAAAAACCACTCAATACTCATTATTTATGTAAAAGGATTAACGGTATTAAATTCTTAAATTTGTTTTAAAGCTAAGATTAGATCTTTTTGAAAATAAAAATTCATTCGTTTATGATCTCTTGACCATTAAAGTCAAATTAAAATGACCATTAAAGTCAAATTAAAATAGAAAGCGGAGTTTTATTAAAAGAACTTAAACAAAGAAGACAAATTAAGACGTTTATAGTCCGATTAGTCTCTTTGTTTATAAATAATAACAAGTACTACCCAACTTGGACGTGCATCGTCTGGTCTGGGTTTACTTCATAATTTAATAAAACATAAACCTTATTAAGAAGAAAGATTTATTCCTCCTTCTTACAAAATCAAATATTTTTTTAATTTTTGCCGATTTTATATGTATAGTGCGCCGGAAAGAGTTTACATAATTTTTTGACATAGTTGACCCGTATGATTTTTTAATTAAAACAAGAAATCGTTTACAAATGTATAATCACAGTTTTGAATAGATTAATTCAACTTTTTTAATGTCTGAAGCTTTCACATTTCGTTTTAAGTTTTTTTATTATTTATTTATCCATTTCATTGTCAGTAAAATACTTTTACTTTGTAATATTTTTCTGGTTTAAAATGTGCTTTTAACCAAAAAAAGAAAACCATTTAGTTATATTTTGCGAATATAATATAAACCATTTACCGTAAACAAACAGCTTTGTATACGTACAAATGCAACCAAAATTTTTAACTTAGCTGTAAATACTGAATTCTAGAGGATGGCCTTATAAAAAAGTCTTATAAAAAACAATGAGCTTAAATTAAGTTAAAATTAAAATATTCATTTCTATTTACATTTTTCATTCTTTTTTATTCCAACAATCATTTTTTAAATTAATCGCCATCACTCAGTATATCGATTAAATAGTAGTTTTGTTTAATAACATTTTTTATAAAATAAATTGGCACATCCCTTTACCCACCTGCTGTAGCGATGAAACAGTTTGCTAGTCTTTTTTCTAGTCCTTTTTGCTTGGGTTTTTGTTAATATTTCTTATTTGTTAATATTTCTTATAGCTTTGTGCCACAAAATACAGCTATAGTTTGACTGATGAATGCACTTTCTATATAAAATGTTGACTTTTGTGCAGACGAAAACTTTATCAAATTCCTTAACTAAATTAATTATAATAATCTAACCTCATTGTATTGTCCTAGACCAAGAACTACACAGTGTGTATTATTCCACGACTTTTGGACAGGAATTTGGGTGTATTTTCACATTTGAAGACTTGAGCGGTCTACCTGTTACAAATAAACACAAACTTCAATTAGGTGCGAAGAAAATCAACATTGACCTATCGATATGAACGCCACCATTTACATATATACATTTCACGAAAATAGGTCAGTAAGTAGGGTACTTGCCTATCAGGCTGGGGGTTTTTGGTGCGATTTCAAACCAAATAGTCTGGGTGTTTCACTACAACGAGTGAAGGTCTCCGATACTATGCTCGGTAAATTAAGTTAGAGTACAATTTGTAACAGTATTCTAACATAAAATAAATAAAAAATTAAATTATATTCACTAACACACTTATTTTATCAATAAACTATTCTATCCCCAAAGGTTAACCTAACCAGTGAGTGCTTTTATTGTATTTTGAGGTTTAACAAACATTTTGTGGAAAATGTGCTAACGTAAAAAATAATAAAAATAAAATAAAGCGTTTACATAAAAAATAAATACATACATACATATATTTGTATTGAATTGCATATATGTATGTAGAAGGGGAAAAAGCATTTTTGTTATTTTTATTTTATTCACTTTTAAATGCTACATTCTTTATTATATTTATACAAAAGTTGAAAAATCGGAAAATATATGTCTTTATTGTTTTTTTAATTGGTTTATAAATTTTTTGCTTCCCAAATAAAATTATGAAAGCAATGGTTTTTTATTTCTACTCACGATGTGCGTGTAAAAATGGAAATTTTGTCAATTCATCTATAAATCGTAGGGAGACAACTCGAGCATTGAACTGAATATTCAAGAGTGAAATATTTATGTATATTGTAAATGTTAATAAATTTAAATGCAATAAATGTTGATGTTGATTGATAGTTATGCGGTTGGTTGATATTTATGCTGTAAAATACACAAAATAAAAAATAAATTCAACCCTAACTACAACATCAGTACAAAGAGACAGGATTACAATAGATTTTGTATTTTCATAAAATTTGTTTTCATTTTTTTACACTGAAATCCTTTATTTATGATTGTGTTTATACATACCCTGTCGGAAATGCTCTGGAAGTGACAAAATGGTGAAAGAGTGGATAATGAAAATGGTCTTACAAAGGTAAATTCATGCAGAGATTGGTGGCTAACATTTTGACGTGTACTAGGGGTACACCTCAAGGAGGAGTGATTTTACCTACTTTGTGGATTTAAGCTTTCAATGAAATTCTGCAAAATTTTGCTGCACATGGTGTGAGCGTGATGGCATACGCTGAAGATCTAGTGCTATTTGTAAAAGGAAAATTACCGAACACCTTGACTGAAGTAATGGAACATGCTTTAAAAACCTTAAACCACTGGACTATAAATTGCGGCCTTGGTATTAACCCCGAAAAACCATTACAGAACTATTTACAAGAAGAAGGAGTATTTAGTTTCAATCTCCCAAAACTTGGGGGAAGAACTCTTTTGCTGTCAAAAGAAGCGTCATTTTTAGGTGTAATTTTCCCTGTGTTCCTGTCAAGCTTTAATTTGATATTTAATTTGACTGGATATACACTGCTATAGTTAAACCAATAATGCGTCATGCATCAATTGTATGATGACCAATTTTAGCATTACAGGAGCAAGGAAATCCAGAGAACCTGAAGCACAGTGTAGAATACTTGGAATCTCTAAACATATCGATACCTTTCCATAAGAATGTATTAAGCGACATTTCTAAAATTGTTCAGGAAAGGAAAAAACGTATCATTTAGTTATTTATTTGTGTATTTTATTGAATGGAACATATTATGTATTCTGAAAATTTTCAGAATACAAAACTTGACATAATACAAATTTCAGTTAGCAACATTATTCCATTGAGAAAACTTGGCGGTTGATACAATTTTATTTTCCTTTGCATCCATGATAGGGCAGCGAAACCCAGTCCAAAATGTGGCGCTTAACTTCTAGTATAGTTCCTCATCAAAAAGTAAAAAAAAATACTTATTACATTCTTACGGGAAGGAATCGATATATATAATGGGTGATTTTTTTGAGGTTAGGATTTTCATGCATTAGTATTTGACAGAGCACGTGAGATTTCAGACATGGTGCCAAAGAGAAAGATGCTCAGTATGCTTTGACATTTCATCATGAATAGACTTACTAACGAGCAACGCTTGCAAATCATTGAATTTTATTACCAAAATCAGTGTTCGGTTCGAAATGTGTTTTATCGACAAATTTTGTTCAGCGATGAGGCTCATTTCTGGTTGAATGGCTACGTAAATAAGCAAAATTGCCGCATTTGGAGTGAAGAGCAACCAGAAGCCGTTCAAGAACTGCCCATGCATCCCGAAAAATGCACTGTTTGGTGTGGTTTGTACGCTGGTGGAATCATTGGACCGTATTTTTTCAAAGATGCTGTTGGACGCAACGTTACGGTGAATGGCGATCGCTATCGTTCGATGCTAACAAACTTTTTGTTGCCAAAAATGGAACAACTGAACTTGGTTGACATGTGGTTTCAACAAGATGGCGCTACATGCCACACAGCTCGCGATTCTATGGCCATTTTGAGGGAAAACTTCGGAGAACAATTCATCTCAAGAAATGGACCGGTAAGTTGGCCACCAAGATCATGCGATTTGACGCCTTTAGACTATTTTTTGTGGGGCTACGTCAAGTCTAAAGTCTACAGAAATAAGCCAGCAACTATTCCAGCTTTGGAAGACAACATTTCCGAAGAAATTCGGGCTATTCCGGCCGAAATGCTCGAAAAAGTTGCCCAAAATTGGACTTTCCGAATGGACCACCTAAGACGCAGCCGCGGTCAACATTTAAATGAAATTATCTTCAAAAAGTAAATGTCATGGACCAATCTAACGTTTCAAATAAAGAACCGATGAGATTTTATGCGTTTTTTTTTTAAAAAAAGTTCTCAAGCTCTTAAAAAATCACTCGTTATAAGAGAATATGCTTTCACAACATAATTAAGATTGAGACAGAATAAACAATTATATGTTAAAAATTATGGATAAGAAAATATCAACTAGAGAACATAGAAACCGGTTATTTGACACCTGAAATCTATTGGGACAAGGAGATACTACCATCATCCAAGTAAAATATGTTTGGAAACCTCTGGAGGAATTGAGATATATAAAGATAGTTCAGGAAGAGGAGTATACTGCGAGAAGTTAAGCATCAGACACGGTTCTAGAATAGATAACCTATGTAACATTTTTCAAGCCGAAATTTTTTGCGGTGTCTGAAGCTGCTAGGTTACTTTCTACGAGGCCGATATTCTCATGCAATATTACTATATACATAGATAGTCAGGCGGCTTTAAAGCGCTCGGAAATAGGTGCATTAGATTGAAGGTATTTAGCCGTTGAGCTCTCAACGAACAACACACTGAAACTGTGCTGGGTACCCGGTCATAACAATATCGTAGAAATGAGGCTGCCGAAGAGTTGGCACGAGCTGGTACTGATTCGGACATGTGTCAGTTGTGTGGACTTATATCCTGCTATCGATGTATTTGAGGATAAGAGAACACTTTAGACGTGATTCCGACACAATTTGGAATAATTCATTGAAATGCACACCGACGAAATAAATTATTTTATTTCATGGTAATAAAGTAATTTATGACAAGCCTGCACCAAAATTATTTTACCCGTACATATGAGTAAGCTTCGCTGTTTAAGTTGAACGTCCGTTGATATTTTGAAAAATTTATTAAAACGTAATTTTAAAATATTAGGGTATATTCTAAAAATATATATTGTAAAAGAATAAAACAACAAATACAGTTCAGTTTTCGCAAAAACGACTACCATGTAATGAAGTAAATGACTAAAAAGACTTCTTTTTTAATAATTCTGAGCAAAATGTTTTATTTAACAAAAAATACGAACAAAAAAAATTTTTAATTCAATATTTTGTCCGAATTCACTATTTTTAAAAACAAATTTCATATTCGTACACACAAATTTTATGTAAAATAATTTTTAAACTATCTTTAATATTTAGTTGGATAGCTTTACATAAAATAAGCCTGGGAATATACAATTTAAAAAAGTTATGTAAATTAATTTATTTTTAAAACGATTTACGATATTAAGAAAATAGTGCACTTTCTAAGGGTGTACGAATATGGATTTTACATACTGTTAGTGAATATAAATATACGAAAATTTAAGTAGAATTTAAAAAGTGTGAAGATTTTGCAAAATTTACCTCAACTATTCTTGGAAGAAGAAAGCAATCACTGGCAAAAGAATCAAATTAAAATTATCAAAGCTTATCTTGAAGCAAAAGTAGAAAAATTGTATAACAAAAACTAAACTTACAAGAAGTCGCGTTGCGTTGAAGAAAATGGGCCATTTATCTTAGATTTAATCTAATACAAATCAATACTTTTTTTTTAATTTTTAGTCAATTCTTTTGTTTTTAAATATATTGATAAAAAATATTTTTGCTAGTTGTTTTCTTACTTGCAAAACCGACAATAGTAATAAACTGGTTCAAAAGGACCCAATTAGGTCCATTTCTAGAACAAATGGTACTAGCGATTTTCCAAATACACTCAAAGTTAATTTGAGCATGAAGATGCTGTATGAAAGTTTACAGTTGGGAACTAGTATTGGTGCTTATTATACTAGTAAAACACTAGTCAAACACTAGTTCGATCTCCTACAGGGTATGTTAAGATACATATGTATGTACATACGTATGTATGTATATGGGAGTGAATTATGTGTAGTGAACCATTAACGGATACTCGTATGTTTGTTTAAATTGATAAATATTTTTTTACAACTGTTATTTTTCTGTAATGTTCGTACATAAATTCACATGTAAGTATGTACGCATGTCTAATTTAATAAAATATTCAATAATATTCATATTTTATTTAAAAGAAACATTTTTTCATTCCTGCAAGCATTTGTTCATGTAATAGAGAATCATTCATATGTGTGGACTTGGGTATTATTTGTATTCACCCGATACTTCATTCGACAATACAAAACGAAAAAACAAAACATTGTTGTCGGTAGGTTGCAAAGAAGTCTTCTATTGTTATTAATGATGACGCATTTGATGATGCATTTTATTGCATCTTTTATGTACATATGTATGTGTAGATATTCAAGAACTTTATGTAGAAACTAGCTGTGCCCGCCAATTCGTTAGCGTCCTTGCAATATTTTGTTCGATTTTGCTTTGAAAGCAATCCACATCAAAGGCTCTTACGTTTTTAGAACCGCCTTAAGATATGCTACATATCAGTTTATGTATATTTTTACTTTATAAAAAATAAAGTACATATTCATATCCGGTTATTTCAACTGCGTACTTTCACTGCTTTTCTCCACTTTCTCTTGGAAATAAGATATTTTTGTGGAAAAAAGTACCCTTTATTGTGATCAGGATAAGTAGAGATACAAAATTTTTTTAAATTCATCCAGTAGTTTTTACGTGTTGCGAACGCAAAAGAAAAGCAGACAGACAGACAGACGGAAATGAGTTACTATTTTATTATATGTATATATAGATGAAAAAAAGGTTTATATTTTTATATTTTAGATAATAAACCTATTAAACCAAACTATTTTACATTATTGAATATACTTCTCATTATTATATGGCCAAATTCCGAAAAGGGAAAATAATTATCACACATAAAGATTTAAATTAACAAATTTAAATCTAAAATAAGTAAATTGGCAATTTAGAGCAATGAAGCGCATTATCTTGATTATTAGAGTTTCAATAAAATTATACTTACAGCTTAGAAACTACATATTTATTGCGTAACTAATAAATATGATTTTATCATATTTCTTACTACTTTTGAGCTAAATTACGATTTGAAAATCTTTTGTTCTAATTAAGCTTTTTAAATTTCTGTAAAAAGTATAAAAATGTTCCTCATTATACATGAAGGGCAGACAATAAGGGCTTAAGAGCATTTTTTTTAAACTATGTTCACATGTTGACCAAGTAGGTGAAATTCAGATAACACCTCTCCAGTAGTGTAATTCACTAATCTGTTTTATCGAATCGTTAAAAAATTAAACAAGAAAATTATCCGCTTTGCTACGCAGCAACACTTTTAAAGAATAGTCGTTATTGTTTGAAGTCAGCTGTTATTGTTAGCAAGTCTATTTAAATAAATAAACGGCCATCATTTTTGAGTTGTTTATTTTGTCGACGAGAACGTTTTTATTTTTCATTGTAATGGTTTTTGAATATTTAGATAAAATACTAAAGTAATATAAACATACTATAAATTAACACAATTTAAACTCATATTTTATTTTATTGAAATTGTTGTCAACTTAAATATATAATAGCTTTTATTTTTTATATTTATTTAAATCATAGCTGTTAAGTAATGATTACTAATCGTAATAATTAGTAATTTGATTACTTTTTTTGTAATTAGATTACGATTATATTCAGTTTCGCAAGATTACTAATTGGATAAACTTTACAGCTTTTACGACAACATAATTACGATTAGGAATCAATTAAATTACATTTTAAAAAGAATTTTACTGATTAAGTAAATCACTTTTTAACAATTTCAGATTACTAATTGATTACGATTACTAATAAGCGAAAAGTAATCTGGATTACTGGAAATTACAACGAAATAATCAAAAAATAATCCGACTATTTTCAAAGATTACTTTTGATTATTTTTAATTATTTTCAAAATTTTTTTACATATATGAAATTACTAACATATTCAGATATTTAACAACACTAATAATTTCAATATTAGAAAAAAACCTGAACAAAAACATAAAGAAAATAATACAGAAAAACAAATACATACATTCAATGTACATTAGATCGAATCACAAAAAAGTGGTCCTTTACCGTTGGCTAATTATTTAACACTAATTTTTGAGAGAAAAAATCAGACAATGAAAGAAAACATTCGTTCAACTGGAGCTGAATACTTTAAGGGCGTGTTAAAAAATATAAATGCTTCCTTAAAAAAGACTTATTATTTTTGTTTTATTTTGGATCGTCGGTCAAGTTTGATAGAATCTTGTGGTGAAGAACTGGTTTCAATTTCATCATCTTCAAAATTAAACCACACCAGCCACATATGTTGTCGTAAAAGCTGTAAAGTTTAACCAAAACTCTTCTAGTTATGTTCTCGTCAGATCATTAAAACAATTCTTTGAGAAATTTTATGTTTACGTTTTGAGTTAGAACTGTTTGCGCGACTACGATATTTGCCTCAGGATGCAACATAAAATATGATTGAAACCTTTCAACTAGCCGCCATTCTATTTTCGAGATAGCGGAGGATATTTGCTACAACTCCTGCATCCTGCTGAAATTATTAGGGTGTTATATAACTGAATATGCACTGAACCAAATTGTTGATCCTTAACGACAAAAATATTTAAAACAATTTAATTTTTATTCAAAATAAATAAAAATAAATAAAAAATAAATAAACAAAATAAATAAAAAAATAAAACTCTGTTCAATTAACAAAAATTTAGTTTAAAAAGTATTAAAACATTCTGAGATAAACAATCAATGAAATTAGTTAAATATACGTCCCTAAAAGAAGTTAATGTGAAAAATGTATCCCTTGATTTGACAAAATTTTCGTTTATTCTACTAAGTTTTTTTATTTAATTTTTGAAGAAAATTCAATATATAAAAATGAAAAAGAATGATATTTCGTTAAATTTAAATAAAACTTTATTTGAGTTTACATATCAAATAGAAAAATTTTTCAATTTATATATATATTTTTTTTTTAAATTTGTAGCAATAAATCATGCTTGCGGTCAATATCGGTGTGTTGTATAAATTAAAATTAAGTGAATAAATGTTTCTAATAGATTTTACACTATTAGCGATTTGTAAGAGATATAGTTTCATGGAGAAAATAAGAAAAACATTAAATTCCCGCAACAGGAACTGAAATCCTTATTCGTTTATTCCTCTTAAAACAGGAATAAGGGTAATGAGGCATTAATCTTATGCAGTTTTATTTTCAGATTATGTTGTAGATTTTTATCTTTTAAAGAGAAAAAATTACTAAAAAATTAACTGATAATTTTAGTTAATTCAACTTATTTTTTGTCAAATCTACACCCTATAAAATTACGAAAAATATAGTCATATTGAAGAAATTTCTTCAATGTAAGGAATTTAAAAAAAAAATTGTTTGTTTACGAAAATCGTCTGTACATTTGACTAAAGAGTTTGATGGTTGTATAATAACCTACTTTTCTTCAAGTCTACACCCCATTTTACAGCATTTAGGTAAATTTTTGCTTCAGTGTGTTAATAATTTCTATATGAAATTTTAAAAAATTTTAAAATAATCAAAAGTAATCTTTAAAAGTAGTCGGATTACTTTTGATTCTTTTTGATTATTTCGTTGTAATTTCCAGTAATCCAGATTACTTTTCGCCTTTTAGTAATCGTAATCAATTAGTAATTTAAAAGTATATTATCAGTTCAATTCTTTTTAAAATGAAATGTAATTGATTCCTAATCGTAATCAAAATTTAACAGCTCTGATTTAAATGTATAAAAAGTACAGACTTTAGTAACACAATTTAATAATAAATTTAGTCTTTTCTATTCGTCTTTGTGCTTTTAGCTCTTTTGGAAAGAGATGCCACATGTTACTAATTTTTGTAGGTAGAAATATAGTGCTGTCTACTATTGTTAAAAATTAGTTAGTAAATCACAAGTATACCATCTACGGCTGTTGTATACAACAGCTGTTGGCTGTGTTTAGTAACACAGTTGTAGTTAGGCTACTATATTTCATGTCTATATGGCGCCGCTAGGCGATCTGCCGTTAAATTTAAATTCTTAAAAATTTAAATACATCTAATTCAAGATAAGTTTTAACTTAAAATAAACTAAAAATTCACAATATAGAAAAGGCTATTCGTTAACAAAATAAATATTCAAAGCAATATTAATATGGGTGTTGCTAAAATCGATCAGCGTGACTTTTAGCGTTACAAACCAGCTTTGTTAAAATGAAACTTGGCCGTTGATCTGGGAATTTATGTTAAAGATTTAATATTCAAATCAGAAATTCACAATATTATTATTAAATGCGTAAATTTTTTAAACGGAAACAATTTGATTTTGAAATTAGCTTTAAATCACTACGGAGAAAAAATTTTAAACATGAATAATATGAACTGATTTTATGACTTTTGGGTAATACAATACATATATAAATTACTTTAGGAAATAAAAAAAAATTGGAGTGGGCTTCACTCAACTTTACCATACCCAATGGAAACAGATTTTTTATGGATATATTACATAAAGAATATAAGTTCAAAGTATATTTATCGAAAAATTTATGATTTTCGGTTTGGGATATTAAGTAAACTACACCCTGGCCCTTCCCGATTATGTCCAAAATTTATACAACTCTTCATCACCATATACCAAAGACACATACTGAATTTCATTTTGATATGTCATACGGTGCGACATATACAGCGTTCGAAAAATTTGGGAGTATGTAAACTACCCCTTGCTCCCTCCCGATTATCCCCAAATTATACAGCTCTTTATGACCATATACCAAAGGCATATACTGATTTTCATTTTAATATGTCATACGGTATGACCTTTAGAATGTTCACAACATTTGGGTGTATGGAAACTACCACTTGCCCACTCCCGATTATACCAAAAACTATACAGCTCTTCATCTCCATGTACCAAAGGCGCATACTAAATTTTATTTTGATATGTCTAACGGTATGACCTATACAAAATCCACAAAAATAGTGGCATACCCACCCACAGACATCATCGCGAAAATAGCCTAAATGGATTCAGGAGACCTCAAAACGTGTAAATCCGTCAAAAACCCGACCTCGATTTTTTTCATGATTACTATACTTTACCTTATACTACGTTTGGTATAGTAAAAATCAAAAAAAGATACACAGAAAAAAATTCTGCACATTAATAGCATGAACTAATATAACTTTTTGGTAACACAAAATATGAATATAAATAGTATGATTTTGTTTTTTATTTTCTTTGAAAATGAAATAAAAAAATCAAAGCGGTTGGAAGAAAATTGTAAAAAAAATTATTACATACATACATACATACATACATACATACATACATACATACATACATACATACATACATACATACATACATACATACATACATACATACATACATACATACATACATACATACATACAGTGTATCAATAAAGTTTAGGCACATCATGATTTTCAAGAGTGTTCTGTTAATAACTTTGGATCTGGTTCACTTAATAAAATAATTTTGATATCGCTTTAAAGATTGAGAGTTATATTGACCATTTAGAACAAAAAAATAATTTATATCTTATTGTTTCTAATATACAACGCTTTAAAAACTAAAAAACAAGCTATGTCTATCTAAAAAAAGTTTAGGCACTTACTGAATTAATGCCCTTTAATCCCTTGTATAACGGTAAATTTTCACTTTTTTATTTCAAGTCGTGTTTATGCACATTTTAAATCCTCAGTAGGGGAGAGTTTTAAATGTAAAAAATATTCTTGGTATTTAATTCGTGACAAAAACAGCAAAATGAGCAATCGTTCAGAAATTGCCGTAGATGTCCGCAAAATGATAATAAATCTTCATGCACAGGGAAAATCCTATCGCGAAATTGGTGTGATTGTACAAAGGCCCTATACCAGTGTAAGAGGAGAAGTAGACGTCCAAAAAAATTTACATCTCGTCCGGAGCGTATCATTGTTGCTGCAGTGGCTCAAAATCCAAAGATTTCAGCTGTAGAATTGTGTCGGGAAATAAAGAGAAGTTTTGGTGAAGACCTTATTCCACAAACAATAAGAAATACGCTGCACAGAGCTGGATATCATGGAAGAGTTCCCCGACGCAAACCTTGTCTTTCAGACATAAACAAGAAAAAGCGGTTAGAGTTCGCAAAACTCCACATTAATCAGCCTGAAGCCTTCTGGAACAGTGTGATATTTAGTGATGAATCGAAGTTTAACATTTTTGGTTCAGATGGTCCACAAAAAAATTGGCGAAAAGCAAACAAAGAGCATCAAGAAAATAATATTATTAAGACTGTGAAGCACGGTGGTGGCAATGTTATGGTTTTGGGATCTATGGCGGCATCTAGAGTGGGAAATCTTGTCTTTATAGACGACAAAATGGACAAGCACTCTTATTTAAATATTTTAAAAGAAAACTTATCTCCAAGTGTTGCGAAGCTGGGCTTAAATGGGAAATTCTTGTTCCAACAAGATAATGACCCAAAACATTCTTCATATCTTGTGCAGGAATGGCTTATATACCACTGCAAACAGTTAAAAACCCCTCCGCAATCGCCAGACACGAATCCTATAGAGCATATTTGGCACTTACTAGAGAAAAAAATACGGAAACATCACATTACATCCAAAGAATCACTTAAAGCGGCACTTCGCTTAGAATAGGAAAAAATTATTCCTGATGAAACATCTAACCTAGTAAGAAGTATGAGTAGACGTTTAGAAGTAATTATCCAAGCTAAAGGAGGTTCAACCAAATACTAGACATGCAAAAACCCCGAATATTCTGAAAATTTTCACATGTGTGCCTAAACTTTTTTTACATAGACTTACCTTTTTTTTTTGTATATTAGAAATAATAAGATATGAATTATTTGTCGTGTTAAATGGTCAATAGACGTATCAATCTTGAAAATAGCATGAAAATAATTTTATCAAGTTATGCAGATGCAAAGTTACTGGCGAAACACTTTTAAAAATCATGTTGTGCCTAAACTTTATTGATCCACTGTATGTATGTACATACATTCATACATACATACATACATACATACATACATACATACATACATACATACATACATACATACATACATACATACATCCATACATCCATACATACATACATACAGTTCTAGAACATCAGCAATCTGGTCTGTCAGTCAGTTAATGTTACAGAATGCTGAAACATCTAAGGTTGGATACACCAGTGCTAATATTTCGAATCAAATAAATTGGTTCGTATATGACAACTATACACATAGCGATCATAGTGCGATCCTAATGAAGATGGATGAAAGTGCGTCGAACCCAGTCACCCTAAACAACCAGGTACTGGTGGGCTGGAAGGTTTAAAACCATGGACAAAGAGATTTTCCAGCATATGGAAAATATGTGCCTCACCGGTTCTGCGGAACAGATGGCGTCACAGCTAATTGACAAAATTACCCAAGCGTGTAATGTCTCTATGGTGAAGAGAAGACACGGAGTAAACAAAACAGCTGTATACTGGTGGAACGAGGAAATTGCCCAGATACGTAGGGAATGTATACGAGCTAGACGAAATTACATAAGAACGCGCGGTAGAAATGACAATGATCTACATCATCAAGCACTTAAGCGCCAAAAGAAGGCCCTCAAATTGGCAATTCGCCGAAGCAAGAGAACCTGTTTTCTAAATATATGCGACGACGTCCAAAATAATCCATTTGGTATGGCATACAAACTGGTAAGGAAGAAATTGAAATGTCTTAACGCAGTAGCACCAAAAGTATCCATTGTACTTGACAAAATAGTGAAATACCTTTTCCCGCAACGAAAAGTGACAACGTGGCAGAACCTTGCTTCTGAAGAGGAATACGATTTTCAAATGGTAAACACCTCTGAGCTACTAGAGGCAGTTGCCAAATTTAAAGATGCTAAAGCACCTGGACTTGATCGTATCCCTAATACCATACCGAAAGAGGTGTAAGAAATTATCCTAACCAAATTCTGAGTCTGCTCAACGCATGCCTACAACACGGTTATTTTCCATTGTTGAGGAAAAGACAAAAGCTAGTGCTTCTCCCTAAGGATAAAAAGCCAATAGATGACCCGTCCTCCTATCGCTCTCTATGTATGATAGATACGTTTAGGAAGTTACTGGAAAGTATTGTGTGCAAAAGACTGGAAGAAAGTGTAGAAGCAGCAGGCGGATTATCTGAATCTCAATCCGGATTCAGAAATGGCAGATCAACATTGGAGGCAATTACAGCGGTTGTTTCCACAGCAAAGAAAGCGGTAGAAGGCAAATGATGGAAGAACGGTTCCAAAAACTACTGAGTGGTCGTAACATTGGATGTTAAAAATGCTTTTAACAGGGAGAAAATTGTGGATTTTCTAACCCGTCTAAATATACCTTACTATCTAGTGGCTATAATCAAGGACTATCTGCGAAATAGAACCCTGACATATGAAACCAACAAGGGAATGAAGCAGTACAAAGTAACGGGAGGAGTTCCTCAAGGATCTATACTTCGACCGCTGTTGTGGAACGTCATGTATGATGGAGTATTAAGGCTCAATCTACCACAAAAAGTGAACATTGTTGGCTTTGCGGATGACATAGCACTAGTAATTGTTGCAAAGAACTTAGGCGAGACGGAACTTGTCTGCAATAGCAGTATTGAAATTATTCGATCGTGGATTACCTCAATGGGTCTATTGCTTGCTGAACATAAAACAGAGGCCGTTTTAATCAGTAGTCGTAAAAATAAGAAATACATTTCGCTACGCGTTGGTAATTGTAAGATTAAAACCAAGGATTATCTTTAATATCTCGGAGTTATAATTAATAATAGATTATCTTTTAAAAGCCACAAGCACTGTGTCGAATAATGCCAAACAGGGGTCCGAAATACCTGAGGAGGAAAGTTTTGGTCGGGTTTATTAAGAGCGTCATATTATATGCGTCTCCAATATGGGCAAATTCCACAAAGTAAAAAACTTGCAGGAGCAAGATTGCTTCTGTCTACACTATCTAGCGGATAGACTAGCGGCTTTTCGAGTTTGCTTTGCCTTCAGAACAGTGTCGGACGAAGTTGCGTGGGTCATTGCTGGTATGATACCTATCGACTTAATGGCTAGGGAGTCTGCGGTCACCCCGGCATCAACGGACGAAACTGCCCAGAGGACTGCGAGAGCAGCAAGCATTAACGAATGGCAAAGGCGATGGAATGAAACTACAAAGGGTAGATGGACATACAAATTGTTACCAAATGTGAGAGTTTGGCTTGAGAGGAGCCATGAATATCTGAACTATTACCTGACTCAATTTCTCAGTGGACATGGCTGTTTTCGGACATATTTGTATCGTTTTGGACACGACAGTTCCCCGTTCTATCCGTTTTGTGATGGAGATGTGGCTGAAGATGCCGAACATATATTCTTCTGTCCACGATTTATTCCCGAGAGAGCAAACTTAGCGCAGATGTTAGGGTGTAGAATTAATCCTACTAACATAATTAGCTTAATATTAACCATTTTGGAAAACTGGGAAAATGTATGTAATTTTGTAAAATTGGTTCTGCTAGAACTTCGTATGCCTCGAGGAGATTCGAAGGAGAGTCTTAGTAGTATAGTGTAGGTACATACCTCTTCCCACCCTGCGATAAAATACTTTTGCGGTGGTTCCGCAGGGATTGTGGAATAGTGTATTGAGGTTATTTAGCGTGTTAATGTCTCGCACTCCTGGCGTCTTGGGAGGCAGAGTCTTTTGACATACATACATACATACATACATACATACATACATACATACATACATACATACATACATACATACATACATACATACATACATACATACATACATACATACATACATACATACATACATACATACATACATACATACATACATACATACATACATACATACATACATACATACATACATACATACATACATACATACATACATACATACATACATACATACATACATACATACATACATACATACATACATACATACATACATACATACATACATACATACATACATACATACGTATATATAACATATACATATGTTTATATATACTTATGTATGTATGTATGTACATACATACATACTTACATACGTATGTATGAATGAATGTATGTATGTGGAATCCTCGAAGTAACAGGAATTCTGAAATACGCTTAAATTCACACTTAAACAAAACGCAGTTTCCAGTTTATTTATAAGTTAAATTTTGAACTATTAAGAAGATTTGAATTAAGTATGTAGCATATAATAGTTTATGAATGTTCTAATTTTAATTTATATTTTCCTTTATTTTAGAAACTTATTTTAAAAACACACGTTAAGAAAATTGCATATTTTTTACTACGATGTTCATAAGCTGAATGAAAAAATTTAGGAAAAATGTCACGTTCGATTTCTAGCATTTGTGATAAAATTCATGGGATATATATATGTATGTAAGTATTATTTTTTTCTGTGTTTGAAAAATTTTAAATTCTCTTCAAATGTGATTTTGTCTTTATGCGATACAGACGTTTTAAAGATAATATTTTTTAAAAAGTGCAATTTCACTTCTTTTTTTCCATTTTCTCTTGGAAATAAAATATTTTTTGCGGAAAAAAGTATCGTATATTAGAATCAAGATACTAAAATACTTGTTACAAAATTTTAATCCATCCAGTAGTTTTTACGTGATGAGAACGCAGACAGACAGAACGCAGCACTGTACACGAAAACTGGTATTTTAATTAAAAACCTAAAACAAAAAATTAAGCGTAGTTAAAATCACGATACAATCGGGGTATTCAAAATGTGTCTTATCGAGTCATATTGTCATAATGTCATAATATTTTAAAACAGTTTTAAAAAATTGTTTTTGGTTTGTGTGTAAAAAAGTCATAAAAAATTAAAACTTTTCTACTATATATATGTTTATTGTTTTGTCATAAATTGGCAAAAGAATTCGGAGTTAAGTGGTTAAAGCTATTAAGTTAAGCTGGCGATGGTAAAAACAAGCTGCCGCCAAAAATCGAAAAGCAGAAATTATTATTAAAAATAAATAAATAAATTAAAAATAACACACTAAATTACAACGGTCGTTCACAGCAGTCATATTTTTTCGTTTTATTATTTTATGACATATGACTTTAGAACGACCGTTTGAATACCCCAAATAATAAAAGGCAATTCTATTTCAAAAACTTCAATGTTTGCCGGAATTATTTAAACAATGTTTTTTTTTTGTAATTAATAGAAAAACGAGAAATAATTACTTTGGAAATAATTCTTATTCTTATACTAGCTGTGCCCGCCACGTCGTGGGCGTCCTGACAATATTTTGCTAGATTTTGCTTTGAAAGTATTCCACACTAATTGTAAGACTCTTACTTTTATAGTGCTTCAGTTATGGTTTAAGTATTTACTTTATATAAAGGGATTTTTGTTTAAAAAATCCCACTTTTATAAATAAAAGGTGCCCAACCGTGTGTAAACCGAAAATTCCAGTATCTTTACAGTTTCACTGCTTTTTTCCAATTTTATATATATTTGGAAATATAAATATTTTTTTTAATTTTAATATTGAAATTACGTAGGTTTTTAATACTTTAAAATATTCTTTCTCTTAGTTAGAACAATATGGCCCATTATTATAACTTGCCCATTATCCTAACTAAAGTTAGGATTTTTGAAGCGATAATTAGTTTTTCGTTATAATAAGGAGGGCACGGCTCATTGCTATAATTTGTCCTTAAAGTACGTGATAGTTATAGGTTGGATTTAGATTACTAATAATAACGAAAAACTATTTATCGTCTTAACAAAATCCTAACTTTAGCTATTGGCAAGTTATAATAATGAGCCTAAGTAAAATAAATAAAGGTGTCTATATGAATGACATAAATGTATTCATACAATTTTTTGTGCTTTAGAAATAATGAATTCTAAGATTCGTTTGCAGGATACATTAAAATAATTCATGTCTTTTTTAGGACATGCTCCGTGTTAGGGGTAATGGATACTGGAAGCAGAATATTATACATTATTTGTATTGCCTACTCGTTTCTTATTGATTACTTTTAACCGCTGGGTATTTAACACTCCCTTAGACCTTCAAAACAAAATTGCCATACCGCTCGCAAAAACAACTAGAATGTTCTATTCTAGTTTTATTCTTATTATTGTAGTTATGTACATGCGTGTGTATATCTCTGCTGAAGACAATGTTTTTATTGTTGCATACAAGATTAATTGCAGAGATTATAAACAATAAATTCTTCTTTCGTAACAGTATACATATGTACATATTAGATTATATACATATGTATTCGATTTGCAGTATAGTTACATAACAGAAATGAAGCCTACATATGTAGTTCGAATTATTATTAATTATTTGCATTGGTAGAACATTTTGCTTTTGTTTCTGTATTCTTTCTAGTTAATGTAAAACAAATAAATATTTAATTATTTCACAAAGTTGGATTTATCGATTAAATTTGGTATTAATGAAAATACAAAAGAGTTGTGTTGCAACTGACAATCAAAATAACAAAAATAATAAAATGTCAATTTAAAGAGCATCTGTAATTTACCACCTTGAACTATAGAATGCAATTAATTTTCAATTAATTTTTTATATCAAGAAATTGCAACAACAAGCAATAAAAAAAAGAGTATTTAAGACATAAGAAGAGACCCTAAAGTAAAGTGGAATAAAGATAAATAATTCCACACATGTAAAACGACATTAAAATAAGTTAACAGGTTTTAAAATTAAATAATTAAAGCATGTAATAAAGTAGGTTGACAGAATTAGTTAACAATCCTTCCGAAAAAATAAAATAATCTCAAATTATTTTTTCATACAAATTTGAAATTTTATATTTTTTGAGTTATTTAATCATAAGATATCTGGTAAATAAAATGATTAAAAAAAATTTTATTTGAATTGTAACAAAGAGGGTAAGACTCGTTACTATAACTAACTGTTTTCTATTACATATTAGGGATTATTTCTCTTCTGTCGGAATATTTTTAATGTGCAGTAGAATAGACTCGCATTTGGATTTGTTTAATTTTTGTAAAACAATTTGATGTTTCTGTTAACCTTTTCATTTATTTTTTAGTCCCGGAGTTAATGGTTTTAACTTTTTTTTGTTGTTGTTTGAACGTGGTAGCCGTTTGTCCAAAATGTGTTGTTAAAGAATTTATCTACGATTTTTTCAAGATCTAAACAGGGTAAAGAACCTAAACCCCTTTTTAAAGCATCCCTGTATTGTCGGCGTGTATTGAAGTAGATGAAAAACTGGCCTTGCTTCTTAAAGCTACTTGCATAGCAAAACTTCAGTTAGGTGTAAAGGTTTTGATTTGCGGGACAATGCAAGAAAGTTTTAGCACCCTTGCGCTTGGCAGAGTTATTTCTGTAAATCCTGTTTTGTATGAAAGCATACACGGTTTAAATTAAAACATAAAAATAAACCTTAAATGATATGTTATACACGTAGTATATTAAATATCCATTTAGTCATCTAGACCACAAATCAGACTAGATAAGACACGAAAAGTGCAGTGTGGCCAGATCACAGCTTTAATTGGAAAAGGATAGCAAGAGTTAATGTTTTCTTATATTACTATATAAATTAGCTTTTAATAAAATAGTTTTGCTCTTTTAGGAGTCGCCGATGTATAATGGGCTGTCCAAAAGAGGCCTATGGAAGTGTACGTTAAAGGGATTCCCTACCGAATATTCTTCGCGTCAAAAGCTTACTGCACACTGTACATTATAGCTGGCAGGGAGGTGCTAATTTCCTAATTTGTTCTGTTGGTTGTCAATTATGGCATATACCAAATTTTTCTAAATTGTATGTTTGGCTGTGATGGCTTTTTTGCCATGAAATCCGATCCGAACGCGTTAAAATCAAGAGCATCTAAATTTAGATGTTTATACCCTATCTTTTTAAAAAAATTTTTTTTTCTTCTTTTCAATATAATCTTACCTATACCCGCTACGCCGGAAATCCACTTGCCGAAGAACTTTATATTAATGCATATAAGCCCATACATTGAACATCACTTGTGAAGTCAGTAACTTGGATAGAGTTGTGTATTATAAGGGTTCTAATAATTTAGAAGGGTCTTTATCACTTCCTATTGACCGTTTTTATTGCAAAAATGAACATAAAGCTAATGTGCACTTTGCTGGAGAACCTAACATTAATGCATATAAGCCTCTACATTGTACAACCCATATGAAGTCGCATATGATTTACATATGTAAATTAAGTTTATCATAAGGCCTCAAATGATTTAGCCGTGACCTAAAACTGCATTTGTGTCAAAATTTTCTTGAATTCTGTTTCACATTGAGACTTATTTAACAAATGACAACCAAATAAATTTGATTGTCAATTTTTTTTTCAAATTTAAGCAATAAAAGGAGGTTACGCACATTAAGCACGTGGTGTATTTTTTTAACTTTTAATTGTGATTTGCTACAACCTTAATATATTTTTTTGCTTTTTATGTGTATGTACTATGTTTTTTTGTGTACTTAATTGAAAAAATCTGTTTGCAATGGCTATGTATAGCTGTTTTGTTAACTCATTTTTGATATTTTTTATCATCAGTGTAGCTCAGCGAGTGCTAAACAAAAAAGTTGGGACTTGTTTAATTTCATTTGTAACTTTTGTTTCCTTTAATTGTTATTTCCGATTATCAATTGTTATATTTTTATTTTTACCTATAGGTGGTATTCTATCTTGCTAGAATTACTTCCTTGTGTTATATTTTGAGCGAACTATGTACTACATTTGGAAGTTACGTATCCGTATGCCGTCCCTGCATGGATTGTCGAACCCCTTACGTGCATACTCGTGGGAACAAAACAACAAAAATCTAAATAAAATAATAAACACAAAACAACAAAAGAAAATAAATAAAAATACAAAACAGCAAAATGTCGCAGGAGGTGAGCAGGGGCAACCCTCGCCTGCCGAATGCAATGTTGCCCCAGCAGTACAAGCTAATGCAACTGCTGAGGTCAATCCAAATGAGGTACCACTCGACTTTTCGGCTAGTGCCTCTACGGTCCGTGCTGACTCCAGGTCAGCAAAAATCCCTGCCTCGGGTGCTCCGGTGACTGCTGTGAGCAACCCTGCGGTTATTGCACCATTTGAGCCCACAAGTTCAGTTGCAATGTGCGCCCCGCCCAAAATTAACTCAAGAAAGACTTCATCGAAGGGCGTGCCGCTCAACGTATTATTGATAAATTTGGTAAAACACCAATTACTAATTTATCAACGGAGGAAAAATCCTCCCTCACCTCATTAGCCATTTAGCTAATGCTGAAAGCTCCAAACCCGATGCAGATGTAGACACACCATCTACGTCAGCTGCGTCCAAAAGACAATAATCGGGGGAGAAGCCGATGCATCAGCAAAATTCTCAACCGGACACAAAACGTCCGAAAATGCTTACTCAGCCATCAACCAGAGTCATAAATAGACCTTACAGTAAGGTTGCCAAAGAGCCACTAATAAGGGTTATCATTGACAGAAGCACTAGTGACGGGGCTATCTCCCGTGAGAAATGGGAGATGATCCGTCTCAAGTTGCTGGAAGATTTCTTGAGTAATGAATCCATTCCAGCACCCCAAAATGTGGATGCTGGCTGGTTTCAAGGTCACATAAAGCTGCTTTCATGTACAAGTGAAAGTTCAGCAAATCAGTTAAAGCTATCAGTGACGTCCCAAGGGGAAGTGTGGCCCGGCGCTATACCACGCAGGCCGGGATCCATTGCGATCATTCCAAGGGATCCTCACGACCCTGCGACAATCCTGTCGATCATTCGGCGAGGTAATGCTGATTTACCAACCAATGACTGGAAGGTAGTGAAGGTTTCTGAACCGGAAGGTCTGACAAGGAAGGCTGTTGTGTTTCTAAACAAGGAATCGCTGTCACCACTTCGGAAGAGACAAGGCAAGATTTACTATGGTTATGATAGTGTCAAGCTGAGTATCTACCGAGGTGATGACAAACCCAACCCCGAAACTTCTAGCGACCAATTGGAAGAGCCGCAAGGTAAAAGCGTGGCTGATAGCGACAGCCTATCAATTCCATCCAAAATAGATGAGGTAGTGGATGAACCCACACTCTCTGACACTACGGAGGGCTCACAATCAGACTTAGATCTGGTTAGGGAGTTCTTCGGGCTTCTAGGGATTGCGAAGGAGGACGAAGATGATAAAGATGGTGGGGTTATACAGATCAACCTCCATCACTCTAAGGCAGCAACTGCTGCATTAATTCTTCGCCTCGCAGAACGTGGTGAAGACATCGGATTAGTCCAGGAGCAATGGATTAATAATGGTAAAATTTGTGGACTCAATGCAAAAGGGCTACAAATTATTGTATGCAGCAGATTCAGGTAACAATAAAACTATTAGATCCTGTATTATAGCAAAAGATCACCTCAACATCTTCATTCTATCTGATTACATGATGATGAGGTAGTGGATGAACCCACACTCTCTGACACTACGGAGGGCTCACAATCAGACTTAGATCTGGTTAGGGAGTTCTTCGGGCTTCTAGGGATTGCGAAGGAGGACGAAGATGATAAAGATGGTGGGGGTTATACAGATCAACCTCCATCACTCTAAGGCAGCAACTGCTGCATTAATTCTTCGCCTCGCAGAACGTGGTGAAGACATCGGATTAGTCCAGGAGCAATGGATTAATAATGGTAAAATTTGTGGACTCAATGCAAAAGAGCTACAAATTATTGTATGCAGCAGATTCAGGTAACAATAAAACTATTAGATCCTGTATTATAGCAAAAGATCACCTCAACATCTTCATTCTATCTGATTACAGTGATGAAGATTCGGTGACCGCAGTTTGGGAAGAGGCTGAATCTGTGGTGTGGTTATCCTCTACCTACATGCCACATGACCAGGACCCTCCGCACAGTAATTTGGTCCAAAAGATGGCCAGAGCGGCGAAGGCAAAAAGTATCCCCATAATAGTGGGTGCCGACGCAAATGCGCATCATCACATCTGAGGTATCTGATACCAACAAAAGAGGTGAGTGTATCCTTGATTTTATTTTAAACAATAATCTAGTAGTTGCAAATAGGGGCTCTGAGCCCACTTTTGTTGTAGATATTACGCTTGTTAGTATGCAATATGCTTTTCTGATAGAGAACTGGAGAGTCTCCAATGACTGCTCCTTCTCTGACCATCGTTTTCTTATCTTTTCAATTGCTAAAAAGAAAGATAATACTACAATATTTATAAATAGGCGACGTACGGATTGGGAAAAGCAGAAAATGATCCTCACAGTCGCACACGCTCATCCCATGAATATTAGGGACAATAGAGACATTTATGAGGCGGTGAACAGACCCACCAATGCTTTTAAAGAGGCAACGGGAAGGTCCTGTAAACCGTCGATTCATCGTTCAACTCGTAGACCACCATGGTGGTCCTCTGAAATAGCCGAATCTCGCAAGACTTGTCGGCAATTATTCAATGAAACAAAGGGGACAGGTAACTGCTCACTCTACAAATCATCTGTGAACAAATTTAAAAATCAGGTTAGGAACGCAAAACGCAAATCTTGGAAAGACTTCTGCGGCACCATTGAGAATTTTTCCGAGACTAGCAGACTGCGTAAAGTACTTGCCAAACAACCGCCAATTCCTGAGTATATTCAGAAATTAGATGGAACTTGGACAACTTGTGCACATGAGTCACTGGAAGTCCTGTTGAACACTCATTTTCCAGTGTCGATAACCTATGGGTTTGCAACAGAATCCTATTCAGATGTGCAGTATAACGACCTCCGTTCGTTGATGAGGATAAGCTACACTGGGCTATCAAAATCTCCAGGACCGGATGGTATCATTCCCGCCGATCTACAAAACAATCTAGATCTGGTAACTCCCTGGCCACTAGATATATATCAAGCTTGCCGCACATGGTCATATATTCCATATCAATGGACCAAGTGCATTGTGATACTTATCCCCAAAGGAGGGAAATCATCTCATGCGAATACAAAAGACTTTAGACCCATCAGTCTAACATCTTTCTTGCTCAATACGCTAGAGAGACTTATTGACATTCACATTAGAATGACTATCGATAAGAATCTAGTTTCGCCATATCAACATCCATACACAAAAGGTAAATCTGTTGAGACTGCGTTTCATTCGCTTGTGCGACATATAGAGATGTCACTAGAGCATAAAACCTATACTATGGTGGATATTGAAGGTGTCTTTAATAATATTGATTCGATGGCAATAACTCAATCGCTTAGAGGCTTGGGGATTCATCAATCAATCATTAGATTTGTAAAAAACTTGCTGAGCGTTAGGACAATAATATCCACATTTGACTCGGCGAGTATTTCCAAATGTGTGGTTAGGGGCACACCACAAGGTGGTGTATTGTTCCCACTGCTATGGAATGTAGCAATAAATAGACTCCTTGAACTTCACGACTGTCGCCTATGCAGACGATGTGGCAGTGTCTGGTATCCAAAAAGACATTATCACACAAAGATTGGAGACGGCACTCAGAATGATCTGCTCCTGGGGAGTACAGAGCGGGCTAAGTGTTAATCCAACCAAAACCGAACTTGTATTATTCTCCAGGAAATACAAGATTCCATCTTTCAGATTACCGCTTTAAACGGGATACCTCTTACTCTATCTGAGAGCGCGAAATATTTAGGCATAATCTTAGATAGTAAATTATCCTGTAAAATGAACATCCAGGCGAGAGCCTCTAAGGCCATTACGGCAATATACGTAGGTATGTAGGAAAGCCATTGGCAAAACTTGGGGAATGAATCCAAGGATTGTAAAATGGCGACTTGAAGCGGTAATCAAACCGATCTTACTCTACGGAGTTATTGTCTGGTGGAAAGCACTAGACATTAACTAACATATCTATTATAGAATGTGTGATCTTACATCTTTTCTGTTAAAGACAATGGAGAGGGTGTTGGCTGACTTTCTGGAGAACCACACGCTGACGGATAGGCCCTTGAGTAGATACCAACATGCAAACAGGGCAGGTAGGTCTACTGACACCGCTCTGCATGAACTTGTCAGGATGGCGGAAAGAGAAATTTTCAATGGCGACGCTGCTTTGTCCGTTTTATATATTTATATTGAAGGTGCCTTTAATAAAATCTCTTTCTCTAAGTTGAGAGGTGCTCTTAACGAACGTGGGGTTGAGCCCATTATTGTAAAATCGATCAACACTATGCAAAGGTCTAGGGCTGTGAATCTAAAAAATGGGAGTTTTAGAATCCAGGGAAGGGTAGTCAGGGGTTGCCCACAGGGAGGAGTTTTATCACCTCTTTTGTGGAACATTACTGTTGATGGCCTTCTTTGGAAACTGGACTCAATGGGCGTCCATACAGTTGCGTATGCCGACGATCTGGTACTTATGGTTGGTGGAAAGTTCATTGATACCATCCAAGGATGTATGAGACAGACTCTCATAACAACCGAGGCATGGTGTAGAGAACAAGAGCTAACCATAAATGCCCGCAAATCAGATGCTATGCTCTTCACTCGCAAGAGGAAGGGCATAGAGTTTGGATCCCTAATGCTTTTCGGGTCGGAAATCAGTTTGTCAAGGAACGTGAATTATCTAGGCATTATTCTGGATAAGGAACTTAACTGGAACGAACATATTGAGAGGAAGACACGGAAGGCAAAAAGGATCATGCATCAGTGTAAACGAGATTATGGCCATAAGTGGGGAGTCTCGCCAAAGACTGCATACTGGATTTACACAATGATGGTGTAATAACTTATGCTACAGTGGTTTGGTGGCCTAAAGCCTCTCATACAACAATAAAGCGTAAGTTGGATGGGGTTCAAAGAATTGCTTGTATGAGCATATGTGGCGCAATGCGCACTGCTCCAACACAGGCAATTGAGGCAATGATGGGATTGCTACCGCTGGATTTATTTATTAGATCAACGGCTGCGATGACTGCTTTGCGTAGAAGAGTTATGATATTTGGCATCGCTTTGGGCCGAACATCGGTCATAATAGAATCCTGGACCTTATTAGTAAGGAGGTTAGGGAAGCTCAAATGCCGATGCAACGCATCAGTAGAAGAAAGGTAGTCGAAAGACTGCATCGGACACTAATTGCGGACGACGTTATACACAATGAGTGTATGGAGAATGACATCAGCATTTTCACTGATGGTTCTCTTATGGACGGTAGAGCAGGAGCAGGTGTACACTCAGTTGAGCTAAACTTGTCCTGTAGTCTCCGTGTGGGAGAGTACGTCTCCGTTTACCAGGCAGAATTGCTTGGGCTGCTACATGCGTTGGATCACCTGCTGGAATGTCGGGTGCAGGGAAGAAAAGTTCTCATTGCACTTGACAACCTATCGGTTATAAAACGCATGAAACAGGTGGACGTGTACTCCAAACTAGTGCTGGAATGGGTTTTAAAGCTTAACAGATGTTTCTCGTTTAACGAGCAAAAACGGGATCTGCTGAGAATTTCTGTGGACCAGAACCCGGAGTATCACTGGGTAATGGCCTAATACGAGCAAAAGTCCTACAACGGCTGAACTCACTAAACGTGAAAAGGTGAAGGTAGGCTACTACATGTAGACAGGGTCGAATGGTGCTTGCAAAGAAGGGAACTTTGCTCAACGATAGCGCCATTGACGTTTATTGTGGCATTCCCATCTCTGCTTGCGGGCATCGAATAAATCGAGCCTTATATGATCTGGCCCAGATAAGATGGTCCAATGAGTCGACTTGTCAAACGGCGAGGACGATCTGGCCTCTACTGGATCGGCTGCCAAAAATGCAGCTACGTGATTTAATATCAACGATCATTGGGCATTGCCTATTCGAAACTCATGAAAGAAGAATGGGTCTCCCTTACAACGATTTCTGCAGAAGTTGTCAGGATAGGGAAGAGGAGGAAACTGTCGAACATATCCTTTGCCACTGCCTTGCGTTAGAATACCAATGCCTCCAGCACCTTGGAAAAAGGTGCTTTGCAAGCCTCTCCGGTGTCTCTATATTGGAACCGAGCAGGATCAACTCCTTTCTGAGGAACAGCGAATGGTTTTCTAATCCACTTCCACTTGGCAAGGTATAGACACTCTCGTCAACAACCTGGCTCGACCAACCTGCCCTCCGTGGCTACCTCCCCACATTTCTGATCTTCTTTTTCTGCCTTGAAACTGTCTGTCTGTGATTTTATCCTATGTCTTCTCTCAACGCTTATTTTTCTATCTCTCCCTTTTTCCTTTTTCCCCTCCTCTTTTGCAGGTAACACAAAGGGACCAATTATTTGGACCCAAGTGAGCTGTATTGGAGCTTCCTGCTTAACCTAACCTAACCTAACCATATATAGACAATACTGGGTTAATGATCTGAGGACAATTCAAGTGACGCCTTTAACTTTAATCGTTTCTCTTGGAATACCCTTAATCACAAGAAAAGCAATAACATCCGGCATTTCTTGTCGATCACTAGGCCAACAGGTGGGGTTTCCACTCAAAATAACATTCAGGCGTATGTGTTTTAAACAAAACACGACCTTTTCACCAGATGCTTTGAAACAAGGACCTAGTGATTTGTAGAAGTCGCTATATTGACTCTCTGATATTTGAAATCTTGGAGGTGAAAATATGAAAAAATAACTAAATTTTAATAAAATTCTCTAATGCAGATATTTGATGCTAGAAGAAAGTTCTCACAAAAATTACACAGTAAATAATGTTTGATTTTTTATTTGTTGGTTCTTGAGGAAGTACTCGAGATCAATTTTGTGTTGGCGCAAGCCCTTAGCGTTTCAGAATCATATTTCTAAACAGTTCTTGGTTTGTTAAGTATCGTCTGCAACATCATAGATTGCATTCGTACCATTCCTTGCATCATGCCGCTCATAGTGCTCATAAAACTGTTTAACGAATGTACTAATGTCTCGATGCTTGTTTCGAGACGATTATAGTTATCAAAAGCTATTTGCTTTTAAGGTTCTAGGTGTAAATTTGGAGTATAACTAGTTGTCGGTGTGGGTTGTGCAGGGTTGTTGTGGGTTTTTAACAAATCCGCGTATTAAACATGTTGCGTTGTTGGTTGGTCTAACTGAGGATATTGTGGCTGCTGAGAAGGAGTATTTAAGTTTTGAGACGACTTTCTTCCAGTATAAACTGGAAAGCTTCTGTAATTACCATTGCGATTTCCACTGCAATTACTAAATTTTTTAACCTTCGTTTCATTTCATTTGATTTATCGCATTAAGCGGAATGTATATGGCCAAACACAACTGGTTGGTGGCAACTTACAATGGCCACATTCTTGGTAATTTAGACTACTACTGTAATTTTGCGGTGCAATAAATACTTCAGGTTGTATATTTGGTGCGTTTTTTAAATCTCAAGGTGCCAGTTTAACTCAGAAAAATGGTTGGGGCACACGTTCTCTATTTCTAAAATTATCTATATTTTTTAACTTAAATCCCGCTTTTTGAAGACCAGATATTTTCTCCTTTGGATCAACCTGTGAATCTATACTTTTAATAAATACCTGTACCCCTTTGCTGCTATTGAGTTGATAGGTATACAAGTTTTTTTCAGTTTTCAAATTCATTTTACGATAACTGGTTTCGTCAATTACTTGTATTTTTGTCGCGTTTATGTTACCACGTTTAATAGGAATTACATAAAATGAGTTCTCCCCAAATAACTCAAATTAACTTCTTTATCAGCTGGTTCGAATTTCGCTCCCTTAAATAAATTGGATTCGGTTTGGACGACTTGGGTGCCGTTTTAGATTCACTTGTTTAACTATCTAAGATAGCAAAACGATTTTGGGAATTTATTCCGTTTGAGACCCTATCTTTATGTACTTCAGACATTGATGGTAATTTCGAATATTTAGGGCCTCGTCCTCTTTTTAAAACAGTCACGTATCTATCTATTCCCACTTGCGTCTTGGGTTTTTGGGTACTGTCCATTATTGTTTTGGTCGTACTGTATTCAGAAGGCGACGATGATATATTCACATTTATTTTATTGTCTCTAATTAGCAACAACGGTGAACAAGAACGTGTGCGGTAAATAGGCGCAGCATTTAAAAACACCAGTTTTTTGTTTTTATTTATTTCGCTGTTTTCATCAGCATTTATCATTATTTTTATTTGAGTGACTCATAAATGAGCCCTCGCACTGTTTTTTGGTCTGTTGTGGAAAAGAAAAAAAATACAACAACTTTGTTGTTCTGTATAAAACAGGTTTTATTGTTTTTTGTTTCTTTAAAAAATCACTCACATAATTTTGGATTTCTTATACATTTATTGCGATCTTTAAAACAAACGTTCGTTCTATTCGACGATTAACCACATATAATACATATTTATATTAAAACTGCAACTGAACCATTTCTGTATATAAAGTAGATTTGAACATTTTGTTGCTTTTTGAATTTTTATCTGTCCCTCTGTGTTCGCATCTCTAAAAGCTACTAAGTGAATTGTAATGAAATTTTGTGAAGAGATACTTTGTTACCTCGCTTCAAATATTAAATACTTTTTGCCCATAAAAATATGTTATTTGTAAGATGAAGTCGATATATTATTAGCTTGCGAGCAAAATATAAAATATTGTGGCAAAATTTCAAGACTACATTTTTCTGAGTTAAAAACTACACGTTTTACAATTTAAAAATTCAAAATGATTGCTTTTTTGTGTATTTTAGCCGAAAAAGGGCCATCACTCTTTTTTAAATAGAAAAAAATTTCTTACGCAATGTATAAAAATTTTATAATTTTGTGTAAGCAAACTATATGTGCGTACGTTTAAACCAAATTTTGTGTAACATTGTTTATCCGTGTAGAGTATGGAGGTCAAAACTTTGAACCTACTCTATATGTTCTAAAAACTGGGATCGGAAAAAGAAGACTGCTGTAATAAAGCTATATACATATACTCCCAATTTTTTATGAAAGTATTTTATGAGCCCTTCTCCATATGTGGACTTTATGAGCAAAAGACTTAAAAATTCTAATTTTGGGATTTTTGGTCTTTGTTTTGGGAATTGAGGGATTTTCTTTACCTTAATGTTGCAGATTTTTTGCGATTTAAATTTCCCGACAAAAATTCATATCCACAGAATCATTTGAATCATTCAACTTATAAAAATTGTTGATATATAATATTTTTCTTTTCTTCAAATTGGACCATTTTAGAAAAATTTTTTAAATTTACAGATAACTGCAAAGAACTTTGAAATTTTCTTCTAATATTATATTTTAATTGTCCATATAAATGTAAATGAGGTAGTCTGCTCTCAAACAAAAAAAAAAGCTCAGCTCAATATCTTTCTTACGTGAAAAACTAAGTGCTTTAATTATGAGTATTCTCACATTTATCACACTTTTATCAGGGACTTAGTTAACAATCGTAGAGTAGGGAAAAAAATTTATAATTTTTTTCTTCTTTTTTATAACTAAATATCTCTCATTTAGATAAGAATGTAGTTTGGTCAAACTTTTCAATTAGTCTGACAGCAGGCCTAAATTTATAGGAGTACCCTTGGAACTGGGAACAAAATTATGCTTTTCCTAGATCCTCTAGCTTATATAGGATAAGAATCTCAAACCAGATAATCAAAAGCAGCACTTTCGAAAATCGATTTTTTTCCGCTCTGGCCGCTCCGTTCATAGGGGTTACTGTATTTATAAAGCAGAGTAGTTGAAATTTTTCTCGATTTTAACCCTTTCGTATGTGCATGTTTTTCAGGAAAAAATGGCAGATCTTAAAATGTTTATTCTTTTGACACGTGAATAGATACATATATGTATGAAGTAACCTTTGTTACGTATGTCAAACAGGGTTGTCAGATATGGCGATTTCTCGCCAAACGTGGCGATATTCCATCTTATTTGGCGATGAAATTTTGGATTTGGCGACATGGCGACTTTTTGGCGATTTTTAAAATAGTTGGCGCTATTGTTGGAGATTTTCCATTGACTTTTAGCCAACATTAGAAACTGAATTAAGTGATATCAAAATAGATAGCAAAGAAATTAAAGTTTTAAAAGTAAATTCTTTTTCATATTTAAATATAAAAACATAAAAATTTATACAAAGTTTACGAATATCTTTCCATTTCCATTTCATATCTAAAGATGAATTTATTTTGCAAACTGGAAACTTTCTTTAAAGTTTACATCTTTCGACTTTAAAACGTTGCAATTCCTTATCAGAAACAAATTTCTTGTTTTCAATTTTTTTAGAAATCCTAACATACTTTTAGATACTTACACAGAGCAACACGGAAAAAAAATAACCATATACGGACACCACTACGTGATAAAAGACCAAAAAAAAGACCCCTGTCTCCCAGTTTTGCCCAAAGTCCTCCAGGTTTTTTTATGGGCCCTCAAAGATGTTGGGCCTTGATGTCATTTTTGCAAAAAATGATCATTTACTCAAGCTCATATTTTGCAAACCGTTTGAAATTTTGATATACTCTCTGAGTCAAAGTTGTAGCTCTTGTCATAAAGAACAAAAATTTTTAATATATAAAATCAAAAAAACTTCATCTTCAAGTTCAAAATCGCAAAAAACTTTAACAAATTTAATTTTTTTTTCCCTTTTTTCCCCTGTTCAGGTCCATAGGTAGCAAACCGTTGAAAATTCAAGGAAACAATCCAGTACAAAAATTAACCTAAGATCTCAATAAACAACTTTCTAAAACATATGAACTTTCTAGGAATGATTCTTAACACCGTTTAGGTAACTTTGCCTCAGAGAATATATCAAAATTTCAAACGGTTTGCAAAATATGAGCTTGAGTAAATGATCATTTTTTGCAAAAATGACATCGAGGCCCCACATATTTGAGGGCCCATAAAAAAAACCTGGAGGACTTTTGGCAAAACTGGGAGACAGGGGTCTTTTATCACGTAGTGGTGTCCGTATATGGTTATTTTTTCCGTGTTGCACTGTGTAATAGAAAATATTAGCTTTTGTTTTAGAAAGATTATAAAAAATATGATATTCTATTCAATTATGTACAGCTACATTAGTTTTGTACCTGATTTGCTGGTAATTCCAATGAATTTCTTAAACTTATTTCTTGCATACAAGGGAAGTTTTGAAGTAAGTATTAAGTTAGTTTTATTCTCTAAGTTGAAAGAATATGTTTTTATATTTTAGGTGATTGTTTTTAAAGAAAAATTTGATTTTTTTTAAATTTATATGCTGCTAATTACTGGATAGAAAGATCGATTTTAACAATGAATTCCACCGAAACTTTACTATGATTTTTATGAATTAAAATAGGGCATGTGGCATACATCTGTTGGATCTTAAGTAATGATGAATAAATTGAATTCCTATAAAACAGTATAAAACATGTTCTAAATAAAAACACGGAAACAAATACCTTAAGGATGTGTATGTTCAGGTCTCCATTTTTAATACAATAACCACAATTTTTCAGTGTTTTAAGTAAAAATTTCGATTAAATTAATTTTTTGTGATTTGTTAAAAATATTTTTAAAATTAAAACATATTCTATATATTAGAAGCAAATTTTAACAAAAACCTGCTTTGGCGATTTTGGCCATTTTTCACATCGATTTTCTGCGAAACAGGTGAAAATAAATATGACAACCCTGATACCAAATATTTAAAATAATTTTGATTCATACATGTGATATTTATGACTTCTCGTTATGTATGCAAATCACAACATTCCCTATATCACATTTATGTATGTAATAATTACTTGGGTATAAAATCACATTCATATTCAATTATCCATACAAATTTCTTTGTCTTATGGAGACAAATGCACGTATTCATGTACATATAAAAGTAAACATTTCCAAAGGGAGATGTATGGAACATGGTATGTATTTGTTCTATATATTTAAAAGATGTTTTGTTAAAACAACACCAAACTGGTGTTTAAATTATGTCTGCAGAGTGTACATAATTTTATACATAAAACTGAGTGTATGTCAGTGATGCCATTTGTTTACATATACATTTTTCCTACGTTTGAAGACGCCAGGTAACATGTATAATTGATTTAATCAAGAACTTTGAAATTTTTCATGTCTCTATCATGAAATTTGATCATGAACAAAGTGAAATGTGCACATTTATCGTTCATATGCTGTGAAATAAAAACAACACACAGTGTATTATATCATTTCATGAAAATGAAAAAAGCACACACACTCGCACATGAGCGGTGAAAAAAAAAAAGAAAATCAGATGGTCTCTCATGTGCACTGAAAATGAGTGAGTAAGCAAATACTTACTCTGGTATGAACTAAAAACAACTACTCATATCTTATCAAGGCCAAGTATTTTTGCAGTGATGACCAAAGAATGTGCGCGAACAAAATTTTAAAAATATTTAGAAGTGCACCCTACACCCAGTGAGGAGCATTTTTGAGTGTATATTAAAAAATATATATTTCTTAAGACCTTGCAAAAATTGTTACCCCACGCTAAATGGTTTTCTGAAACAAATTTTTCGAAAAATTTAATATTTAAAAAAAAAAAAAAAATCTTTGTAAAAACTATAAGAATTGGTCGTTTGTCAATATGTAAGTAAAGAAGATTCAACAAATTAATTCTGAGTACCGCCACTATTCTTTGAACCAGTGTTTTGCTTTTTCCTATTTCCTAAACTCGTTAGTATATGGAGATATATTCTACTACCTCAATGTCGACACCCATAGACAATACATGTTACATTGTTGACTATGAAAATCAAATAAGTTTCTTGTGCTGTGTAGTACCTCTGTACTTTGGGCGTTCGTAAAATACAGAAGTACTCCACTAGCATATTTAAAACAATTTAAAAAATGTTATATTTTTTAACTAAAGATCCTAAAGATTGAATTTGGTAAAATTATTCTATAAATTTAGCATAAAAGTTATTTTTACAACTTTCTGAATAACTTCAAAACTTATAAGCAGATTGAAAATGGAGTCAGATAGCCATGTAGATAGCTTGAATGCAATTTACCGGATCTTTTCCTGATCAAATCGGATGCAATTTATTTTTGGTATATCTTACATAGAAATTATCTCGTGAAAAAATGGATGCTCGATTTACATTGAAATTTAAAAAAATATCTTTTTTTAAATTTGCCGTTGATTAAGTACCTGCTGAACTTTTTGTAATGTTGTTCGGTTCTGTACAAATTGACCCCCCCTAATGTACTTATGACTACATACTTATGTATATGTAAGTATGTAAATATGCATTCTATTCTTTGTTTTTTATGTACGTATGTAATATACTTATTTAAAAATTGAACAAAATATTTTTGATACAATGAAGGTCCATAAGTACAATATTTTTTTAAATAAGTTACAATTTTTATTATTCCTGCTTTACAAAGGGTCTACATTAGTGAAGAAAGCAGGGATATTTATCTAAATAAACGCACTGGAGGTAATGGAATTCTATAGGAAAAAGTGAGGTGGATAGTCGTCGGGCCTACACTAAGGGCCTAAAAGGCCTCCGAGTGATCTCGTCTTTGTGCGGGCAGCCCGTTTAACCAAACCTTTCTAAACAAACGTCAAATTCAATGCCACAGATAATTTTGTTACATGTATACCTGAAATCAGCTGTAGTTTAAATTAAGAAATCTAAGTTCTCTTATTCCGTTCTTTATTGATACAGTTCCTTAGAAAAATCGTTTATCAAAGGCAGTACGTTGCTATACTAATAATTTTATAACTTATTAAATTTTCGTGTTATTTTCTACAAAAAATATCAGAGTGTGAATAAACATCATGTTCTTTTATAAATATGTCGCACCAAAACCAGGTAAAAATGCTACATTTCACATCTCAACTTTTATTCAGGGTGAGATATTGCCCTTTTTTATAAATACATATTTTTTTTTATTGAAAACAAGAATTTTATTTTGAATTACAATTTTTATGTGAATAAATATTTTATTGTATATGTACGTCAAATAGGCATAAATGTTAAATAAAAAATTAGTTTGCTTTTGTGTTCTTTTGAAATCATAAAAAAGGTCACACTTTTTAAGGGCTGGGTGATCCAACCAGCTAGATACAATCAAATTTATTTTGTAGATGTTGAGCGGCTCCTGGCTGAAAAAAGAAAAATTCGAAGAGAGTGGCAATCACACAGATCTCCTCAACTCAAATCTAGACTTAAAGATTGCACGGAACGGCTAAAACTGCTACTAGAATCTCGAAGAGTAGCATCTCTGAAAAATTATTCGGAAGACCTCGACGCAACTGCACAATCAGATTATTCAGTAAGGTGTGCATGTAGGAACCTTAAAAGACCAGTCGTACGCAAGCCTCCCTTGCGAACTTCTTGTGCAGACTGGGCAGGGAATGATACCGAAAAAGGCAATTTATTTGTTGGACATTTGAAGAAGGTTTTCACCCCAAATTTATGTACTGATATGGCTGAGTTGCCATCAATAGAGACTAGTGCCGTAGTACCTCTAAAATTTGAATTCAGCGATATTGAACGCGCAATAACTGATTTAAACACAAAAAATCCCCTGGCGTTGATAAAACAAGTAACAAGATGTTATTAAAGTTGTTCCGTATAGGTTGCAGAATTATTATTTTTGTTTTTAATGCCTTTTTACGTCTTGAGTACTTTCCCCCAGAATGGAAGGTCTTTTTTTTTTTTTTTTTTGATTACTATGATACCTAAACCAGGAAAAGACTACACAAAAGTAGAATCATACAGACCGATAAACCTTTTATCAAACATGTCAAAGTTGTTTGAGAGAATATTAATAACTAAGCTGAATCCAATTCTTAGCGCGAAAGGATGTATTCGGAACCATCAATTCGGCTTCAGAAAACGACATAGTATGATCCAACAAACACACAGATTAGTAAATGTAGTTAAAATGACCTTTGAAGAAAAAAATACTGTTCTGCATTTTTTTGGACGTTTCTCAAGAATTGGAAAGGTTTGGCCTGAAGGCCAAAAGTATAAGTTAAAGCTATACTTGACCCAAAACTTTTATAAGCTCTTAAAAGATTATTTAACGAATCGCAAGTTTTTACTAAAAGAAGGTGATTTTTTAAGCTCGCCATAGCCGGAGTTCGCCACACTGTACACATTAGAAATGCCAATTAGCACCCTAGTCCACACATCAAAATTTGCAGATGACACAGCTTTTTTAAGTCTTCATGAAAGCGCCCAAGTAGCATCACAACTTTTACAAGACCAAATACTCAATTTGGAAAAATGGTTAGAAAAATGGAGAATAAAAGTGAATGAACAAAAATGTACTCACATAACTTTCACATTTCGTAGAGACTAATGCCCTCCTATTTACATAAATAACCAAATGATACCGCAGCTTTCAGACGTCAAATACCTGAGTACACATCTTGACCGTCGCCTTATTTGGAAAAGCCACATAGATTTCAAGTTAACACAAATGAAACTAAAAGCAGTACAACTAAATTGGCTTATTGCCAGAAACTCCACTCTGAGCTTAGATTGTAAACTTCTACTGTCCAAGTCGATGCTCAAACTAATTTGGTGTTATGAGATTCAATTATGGGGCACTGCATCAGCTAGCAATGTAGAAAAAATTCAAAGGCGCCATAAGATTCTACATATGATTGCAGTTGCTCCCTGGTATATAAAAAACTCGAACATCCACAAAGACCTAAACATGCTATCAGTTAAAGCAGAAATAGCGAAACATGCAGTCACAGATCTAAAGAGGCTTGAATCTCACCCAAACCGTTTGGCGCGTAACATGCTGAGTGAACCTGGTTACATACGACTAAAAAGAAGAATAGTGATTTTCTTGGCGTACATTAGAGGGATGACCCGCAAAATCCGTGAAACAAACATTATTTTTGTCTAGCATTGGCTGGACTTAGAAAGTATATTTGTATTTTAGACTTAAGATATGAGTAATTATTTTTGGTTCAAAAATATTGTAGATGCAATTAATAATTTATGAAAAACAAAAAAAAAAAAAATTATTTGCTTTGTTCCCGAACATTAAAATATTTTGTTTTTTCACATGTAAATAACTGCAAGTGCGTTTGCATCATCTGTGTCGTTACTCATGCTAAATTGTTGCATTATAATTGTAGGGAAAATGCTATACGAGCAAATCACACGATCAAATCAGAAATGTTGCGGAAACTTTAAATAAGAGTGATTCCAAAAAAATTTCCAAAGTGTAAACGTTTTAAGATAAAAGTTGTCAATCCGAATCAATTGCCGACAAATTGTTAAAATGTTGTTAAATCGTCACATCTAGTAACCCTGTATCAAGTTAAAAATTGTTAAATAGATTGCGTTTTTAAAAATTGTGGTCTATAAGCTGAAAAAATAAACTGACATTAAAATGAAATAATTAGGGGAGTGTTTTCATTTCGTAATTATAAGAACCCAAACGTAGAATAATTTTGCCATTTGTCTCACTGCACATTAAATTAATTTCTAGATTTTAAATCATCATACAGTTATATGTCATATGTTTGTGTGTTTGTAAGTAAAGCCATAATTATATGCTTTACATTTTATTACCAGGTCATATGTAAATTCTTTGTCATGTAAGCAATTGCGAATAATTATACTAAATATTTACGACGCATGCTTTGATCTTATTACTTACAGTCTAGAGTCATTTGCCATAGACTCTGCAACATCAGCTACAAGCGGCAAGTCACCCGCTGTGTTATCATTCTCTTTTCTTCTAATTTGTAATTCACATATACTCTTACACGTTCACTTCTATAACATACCAATATGGTCGACAATACGTCACAAACACATATGTATACCTAAAGTATCTTTCTAGTCCACACATATGTATATGTTGAACATTAGGGGGTTACCAATTATTTTATTTTAATAACAAAGGCCATTCTCACAGCATTTTTAGACTAAGAGAATTATAAATCTACAACAAAAACTGTTACCATCTTAATGCAGAGTATACTTTCACTTAAAAGAAAACCGAATAAATGATAATAAATATTTGTGGATGCCGACTCGAATTAATGTTGTGAAAACATTAAAGTCATGTGTGCGTAAATAAGAAAACGCATAAAATGCATTAAGAGTAGTTTCTTTGCCATGTTGAAATAATAAATGACAATAATAAAACTTAATGGCTCAATAAACAAAAAAAAAGCACACAAAAATATTGATTTGAAATTGAACAAAATGTCTATAGCCAACATTAAGTTTAGAAAGACATAGTTCATTCTAAAAACACAATGTTATTTACATCTGAAAATTTAATTTCGTTAAGATTTAACCACTTTGGATATCAGCGTCTCTTGTGGGCAAAAGCTTACAAAAATGTTTTTTGCCACAGATGTGCTGTTGTCTATCATGAACTTTAACGGCCTGTTTCACAATATCAAAAGAATTCGTTCTTTCTTACATTTACATATAAACCGAAAACGAATTAAAAAATTTTGTGTTCTTTCTGAATGTAATTTTACGAAAGAATGAAAAGAATTTTTTATTTAGGAAGTAATAACAGGGATTTAAAAACTCTATTAGCATGAAGTATGTTAATGATTTATGCAGTAATAGTGCAGAATTTCCAAACATATGGCGTTTAGATTTTTGCATATTTTAATAAAATTTTGAGTATGTCATTGATTGATTGATATACATAGCTGTGTAGAAAATGTGCATTCCGCTCTGCTGGTGTCTGAAAATTAAATTTCCCCAATTTTTCTTTAATAATATCACCTATTTTATAATTTAATTTATTCTTTCTTAGAGAATAAAAACGAACTTAATTTGATTTAAAATTTCATCTGTATGTAAAATAAATAGTTCGACTAATAAATATTTCAAATATTCAATATTAAAAATAATATAATATAAAATAAATCGCAAAGCACCGCGCAATCATGTTTACCCAACAAAGTTAGGTTTTATACTAGATTAGTATTAACCAAAAACGAATGTTGGAAGAAAACAAATAAAACACAAAAAGTAGCTTTCATTGCTAACCGTAGGTAGGCTGAGGCAACAACAAATAAAAGGTGGCAAATATTAAAGTAAAAATAATAAACAAAAGGGAAGCTTTAGGTAGTGGTAGACTTCGTTCTCACCAACTGACGATTGATAATTGAATACAAGTTTGGTTTGATACTAGATTAGTGTTAACTAAAAACGAATGTTGGAAGTAAAACAAATAAACAAAAAGTAACTTTCATTGCTAACCGAAGGTTGGCTGAAGGAACAACAAAATATAAGGTGATAAATATTAAAAGTAAAAATATTCAACAAGAGGGAAGCTTACCAACTGACGATTGATAATTGACGATTGATAATTGAATACAAGTTTTCTCGTATTCCTTTATCTGGGTTTGGTTGGTTAAATAGATGATGCTTACAACTAAACACTACCCTAAGTAGATAGATACAAGAGTGCTGATGACGGAGGTGGCTATCTAGAAAATGTGCATTCCGCTCCTGCTGGTGTCTAAAAATTAAATTTTTCGTCAAATATTCAATATTCGTGCTCCTATCCATAACGCCGACGGCGATATTTCTTTCTCCCTTACACAAGTTTGCGCCCCTTTCACCGGTCGCCCTGCGTTAGGGGCGGGATTGTCTGTATAGACCGGCTGTGATGATTTTCAATAACAAAACTTTTGAAACTACATCTGGAAGATTAAAATGGACATATTATTATTTTCTAGTTGTTTTTAATACAACATTTCGTCCAATGTCGTCGCTGATGGTCTTTGTTACGAAGCTCAATAAATTAGGTTAGAATATAGTTACTAATTATATTCTAACAATTTATAAATAAATGGTTATTTCAGTAATTTTGATTTAGTATCACTAGAAAAAATATTTTCAATATTTTCTTCGGGAGTGTGAAAGCAATATGAGGTCGTAATAAGTATAAAGTTTTGTAAAAGGTTTATAAAGAAAAAAAAAAAAAAAACAAAAAATAATTTTGTTTAACCTTTTTATAAATATTCCAAGAAAACTAGAAATATAAATTCAACTACACAGAAAAAAATAATACTTAGATCTCATGCATTTTGTCATAAATATTATGAATCGAAAATGACCTTTTTTTTCCCAAACTTTCTTTATTCAGTTTATGAACATCGTTATAAAAAATATAAATTTTTCATGAACTAATTAGTAAAAAATTGTAAATTATTTATTAGAAATTTGATACACAATTATTCTTAATCTTCTTAATATTCTACAGATTATCTTAATAGATAAACTGTAAACTGCCTTGTGTCTAAGTGTAAGCTGAAGTGTATTCAAGAATTCCATACATGTACATACATATGTACATACATATTATGTACATATTATGTACATATGTACATATGTTTCCCCATGTTCATTTTAAAGTGTATTTAAAATGCAAAAGTAAGGATTAATATTTGCACTTCATAAGAAATATTATCTTTAAAATCTCTACTTACCTTTTCGCATAAAGTCAAAATCGCATTTGAAGAAAAATTTTAAATAAATATGTACATATTTAATATCTCTTTTCTTTTTTAAAAATATTTTAAATTTTTTTTTAAATTTTTCTTCAAGCAACTTTGATTTTTTATTTTATTTTTAAATAAAATAAAACTGAAAATCATATCATTTAGGTAGGAATTCATATTTTGTATTACCAAGCAGTTATAAACTCATATGTTCAAACTTAAATATGTGAGGTAGTAGTAAAACCCAAACCAATTTTAAGTGCTATTGGCAGCAGCAACAAGAACAACTGAGCACTGCAAAATTAATACAACCACTGCCAATATTGGTTTAATAAATACCCTTGTTGCGCTGCTTAAGCAGAAAAAAATGATTTTGGTTATCTTTAAAACAAGCACAAGACAAATGCTAATACGTTGCTCTACTAGAAATTGCAAACTAATGTTAAATTTTTTCTAGTATTTTGAGAACAGTGCAGATATTTCTAGCAGCAGTGTTATTGAAAAATTAAATGGTTAACATATTTTTAGCATGACGCACAGTAAACTGTCTAGTGGAAAAAAATAAAAAAAAACTGTCGAATTTATCAATATAAAATTTATGGGATGAAAGCTAGGACTCCCACGATTCCAGAGGTGGTTTGGTTTTTCATGTGCGTTACACCTATAAAAAGTTACAAGGCTTTAAAGTCGAATTATTTTTATAATTTTTTCGTAACTTTCAAGTAACAAAAAATGGGTTTGGAAAAATAAATCTCAAAAATTCATTTTTCAATAAATATGCTTGAAAATTTATTTGTTTTATTCAGAAATGTAGCAGAAACAATTAAAAAATCCTAAAATTCAAATATTTATAACAAAACTTTAAAAAAATTGTAAAGTTTTTAGCTATTTTAGGTACTTAAAAAAACAGTCAGCTTCGATGGACCCGAAAAATAGGCACATCTAAAAACTACTTTTATGAATCAATAATCTTATTTTCTGTTATATATACTAAAATATGTATACAAATATTTAGGTGTTTTCTATGCCAACTTTTGAAATATAATGATTTTATATATCATCCATATTTGATATTTTTATCAAAATTATCAGTTGGTATTTTTAATATTTGAAAATGTATGATAATAGTAGGCTATGCTTTAAACCAGGGCGAACTAATACAAGGTGAGTGCACGGGTGAATGCTTTAGAATGCCTTCACAAAACAATTAAGACAAAACAGAATTGAGTACACTCGTAAAAATAGCAGAAAAAATTGTAATCAAGATTTAATGAATAAACTCCTAATTTCTTCTGATCCATCAATTTCATCTAATAGAAATACAATAAATACATGAAGCTCTTTCAACAATAATCAAGAAATTAGTAATTACATAATAGTAGATGAATCTATTAACACTATTCAGACTCAGAAACTTATTTTAGTGATTAAGAAATTGTTTACATTTTTTGTTATTTGAATTTGTTTGTAACTTTATTATTAATCTTTATATAAATTTGTTTTTTATCTTAAATAATAATTTAATTTTAAAATATTTAGTGTTGTCAATTTGGCAATACGGCAACCCTAAATAAGTAGAGATTTTATAAAAAAACTATCATGCTTTATCATTTTGTATGCGAAATGATAGATTAAAACTCAAAAAAGTAATAATTACTGAAAAGGGGGAATTTTGGGTATTTAATTGTCCCCGCACCGGAAAAATAATAGGATTACTAAAAATGTTAATTCATTTTTGAAAATAGTAGGCCAAGAGATATATTTGCCAAAAATTTCATTAAGCTACCATAACTCCTTCGACTTTTTTCCAGTTTTACTATAGGGACCGTTCACTGTGTGACGATTTATTAAAATGTATGTTTTCCTGTAACTAATATAGTTACATTTCAAAACCCTGATAATGGTTTCTATGTAATAAAAAATTAAACTTGGTTTTACAGAAAAGTAGTACTGAAAGATCTGCAGGACTTATATTTTTCACTTCATAAGAAAAGCGGTCTCGATAATAATTACAATTCATCTATAATCTCTCTATAATCCTTAAAATAACTACCTTTAGAGAAAGCCATTTTTATGACAAAAGTTCTTATCTGTTCACAAGCATGATATGGATAAAATGGATTGAGCGAAAGATGGAACTTACGTAAGATAAATTAATTGCATTTTAATTGAGGTTTGAAATCTATTAAGAAAAAATTTTAAAAGGACTGTTGATTGATAAAAAAATTTTATGAGAAGAAAAAAATTAAATTAGTAATCTCTCATTGACCGATATAAAAATAGTATTACTAAATTTTAAAGAAAAATACCAACAAGATGCTCATTGATGACTCTTTGAATGATTCTTCTGTGGTTGTCTCCTCTGTAGTGTAAAAAGAGAAAAACGTTTTCTGAAGTATTTTCGATTTATTTTTCCTTTTTATGTCTCTAACCTAAGAATTTTCCTCGTCTCTTTATCAATAATAGTGTGTGTTTGTTTGTGGGCGATTATGTGCTTCACAGGATTTATAAATTTTTTCCAATAAGGATTTATGTATGTATGTATGTATGTATGTATGTATGTATGTATGTATGTATGTATGTATGTATGTATGTATGTATGTATGTATGTATGTATGTATGTATGTATGTAACAACAATGCTAAAGTTAATTGTGCCCTCTTGAATTAAATGAGGTTAAACAGATAAGAAGTTTTACTTTCATTTTGTTGCTGAACACAAATGATCAATTTTAGAAAAGCCTTATAGTAATTAGACAGGTGTTATTAGTATTGAATAAGTAGGAACTTAGCACCTGAAAAAGCGTGGTTAAAAATAATTTTTAATCAAACATGTAGATTAAATGGTCTGTTTATTGTGATCCTTATCTAATACATACGTCCAAAAATAGTCTGAAGAAATATGTTGGTAACAATTTTATTTTGAGAATGTGAATTGCAAAAAGACGTTTTTAATTTAACTACATACAATTTCTAAAATGTTTCAATTAGCGCCATAGCATAAAGTTATAATTAATTAACACTGGTGATTTTTTTAAATTTAGTTTTCCGCAAAATGCCTATAATTTAACACATACATCTTTATATATTCGTTTCAAATGAAAACGTAACTCTGATGCACAAATGAAGTCATGTAAATATACATGTTATGACGAAACTATCTTTTTAATGATAAAAGCTTACAATGAGAAAAATAATTAAACATTACATTGTGGAAAAAGGCAACGATTTGCAAAATGAAAAACCTGCCAGACTCAATTACTGTATTTATTTTTGTATTTATCTAACCCAAATTTCAAATGAAAAACGTTGTTAAAAAAGTTGTTATTTCAAGAATAATAATGTTTCATGTAAATTTTGAAATAAGATCTTGGTTATTTTATAGTCTTTTTTATTTTTTGAATATTTGACAGCATAAATGATGACTTGTAAATGTATTTCACTTTTGAAAACTCCCAGAGCGATTATTCTTTGCATTTCCTTACTAGTCAAACGTTTTTATTGAATTAAATTTTTTCTTGTGTTGTAGCCACAGACTGGCAGATAAGATAGAAAGATGTTAAGATTTAACTATAAATGATTTCACATAAAGGGAGAACATGACTAATTATTTGTAAAGATGTTGTGGTAATTCTATTTACATGTAAATCACTTATTTTGGCATTGCTGTAAATTCACTTTACAGCATTGCCAAAATAACAACGATAAACCCTATACTTTTTTAAATTGCCGAAGTGTCTCCACTTAAAAATTCTATGTAAACAACTTCATTTTAGCAGTAATTATATATTTTAACATAACTTAAGAATAATTTGTCCGATTTCATCAGTTTTGAATTTAAATTATTTTCTGAGTGTGATGTAGCTTAAGTGGTTAGGCAGAAGGCATTAACCATAGATCCTTGATGGTATTAAGGACTGGTCTTAAAGCAGACCACCCAACACAACACTAGAGATTAAATTGTGTATTACAAAATTAAGTCGAAAAGTAAGATAAGTGACCATAAATTGCATGTACATTTTGGGCAATAAAACCTGTAAATAGCAACAGGGTTCCGTACCCAAAAGGTAAAAATCTAACCCTTTTGTTTTCGCTACCATGTCTGTTCGTCTGTCAGCGCCTTCTATCTCTGGAACCGTAAAAGGTAGACTCTAAAACTTAAAGGGTGGTCCGAAAGTGACGTGTTATTCGCGCATATGTCTTTTATTCTTGAATTGTAGGAGGCACATACTTGAAATTATAGGTTTATTTAGAAAATATAAACATAAAAATTAAAGAGTGTTCCGACAGAGACGTGGTTTGCTTGAATGTGGCCCAAATTTTGAACTATAATAGGTAGACTCTTGATATTTACACTGAATGTGTATTACAATGGCCTTTGCAACAAATAGTAATCACTAAAAATTAAAGGCTGTTCCGACAGTGACAAGTTTTGCTCGAATATGGCCTAATTTGTGAACCATAATAGGCAGACTCTTGAAATTTACACAGTATGTGTATTACTATCGATTCTACAAAAAATGGTAAAAATTAAAGGGTGTTCCAACAGTAGCGTGTTTTGCATGATGTCATAATTTTTAAGCCATAATAGGTAAACTTTTGAAATTTTCACAGAAGATGTATTACTATGGCCTCTACAACAAATAGTACAAATTAAAAAGTGTTCCGACACTGAAGTGTTTTGCTTGAAAATTTTATAATATTTGAATCATAATAGATAGACTCTTGAAATGTTCATAGTATGGCCTCTGTATCAAATAGTAAAAAATAAAGGGTGCTCTGACATTACGTATATGGCCATATTTTATCAACCGTAATAGGTAGACTCCTGATATTTTCATAGAAAGTTTATTAACATGGCCGCTATAACATCAATTACTAAAATTTAAATGGTGTTCTGATAGCGACGCAATTTTGGGAATATTAGTTTTTTAGCCGCAAATTTATATAGAGTGTATAAAATCATGTCCGCTATACAAAAAAAATAAAAAAATAAAAATAAAGGGTCTTGCGAAAGTGTCACAAATTTACGTATGTAGTGTTATTTTTGAACTAGAATGGGTAAACACTTTAAACCTAAACAGTGTATGTATAAATTTACCCCCACGGAATTATAGATACTCCATTACAAAAAATTTAAGAAGTTTGACCTTCTCTTGTAAACGTTATGAAAGACAAATTAATTAATTAATAATTAAAGTGTGCCCCATAAGACGTAAACAAAATCTAAAACTATTAAAATTATATATTGAAGGAAGTACGGAACCCTACGTGTGTGAGTCTGGTTCGAACTTGACAGATTTACTAAATTTACATGACTCGCGATTTTTGACGTTTACTGCTTTAAACACAAAGACTTTATAGATCAACCCTTCCGGCTCACATCTGTTGCAAACATTAGTTTATTGTGGAGTATAGAGAGAATTATGTTCAAAAAAATTAAGTTTCGGCTCTAGTTCGTATCCTAACTACTCCATAAAGTTGATCCTAATTTGATATGTTAAAAAGATATTGTTTTCGGCAAAACTACATAAAAAAGATACAACGATCCAGAAAGTGTATTACTCTCTGTCAGTTATAAAATAAAAACAAAAATCATTTTTATATAATGTGAACTCGATCGTAATAATAACTAAAAGCAAAGGGAAATTTTAAACAGGTTAAAGCAGCATAACATTAAGAGCCGCTTTAGTTAACTTAGCGAAGGCTTGACAGTAAAACATGCCTTACATTACCCCATCTAAATAAGACTTAAAATGATAAACATTAACACTAACATGATGTTAGTGTTAAGTGTAGACTGCCAGTGATATTGTTTTTTCCACGTCTTAACGGTGTTGTTGAAACATTTTGTTATAGAAGCTGTTTTATAACCTGACAATGATGACAGCGCCATCTGTTTCTAAGTCGTACTATTACTTTCTGCTTTGCTATTTGCATTTATACAAAACAGAAAATTGTGTTTAATCAGAACATGACATAAACACGTATTTCAGCACCTATAACAACATGAACAAGTTAACACCATTGATCTGCCGGTGTTATGTTTATGTCTTGCTCAAATCGATGGCTAGTGGAGGCGGGGTGTTAAGATCAGATTAATGTTTTTCCTTAAATAATACACTGGAAGAAGTATTATCTGAAATAAGTTCCTTCGCAGTTGGTTGTGAAAAATACATAATTCATAACACTTAATGGGTATTTTATGATTCTTTGTTTTAAATATATTGCGGCATTTTAAATAACAAAAAATTCTATATTCTAAACCAGAACACCAACAAAGTTCGAATTTTATTACAGCGACATGTTGCGGCGTAAAATTTCGGATTTATTTATTTTAAGATAAGTGAAGTAGGGATGGTTAATAAAATTTTAAAATTGTACTAACCGGCTTCTAAAATGTTACTTTTGAGACTAAATACAATTTGTTTACTAAGTAAAATTTTTATTCATATTGAACAAAAAATAGCATATTATTAATTACAATGGTTGTTATTAAACTTAGAATTAATTTTCATTTTTTTTATTTTCTTGCAATTTTGTCACTAGTCATTAGAATATAAGCTATAAAAATTATTTAATATAAATATCATCACACTTGTTAAACAATAAAACATTATATCATAAGTTTCATTTTACATAAAAGCAGAATATAAAGCAGTTTCTATATCGCTTTATCCTCTTCCAACATTCTTCGTATTTAAAAGAATTAATAATTTTATACATTTTTATGGAGAAAAGGTGTGCGAAATGTAATTAATTTTTAATTTTCATTGAAGTTTCAACAATAATTTTAATCTATTTTTTAAGAATTTATTTTACCCAAGACATTGTTTTAAATGCTTAACACATTAAATTTTCCATGTATTATTCAGGTACATAACGAAACCATTTCAAACACTACTTGGCAAATATTTTACTTTTTTTCATTATTTTGATTTTTTTTTTTTTTTTAAAAGAGAATATTTTCTGTAAGTGGGAATAATAAATTTGAATTTGAACATCTGGGTATTTCATCACGAATGTTTGACATGTTCTAGAAGAGAAAGCTTTGCATTACGAACGAGGTTCTCTGTCTATTTATGCAACGTAAATACGAAATTATATTTTTATTCACACAGACAGAAAAATGTGTGTTTAGAGTGTTTTTAATTAGAATTTTATGTATTTTTTTTTTCAAGAGAAAATAAAAAAGCATTAAATGTGTGTCAACATCAAGCTTCTTTTTTTATCTCATGCTGCAGGATGATGTGGATATAATTAGCATATTTCTCTTTTTGTCTGCTATTTATAACAATAAAACAATTAAATTGTGAAATAATAAGGGCCAAGTTAAATAAGAAAAAATTGTCGTTCAACAATTTAATTTAGAATAATCCAAATTATTTATATCTATATCTATATATATATATATAAATATATATATATATATATATATATATATATATATATATATATATATATATATATATATATATATATATATATATATACGCATATCTACATATATATATATATATATATATATATATATATATATATATATATATATATATACGCATATCTACATATATATATATATATATATATATATATATATATATATATTAACTACAATATATAGCGCCTTGACACTCTACAAGAGTAACCCCTATGCAAATGCGTAAATCAAAATACAGAATGAATTGGGAATTATTATTATTTACATAGAGTACTATAACAAGGATGATGTAGAAAGTAGGTAAAAGTAACCCTCATATCCATGCGAATACTCTAGAAAAACATAGACTGGATTGGGATAGTGATCGTGGTACCCCTATACAAAGTGCAAAATAATTATCATGTATCTAGATAACTGAACTAAACAGCACTTTGGAATTTCGCACCAGTAACCCCTATGTTAACGTACATAGTCAAGCTAAACATAAGCTGAATTGGAATAGTGGGCGTGGTACCTACCATACAAAGTCAAAAATTATTATTGTGTTCCTGAAGAACTGCAATAGATAAAGAACGAATAACCCCTATGCTAATGCGCATAGTCTACCAAAATACAAACTGGATTGCAGCGGGCGTGGTACCCCCTATACAAAGTGAAAAATTATTATCGTGTACCTTAAGAACTACAATAGGTAGAGTCTTGAAACTTTACACAAATAACCCTCAGAGTAATGTGCATTTTCTAGCAAAATATAGACTGAATTGGGACAGTGGGAGTGGTGCTGACCATATTGAGTGAAAAATTATCGTATACCTGGAGAAACTTTGCACGAGTATCCCTCAGAGTAAGCGGCATTGTCTAGGAAAATACAGATGGGATTAGGATATTGGGAGTGGTACCTCCCATAAAAGGTAAAAAAAATATTATCGTGTTAATACGTATAATCTAGCAAAAAACGGTAGGCGCCGTACCTTCCATATAAACTAAAACATTTTCGATGTGAGAATAGCGTCCGTTTTCAACTTAAGTGGTGGCCGAACTTTTATTCCAAATGTTTATTGTATTTTTTGTGGATGGGTGTAGCGAAGCGCACCAGGGATAGCTAGTAAGTTTGTTTACAAAAGCTTAGATGTTTTTAATAATTAGTTCTTGAGATAATTTATATTTTTTCAAGTAATGCTTTTATTTTATTGATCTCTGATGGTGACTAACGATGTTGTCGAAATATTGGAACTATCTTGAAAATAAATATTCAATTATTAATTAAAACTGCATTTTATTGAATATAAAGAAAGTTGTTATTAATGTAGACCTTGAGCCAAATGAAAACTATCTTCTATAATTGTTTTATGTTTGTTTGAGACACACAAAACAATATTATTTTGATAACGAAAATCATTTGACGAAAATATATCAATGAAACGTTAAATAATCCATCTTAGTTTGAAATGGTTTGATCACTAATTATGGGAAAATATAATTGCCAATAGCTTTTTGCAAATATAAATGCAAATCTCTCTTTTTGCATGCAAAAGATTTAAAAAAAATAAAGGTATTCGAACTAATTATTACATATACTTTTTTAAGATGCCTAAGTACATCACATATAAAATATAATAAAATAGAAATTTTTGGGCAAGTTTTGCTTTAATTTAAAAGTTCTTGCTTTATTTTCTTTCCTTTTGTAGTGCATTAATTTATCACAGTTTGCTGCGTGTTGAGCTGCTCATGTTTGATTTTTATCTACGTGTTCTGGACTTAGAGTTTTGTGAGTACATACTTGTCGCAGCTAAGAATCCAGTCAGTAATACGATATCTTGGTGGTTGCATAGTGATGCTACAATATGTTCTCCTAAAACGCCTTTAATCAGGCTTGTCTAAACTACTGTTACGACTCATTCAAAATATATGAATTTTCTTTAAATCCAATTTTTATCTCAAGTTTACATTTCAATTTAATATTTTCGAATTCAATTTCAATTAATTTATTTATAATGGGTGATTTTTTTGAGGTTAGGATTTTCATGCATTAGTATTTGACAGATCGCGTGAGATTTCAGACATGGTGCCAAAGAGAAAGATGCTCAGTATGCTTTGACATTTCATCATGAATAGACTTACTAACGAGCAACGCTTGCAAATCATTGAATTTTATTACCAAAATCAGTGTTCGGTTCGAAATGTTCAAATGTGACAAATTTTGTTCAGCGATGAGGCTCATTTCTGGTTGAATGGCTACGTAAATAAGCAAAATTGCCGCATTTGGAGTGAAGAGCAACCAGAAGCCGTTCAAGAACTGCCCATGCATCCCGAAAAATGCACTGTTTGGTGTGGTTTGTACGCTGGTGGAATCATTGGACCGTATTTTTTCAAAGATGCTGTTGGACGCAACGTTACGGTGAATGGCGATCGCTATCGTTCGATGCTAACAAACTTTTTGTTGCCAAAAATGGAACAACTGAACTTGGTTGACATGTGGTTTCAACAAGATGGCGCTACATGCCACACAGCTCGCGATTCTATGGCCATTTTGAGGGAAAACTTCGGAGAACAATTCATCTCAAGAAATGGACCGGTAAGTTGGCCACCAAGATCATGCGATTTGACGCCTTTAGACTATTTTTTGTGGGGCTACGTCAAGTCTAAAGTCTACAGAAATAAGCCAGCAACTATTCCAGCTTTGGAAGACAACATTTCCGAAGAAATTCGGGCTATTCCGGCCGAAATGCTCGAAAAAGTTGCCCAAAATTGGACTTTCCGAATGGACCACCTAAGACGCAGCCGCGGTCAACATTTAAATGAAATTATCTTCAAAAAGTAAATGTCATGGACCAATCTAACGTTTCAAATAAAGAACCGATGAGATTTTGCAAATTTTATGCGCTTTTTAAAAAAAAAAGTTCTCAAGCTCTTAAAAAATCACTCGTTATAATAACATAAGAATGTAATATGGTATAAATAACGCAAACCAATGTTTAGTTGCACTCACTGCAATTTAGTACTTTCCAGTTGTCAAAAATCATTCGTCTTTTTATTAAAACCGAGGGTTGCTTACATCAGGCTAGGGCGTGCTGTAGCTTAAGTGGTTAGCACGTTGACTACTAAGCAATGGTCACGAGTTCAATACTCAGTCGAGGCAACATCAATTTTTCTGATATGTATTAATTTTTCTTTATAATAATGCATATCACAGCGCCCTCCTTCGCCGGTATTACCACATAGCACTAAATCGCCGGTGAAGTAAAATAATTATAAATTGCTAGCTTTAAAATAATTCGCCTAAATTAACACCAGAGGCGCTGCAATTCTGTTCTAAAAATAATCATAACGTGCAATTACAGTGTTGCCAGATGCGAAGCTTTACTATCACACTAACCATCTGTCTTATCTACTACTATCTCTTTCCGAAGGAAGTAATACATTTTAATATAGGCATTAATTGCCTGAGTGTTACTTCTCTTAAAAAAAAGCGTGACAGAAAAATCATTGAGAACAACTCCACATTGATTTGCTATTAATTTCACATCTCAAATTGTAACTTCGGTGAGAATTTTCATCGCACAATTGTAAATAAACCTTAATATTGAAAATAAACTAATTCTATTTCATTTGATTTTATTTTTGCAAAACCCCCTACGATTATAATTACTCTACTCTGAGTAATTATCAATCGATAACTTTTTCCCCTTTAGATTACTGAGGAATTTCCCTACTACTTTTAACCTACCATAGTGGTCTGGAAGAAAGATTCTGGTGTCCATCAAACATCAGCCCAATTTCGCTCAGTAATCCAATTAATTAAACAAACCATACTGAAGTTTTACATGCTGCAATTGTACATGGTTTTGTACAAGGCTAAAATCAATGACATCAGTTATTTTAGCCGATCAGTAGGCTAATAGGTTGGTTCTTTACTCGTAATCACATTCATTCCCATTGAAAACAATTTCATCAATTAAAACACGATCTTTTGGTAACCATCTGCATAAATTAAAAGGTGTTCTTTTAACTGGAGATTTTCGTAATCAATTTAACTCAAAAATATCAATCAATTAATGCTTTAAACACATAGACGACAGCGGCTTTACAGCTACAAACTCCGTTGACTTCAATCATCGACGTGTTGTCAACTACTTAATTCTTTTGAAGACGACAGTTACATCAAAACTATCACTTTATTGTAGATATACATATTGTACTTTTATAAAAATAAAACAACATTTTCAAAAAAGATTTTTATCACGTCAAAACAAATACATTAATTTGCTCAAACCTCTTTATTGTAAATGAATTTATACTTTTTTTATTTTTATGAAAATCTCTTCTATTTAATAATATATTTTTCAGCTCTCATTGCTCATGGTCGCTTACAAATATAGAAATTAGTGCAACTTGGCTACAGCCACAACAGTAGTTATGTGCCTATGTAGCTATGATGTCGTCAAAATAATCGTCTTCATTTAAAGGCATAAAAGTTTTGAGTAGTCAGTAGCCTGCTATCGTCTATGTGTTTAATGCATTAATTATAATTCTATAGTACTACTTTTTTATTAGTTGAAGATGCGTATTTTAATTTATTAATAGCGAAAGGGTTTTGTTTTATTTCCGGTCTTTTCGTTGCGTTTTTTACATATTTTTGTTGCACTAATTAAAAACTAAAGAACTAACAGAGTGTCTAAAATATATTTAAAATATAACGTAAATTACGACTAGTAGCATGTACATACAGCAGTATCTAACGATGCAAATGTCCAAACCGTTCAGGGCGGAGGCAATGAAAAAATTATTATTATATTGTTATTAATATAATTATTGTTAATTATTTGGCATCGTTTTTTAATGAAAAAATTGTACTTGAAAAAACCAACTTCAAAAGAAAAAGACGGGCATCGATTCTAAAAATTTAGATAGGAGTAAGCCGTAAGCATTATTAAAAAAAATAAAAGATAAACGATATACGTCAAAATTACATCTTGTATAGTGACAGCCTTCTATTTTTAATTATATTTTTTGTACTTGTCGCATAAGCTGATTCTATAATACACACTCTATGCAAATTTCCAGAATCGGCTTTTTACGGTGCAAAAGATAGGCTCATATACATAAAAAGACACTTTTAACTACATAATTTCAGTTGTATATACTCTGTGTAAATTTGCGGTTTAAAAGTTAAGCTGTATGCACCAATATCACATATTTTATGGGAACGAAATTTAATTTATATTCTTGTTACGCAAGCTGTAGACAATACGTCCAATTGTACAACCAATCTAGTAATCAAGTAGTATGCTTGTTCCACAAACGATACAATTAAGTGTGCGAAGTCATGTACAACTTCATTTACCAACCAAGATCTCTCAAAGTAAGGTGGTCTTCAATATTATAGCGCATGATATAAATTACGTTGTTCGCAAATAATACTTAACAATCAAACTTACCAGCAAGGTGGCCACAGCATTAATAAACACAAATCTATATCTCTACATATAACAAAATAGTAATTCATTTCCGTCTGTCTGTCTGTCTGCTTTTTTGCGTTCGCATCACGTAAAAACAACTGGATGCATTTTAACAATGTATTCCAATATAGGATACTTTTTTCCGCAAAAATATCTCATTTTCAAGAGAAAGTGGAGAAAAAGCAGTGAAAGTAGGCAATTTCCAGTTTAAAGGTACTGAAATTTTCGGTTTGTATTAAACACGGTTGCGCACCTATTATTTTTGAAACATCATTGCGCAACAGATGTCGCCAATTGAATCAAATTTGTATTTTTACTTTGTGGAATTACATTGTTTTAAACACCTCTTACAGAGCTTTACAGTAATTTGTAGAATTTTTTCCATAACTGAAGCACTACAAAAGTAATAGTCTTACCATTAGTGTGGAATACTTTCAAAGCAAAATCAAGCAGAATATTTTCAGGACACACAGCTAGTACTACATAAAATATTACATCATGACAGAAAATCAAAACTTTTTGATCTTTCGTACAACCGATATACAACTTAATACAACAAGACCAAAAACGTTGCAATCTCTCAAGTTGTATCAAGCAAAAAAAACACTATGTTATTTTCAAATAAAAAGATAAAGGTAGAATTAGTTTTTATTTTCCGTTCTGTTATGAAACAGCTGATCTATTTTTTGATAAAGAGAAATGTGTACGGAACGGAACAGAACAGAAAAACTAACTCCATAGTTTTTCTGTTCTGTTCCGTTCCGTTTTGTTGCGGATAAACCTGTTAAAAACAAAACTCTGACAGCTGACAATCTCTCAACAAAAAATCATTATTAAATTATTGTAATATGTTTAAACTATTTATTTACTTTATTTGTAGAATCAGATAAATAATATATTAGAAAAATAAGCAGTGGAGAAAATAAAACTGAATATTCCTACATATGTATACTTTCAAAGAAAAGTAATATGTGCGTTTTTACGGAAAAAGTAGCTACAAAAATATATTCACAGAACAGAAAGTAACAGAACGGCAACAGAAAGTGAAGACTAATGAAGCCTTAAGGAAAATTATATTAATTTCAAGTACACCCAAATTATCCTTCAATTCATGTATTTTGGGTTCTACAACATTAATTATGTTATTGGTAGCTATAGTTACACACATTTTGTACATATTTATAATGCCTTCCCTTTACGATTCAAAAGATACTTAAAAATCTTAAAATCATGTGTGTTGTATGGGGAAAATATTTAACTTTTGTCTGATATTTAATATATTTTGAAACGAATTACACCGAGATCAATGTTTGTACAAAAGGGGACAAGCAAAAGTGGACATTGGTTTTTGGCCAATTACTAATATATGTAATGTATTTAAAATATTTTTATTTACATACTACATGTTATTGAAATTCTAGTGATTAAAACAAAACAAACATTAAAATAAATTTAAAAAACACAGTTTGGAAATAATTCGTATAATATTAGTTAAAAGCAATGACCAAAAATTATATGAAATCCCTGAGAAGTACATGCAAAACAGAAATTACGAAATTGATTTTTTGATTGATTTTTTATAAAAAAGATTTGTGTGAGAAAATCAATAGAATTTTAACACAATATATTAATTTCGTAGTTTTGCATTTCTCCTTCGATATGTAATTGATAAATTTTGTAATCAAAAATAGTAATTATTTATTTTTTTATTGTTTCCTAGTTAAGGTTACCTTTTTCAATTTCATAAAGTTGTAGTTGTAGTTCGTTATCACAAATGCAATTTTCAATTTTAGCTACATGGAATTTCTAATTGAAACAATTCAATTACAATTACAAAAATTTTAAAGAACTCGTCGTTATTGTAAATTAAAAATTCCAATTACAATTATATCGATACCTTCCCATAAGAATGTATTAAGCGACACAATTACATAATTATGAAATGAGTTGTCATCACAACAAATGGAATGGAATTAGAAAAACGAATTTTCCATATTTAATGGATCATAGTTATTCTATCATTTAAAGTTAAAACCCCTAAAGCTTAAAAAATAAATTTGGTCAGCTTAATATTTCTCTTTGCTGTTACACAACACTTTTTTCACATTAAATTCAGTTTTTTTAAAATGTATTAGGGAAGAGAACGGTTACAAATTAATTTGAACAGAACAACTTTGATTTTTTTCTTATATACATATGTATGTGTTTATAACAAAACATAATTTATTCATGCATTTTAGTATATAATCGCCTAAATATTTACAAAATAAAAGCTTAAATTTATTTGTGTACTAGCTGTGTCTGACACGTCGCAAAATGCAAAAAATAACTACATGTATCTTGTAACTACAAACAAAAGTTATACTGTTCGGCAGCTAACACCATAATTCATACCCATGTGACACAACGACACCAGTAGTGCAATTCACTAACTTTTAACGATCTAACACATGTTAAATATATCAACATATTTATTTGCTTGCACTAACGCATTTGCGATTCACTAACCTATGGTTAACAAATGAAAAATACAAACAAAAATGAATGGCAATGCTGCTAAACAAAATGGCAAAATAGCGAAAAGAACAAAGAGGAATGAAAAATAATAAACAAAATATACAAAACTTTCCACACAAGTGCTTAATTTTTTGTTTGTTTTTAATTTTATTTCTAAAAAATTGTTTAAATTCATTTTTATAAGGTAGCTAAAATATATATATGTATGTGTTTTAATTATAAATATTAATTATTTAGAATATTTAAAATTTTACATCTAATGGCCTATCTTTTGATATTTTGATAAAGTAAACGACACAAAAATAGTTCTAGTTAAATTAACAATACTCGACTTGCTAAGAAAAACAGCTGATTTATAACAACATCAAATGTTATTAAAAAGCATCCTCTGCGATGGGTAGTCATCTTGTCGCGATGCAGAGGCTTAGTGCATGCCATGAGGCCATGCTGGTAGGGCCACCCATGCCAGACGGGCTCATGACAGGTACAAACTAAGAATTACCCTCCCCCTCAGTGTCTGATAGCGTCTGTTTCCCCTATGGGGCGGCTATCAGTTACCCTGCACGGAGTGCTTCTCCTTTCATTGAGACTGGTCACTCTGTCAGGGTACGTCCGTTTTTACTGTCCACTGTCCATAATCCCACCGGCGTCTGTTTCCCATATTGGGCGGCTTGGTGGTCTGTCTGACTCCCCGTCAGGCAATGGTTAAAATTACATGGCAGTATGTATAAAATGCAAACCCCCCCCCTATCCCAAATGAAAAAAAAAACCATGCCCCATGTATCCGGTCGGGGGCTTAACAATCTCCGGAGAACCTATTCCCGCTTCGTCGATTTCAGGACGCGGTGAATCGACTACGACTGAGATCCAGGTTAGTCCGGTTGGAACGCCAGGCCAGGCTAATCTGCAAACCACTGGTGTCACACAAAACGCAGGAGGAGGCTCTGGGCAACCAGAACCATCCAAATGCACAAAGAATGCACTAACTAAAAGTGCCACAAAAGACAGCGAGGTGCCTCTGAACCTTAAACCAAGCACCTCAAAAGCTGCCAAGGTCCGTGCCGCTAAGGCTAAAACCCCTGTCTCGGGCGCTGCAAGCACATCAGCTGCAGCTGCCCCAGTGCCGGCTGTGAGCAGAGGAACTGCGAACAAGATTTCGGGTTCCACTGTCTCACCTCCCCCCGCCAGTGGAGGAACTGCGAACATGTCTTCGGGTTCCAAAGCTGTGCTCCCTGCCACACAAGGCAACAATAATAGACCAACACGGCACGTCCCACCTGCCAGAAGGGCCTTTTTGAAACGGCGAGCAGCCGAAAAATGCGTCGGCCAACTTGGCAAGAAGCAAGCTGAGTCGCCCACTATGGAGAAATCAACCTCTCTGCAATGGGCTAAATCCACTCTGGCTAAACCGCATGCACCTCTACCTTCGTCCACTGACGCACCTAAGCGTCAGAGGTCGGAGGAGGAGACGCATGCGAAAAGTCAGCAGCCCGACACCAAGCGTCCGAAGCACAAGTCGATGGACAGGAGTTTCAGCGAGGTCGCCAAAGGCAACCTCGTACGTGCTGTCATCGACCGCAACGATGCGGACAGCTCCATCTCTCATGCAAACTGGGAGGTGGTTCGTAAGCAGCTGATGAAAGTGTTCTGGAAAGTCCTTAAAGACAATCCAGGGCCCTCTCCTCAATTCGTAGATGCAGGATGGTTCAGAGGGCGTGTCAAACTCATGGCCTGTTCAAACGAGCGATCAGCCACGCTTCTGAAGCTGGCTGTCGCTCTTTTGGAGGGTCTTTGGGAAGGCGCTAGGCTCGACGTGGTTTCTCTTGAAGAGATTCCCCGCCGACCTAGGGCCATGGCACGAATTCCCGAAGAGCCATTCTTAGCTCAGGAGATTATGGATCTCATTCAGATAGGAAATCCTGAACTACCAACCAATGACTGGAAGGTAGCCAAGATTTCCGAACCTGAAGGTTCATCCAGACGGATCACCGTCTTGCTGAATCGGGAATCTCTGGCGCCGCTTCGAGAGAGACGTGGGAGGATCTTCTATGGTTTTGAGACGATCACCCTACGTGTCTACCGAGGTGACGATAGGGATCACCAGACTCAGGGAGATGATGATCCATCTCCGGACGTGGCAGACGATGAGACTGCTAGTCTAAGCTCTCATGAGGACGCACTCTCAAACTCTGAGTTTGTGGGTGAGTTCTTTGAGAGGATGGACGAGGCAGTTGACGAGGACGCCCTCTTGGACTCTGATCAAGAGGACGTCAACGTCACAATTGTACCCGCCACAAGAGATGGTGAAGGTGACGCAAGTCAATCTTCATCACTCTAAAGCAGCTTCGGCTGCACTGCTCCTCCGCCTGGCTGAGAGAGGGGAGGAGCTTGTCCTAGCCCAAGAACCCTGGCTACACCAAGGCAGGGTTTGCGGGCTCGGTGCAAAAGGCTTTAAGCTACTGCACACGAATGGTCAAGGTAAGATCAGAGCGTGTATAGTGGCTAAAAGCGATTTGAATATCTTCATTCTGTCTGATTTCAGTGATGAAGATACGGTTGCAGCCGCATGGGAGACAGGAAACAAAACAATTATAATTGTCTCCAGCTATATGGCGTATGATAGCGAAGCACCACCACCTAAAGTTCGCAGCATTGTGGAAATGGCAAATAGATTGGGTTTGCCGGTAATCATTGGAGCAGACGCCAACGCTCATCATGTCGTATGGGGAAGCTCCGACTGCAACACAAGGGGTGAGTTTTTACTTGACTTTATCCTTTGTAGTAAATTAGACGTAGTTAACGTTGGTTCAGAACCTACTTTTGTTGTGACAAATAGAAGGGAGGTACTTGATATAACGCTAGTAGACACTAGGCACTCAGATTTGATCAGTTCGTGGAGGGTCTCAAATGACTGCTCCTTCTCTGATCATAGGTATATTGAATTTAAGATAGGTATTCAGGGTAATGGGGTTACACCCCGGCGTAACAGAAGGAAAACAAACTGGGAGCAACAGCGATCTTTTCTCTCAGACTTTCTTTCAAACCCTCCTGTTATCAATGATAGGCAGGGTATTGATGTCGCAGTCGGTGCCCTAACAAATACATTCGAACTAGCGACGTCGGAATCTTGCAGAGTAAACATCTGCCGTGGTAGGAGCAAACCACCCTGGTGGAACTCCGAAATTGCGGAAGCTAGAAAAACCTCCCGCAAACTTTTCAATGAGGCAAAAAGACTAGGTAACTGGTCAGCATATAAGGCCTCAGTTAATAGATTTAAAAATCTGATAAGAAATGCGAAGAAAGCGTCATGGAAATCCTTCTGTAGCGGCGTAGAAGGGGCTTCTGAGACGAGCCGACTTCGAAAAATCTTATCAGTGTCGCAAGTTGTACCAAGTTTCATTAAGAAACCATGTGGTAACTGGACTACCAGTGGACGTGAGACCCTTGAGGTACTCATGGACACGCACTTTCCTGGTTGTATTCCTCTAATAGGGGAACACTCAACCTGCTTAGACTGCCACCCGCAAAATTCAATCCCTATTAGCAGGGAAGGACTTTTGTGGGCTATAAAGAGCTTCGACCCGTTCAAATCTCCGGGTCCTGATGGCATTATACCTGCTGACCTGCAGCATAATGCGGATCTTGTAATACCATGGTTAACCCGAATATACACAGCATGTCTGTCATGGGCGTATATTCCGGAACTGTGGACTAGGTGCTCCGTTGTTTTTATCCCGAAAGGAGGAAAAACGTCGCACACCTCACCGAAGGATTTTAGACCTATCAGTCTGTCATCCTTCCTTCTGAAAACATTGGAACGGATAATTGATCTCCATATGAGAACAACAATTAATCCAAAGCGACTCTCAACATCTCAACACGCATATACCAAGGGTAAATCGGTTGAGACGGCACTGCATATGCTCGTAGGATGTATTGAAAAATCTCTAGAGCATAAGGAATATGCATTGGTGGCGTTCCTTGATATAGAGGGGGCGTTCAACAACGTGAAACTGGAGGCCATAATTAGGGCTCTGGAGAGACTGGATGTTAATCAGTCGATTATTAGCTTCATTAGGAATTTACTGACCTATAGGGTCATCATATCCAATATGGGGCGGGCTACTGTCTGTAGGATAGCCAGACGAGGGACACCACAGGAAGGGGTGCTATCACCTCTTCTTTGGAACCTCGCCTTAAATTCATTGCTTACGGTACTGGACTCTATGATGTTCACAACCGTGGCATATGCGGATGACGTTGCAGTAGCTGTGTCAGGCAAACACCTGGACACTATATCGCAACGTCTGCAAACAGCGCTTAGACAAATTAGTAGGTGGAGCACCGAAGGTGGTCTAAGTGTTAATGCGCAGAAAACGGATCTTGTGTTATTCACTAGAAGAAACAAGATTCCCACATTTTCGCTACCACACCTTAACGGAATGGAGCTTAAACTGTCTGACAGTGCGAAATATCTGGGTGTTATTCTAGATTACAAACTGTCATGGAACCCTAATATACAATTTAGGGCAAACAAGGCTTTAATAGCCATATATACCTGTAAGAAAGCCATAGGTAAAAACTGGGGCATTAGCCCCGGAAATGCCTACTGGCTCTTCAATACTGTGATAAAGCCCATACTAATGTATGGAGCGCTAGTATGGTGGCCTGCACTAGGCAAGCCTACATACTGTAGTATAGTCAACAAAGTACTACGCACTTCAGCCTTGATGATCACAAGTGCCTTACGCACGACGCCATCAAAGGCTTTGTTTACAATGCTGCACTGGCTGCCAGCCGATCTAATGGCCAAACAGCTGGCCCTGAACTCGGCAGTAAGACTTAGTGCAGCCGGGACATGGAAATCGAAGAATTTCGGCCATGCGACTATTTTGGGATGTGTGCGCATATCGACCATCCCGGAAAATATTGACTATTGTGCACCCTCAGCCATGCCGACCAGAAGGTTCGAAGTATCAACTTCAGGCACGTCATCCATGATGACACATGAAAGTCATCAAGAAAACGTGCTTGAGGTTTACACAGATGGATCTAAAACGGACATTGGAGTGGGGGGAGGCGTTTTCATTCCTTACTTTCAAATAAGGATGAGTTTTAGGCTACAAAATCATTGCAGCACTATTCAGGCTGAAATTTCTGCCATAAAAAGAGCGGCAAATTGGCTAAGGTATCACAGGATATGGTAAAGATATCCAGTTCCGTACTGATAGCAAGGCTGCGATAAATTCCTTATCGGGCGTTTATACTACGTCCAGTTTGGTTCGTGAATGCCGGACATCTCTAGATGAGATGGCGAGACATTCCAACCTGGAACTCTTTTGGATGCCAGGGCACGCGGGAGTGCCCGGAAATGAAACTGCGGACGAACTGGCTAGATCTGGAACCTACCTTAGGGACCAGGAGATAGATCAACTAGTCGGTGTTCCGCTAAATTGCTGTAAGGATAACATACAGCAGGAATTACTGGGGGCTGCGCAGACCAGATGGTCGAACGAGCCCACCTGCACGACCTCGAGGCTTCTATGGCCTCAGTATGACTGCAAACGTACTGCAATCCTGCTGAGAACCCCTCGAGGTCAAATAGGCTCATTAGTGGCTGTGCTGACAGGGCATTGCATTATAGGTGCACACGCTAGGAGATTGAATCTACCGCATAATGACTTCTGTAGAAGTTGTCAGGATGAGGAGGAAGAGGAAACAGTGAAACACCTCCTCTGTCACTGTCCGGCCCTATCTATGGAAAGGGCGGCGCTGCTAGGCAGCTCGATATTACAGGACCTCACAGACCTATCGGGTTGCGATATTAACAGGATAAACTCATTTATCCGGCTCTCCGGTTGGTTTTTGCACCAAACCTAAAGTGGGGATCGGTAGGTATCTATCCTGCTCATCCCTCTTTCGGGCGTCACAACGGGACCTAAGGGACCCAAGTGAGTCGGCTTTTCCCCTTTTGCGTAGCCGGCGACCCGTGCAACCTAACCTAACCTATTAAAAAGCATTTCTGAATAGCAAAGTCTTTCGGTTTGTTGTTAAATTTTTTTAACGAGTCAAGAATTGTTAAATTGAATAGTGAATCGCACTACAGATGGCGTGAAATTCAGATAATTATGTGCTTTAATTATTAAAAATAAAACTTAGTTCTGACACTGACAACATTTTTTTGAATTTGCTTTGAAAGTAATCAACACCAGATTTTAAGACTCTTAATTTTATAATGCTTCAGTTATGGTTTACTTATTTTCTTTATATAGAGGTACTCATCCCTGGCTAATTACTCAGGAACAAAGTTTTTATGTAAAATTCTAAAATTGATATAAATAGTGTTTAAAATATGACGCTTTCAAACATAAAAGATGCTGTCAATTTACTGCAACCTTTAACCCTTTAACTGTTTAATTTTGTTTTGAAAAATGTTTTCTACCTGCTTACTTTTTTTCAGCGATGACGAGTATACTCGACGAAAACAGAGTAAAACTTTTTTGCTGTATAATTTTATAAATTGTCTGTTGGTTTTAATAGAAAATCTTAATTGTTTACATTGTAAACAAAAATATTTTATTTCATTGATAAAAACTACAAGTTACGAGATGAAATTTTTACATTATAGAAATGAAAACAAAAAGTATATAAAACCAAATCAATTTTTATTATTGTTAGCTTTTTCCGACAATATTACCAGACAACAATTGTCAGTTCACACGATTCTTAGACGTTTTCTGTATACTTTTCTACCAATATTGTAAGATCTGACAACTGTCTGTACAGAGCTTAAGTTTATTTATTTTAGTTTATATTTTTTTAAAAGCTCTATTTGCCTTGCTTCAAGGAAAAAAGATTACAGTTGGTTTCTTTGATTTATAATATGATTGAAATTTTTTTATCTTCATGACGAGGATACTCGACGTTATGCAAAAAATTGTCGTTCGTCATGACGACTATACTCGCAACAAACAATTAAGGGCTTAAATCGGTAAAATTGCGTACTATCCTCACAAAATTTTGTTAAAATTCATCCAGTAGTTTTTACGTAATGCGAACTCAGACTTGTTGATTTGCAGCAAAATTTTAGAAAAATATTTCATGTACAGAAATGGTCCTGTTACAATTTTATTATATGTACATATGTATAAGTAAATGAGTTTCAATTTTAACTTAGTTGTTTACTTGTGTGGTTTAGTGTACACAAGAACATTTTAGTCTTTTCTGTAAAATTACTTGTACAATAATAAACGCATTTACGTAGTAGATATGTATGGTTGTATGTACCTAAATGTACATATGTATGTATGTACGTACTTCTACTTTGTATTTTTAAACCAAAAGCCTACAGCCATCATTTTGTTTTACTCATACCCTAATCCAGCCTGACTTTATAGTTTGTTATTTTATTTTGTTAAACTTTTGTTTACAGTGCCGCACCGTATTGTTTGCTGTAAAGCTGTTAAAAAGTAAATAAAAACAAAAACAACAAGAAAAGCCTTATACAAAACCGTTACTTGTGCGAGAATTATACAAGCAGTAACAGCAACTTGTTAAAAAAAATTAGCAAAGGTGTCTTTTTGTTAAACAAACTGAAATTATGGTGTTGGTAGTTTAGTCTTGTCGTCAAATCCAGCGATTTTTTAAACAACTTTTGCAAGAAAGAATATAATTTAGTTATTAGCAGTAAAACTTGCGATTTTTACAAAACTGTTTTCATATTTTTAAAGAAATTAAAAATACATTTAATTTATTAATTACATAACTTTTGTTGTAGTATTCTTAAACGGTATTTACCAGTAAAAACATAATTTTCCACAAAAGCTTTCTTTGAAAAAGAAATTTCTCTTTTCATATCCAATTTTATATATTTATTATGTAAATTAATACGTAAACGTGTTTTTACACAGTTTGTGCCAGATGTACCGAATTGTTGCAGGATTCTTTTGCGATTTTTGAAATTTTTGTCGATTTTTAGTTATTTCAAAAGAATGTGTTTTATTTTTTTTCGTCAGAAACGTGCTATTTTATATACCTATGTATGTTGGCGTTTTTAATAACTGACTCAAATAAATAATTCTAAAGTCAATAACTTATTTCGAATTTGGTTGAAGAAGCTTTTCATATGATACATTTTAGATACATCGAAATGTATATAAAGCTTTACTGACGATGAAATGGCCAAAGAAACTAAGTAAGTTTCGCAACAATCTAGTTATGTGAATCTTCTTTAGTATATTGAGTTATAGTGAGTACATGAACATACATACATATATATTAGTTGTAAAAATTATGTTGTTACATTTTACCAAAAATTTTATTAAATGCTGCAAAATGAGGTGTAAAACTAAAGAAAATTAATTTTTTATATAACTAACAAAATTTTGTAGTCAAATCTGCAGATGATTTTCGTAAAAAAAAAATAATTTCTCTAAATTCGTTATATTTAATAAATTTCTTAATTGTGAATATTTTCTTTTCTTTATTTAATACGATGTGAGTATATATCTTTCTTAAATAAAAAATGCAAAACATTATTGTCGGAACAGGAATATATTGAATAAAGCTTTGAATTTCTATTTCAGTCATCATCAAGTGAAAAAAATTGTTTATTTAGTTATTATTTTAAACAACATGCAAAAATTGACCGCAACAAATATTTCAATTATCTACTGTCGAAAACACTTCAAATTAGAAAGTGTGAATTAAAAAAAAAAATTGAATTTTATTCAGTTTGAAGAACTTTTCCAATTTTACTTACTAATTTGATGAAATGAAAAACTTAGTAAAGTGAACGTAAATTGAGTCAAATAAACAGGTAAATTATTCACATAACCTACCTTTAAGGATGTGAATTTAAATATGTAATATGATATGTTGATTTCATAAGATCTGTAACTACTGTTTTAACTAAATTTTTGATAAAGATAGTTTTACTTAAATTTTTAATCAAATTAACAGATTTTTTTTTCCAATATATTTGGAACAAAAGAAATTATGTTGATACAAATAAATCAACGTATAGAAAAGGTTTTTCAGATGTAATCTAAAGGTGAAAATGCTTGCTTGAAGATAAGAATAAGGGACCTGATAGACAAGAAATAGTTGATAATGTTTTAGCATTTAAAATAATTGGTAGTTTTCAAAAGTAACCGGTATTAAACCCCTAATAATGACAATAATTTAAGTTCTTATTCGTAGCAAAATATAACGGGCAAATTCTGTGGGAAAAAGGAACTCATAAAATCTCTATATAAGAACATAAAAACCCCCAGCTCAAACAACAATTATGTGGCAATTGGTTTTACTTCAAGACAAAGCGATTTCGTTAATAGTAAAGAAAGCTGGACTTTTCTCAGCGGTTCATCGTCACACACAAAGTATATATTGATAAAATGATACAAAGTAAACTTGTTAGTACAACTACTACAACCACAAGCATTTATTTGAATTATAGCAACAGCAAAATCATACCGTATTTTTTGCACGTGAGTTTTACTGGAATTCAGAGCAACATAGTAACGTTTTTAAATGGTAAGTACCAGCTACAGCCTTATAAATACAAACTGATGTAACTGATGTAACTGATGATGATGTAAATTAGATGAAAAATAATATTTATTTAATAATAAAAGGCAATAATATCAATTGAGTTTCAAAACGCAGGTTAGGATAAAAAAAATTAAAACAAAGAATTTTGTTTGTTATAGCGAATTGCAATATTTTGAAACGGAAATACATATGTTCGTAAACTGAATATCTATATAAATAAAACAAATTTTTTTTTATTAATTTTCTCATAACCCAACTTAGGTTTTTACGGAAAGGAAAATTGACTACGCCCACGTGGAAACTTCCATACAAACTGAACAATTATTATCGTCTACATGGAGAACTGCAATAGGTAGAGTTTTGAACCTTTGCACAAGTTTCTAGCAAAATACAGACTGGATTAAGATAGTGGGAGTGGTACTTCCCTTACGCTTATTACGCATAGTCTAGCATAAAACAGATTGGATGGGAACACTGGGCATAGTACTTTATTAATAAACTCAAACAGTTTTGAAGTGAGATTAGCGTGCGTTTTCGAGTTAAAGGTTGGGTGTAGCGAAGCGCATCGGGGATAGCTGGTTCATTATTATTTTCAGGAGGACTATTTGTTATCTTTAATACAATAATATTCTTTTTTTGATAAAGAGCAGTGACACTGAACAGATCGTTAGAGTTATAGTAAAGTTTCACTTTTGGCAACACTGCAATTGCACGTTATGTTTGTTTTTAGAACAGTATTGTAGAACAGTTATTTAGGCGTATTAATTTGAAGCTAGTGTTGCCATTTTTTAATTACATATTTTTTTATTTCGCCGGTGATTTAATGCTATATAGTATACCGACGAATGAGGGCGCTTTAATATGTACTCTTGTGAATAGAATTTATCACGTATTAGAAAATTTATTTTGCCATAGCTTGAGATCGAACTCGTGGCATTGCCTTAGTAGGCAACGTGCTAACTGCATGAGCTACAGAACCCTCTTCACCACCAATGCTGGTCCTGGGGGACCGAAAATCGTTCGCACAGGGAGACCAGTAGTGCAATTCACTAACCTATTTTAACGAATATCGAATCGTAAAAACAATTAAACAAGAAAATTATCGATTTTACTACACAATAACTGCTGTTATCGTTGACAAAACTATTTTCGTTAAATAAACGGCCATCATTATTGAGTTGTTTATTTTGTCGACAATAACATTTTTATTTTCATTGTAATGGCTTTTGAATGTTTAGAAAATGCATTTTTGCAAAATGAGTAGTCTGGTTTTCATACTCTAATAGTTAAAATGCTAAAATAATATAAACATACATAACATGTACATATTTATTACAAATTAAAACAAATTAAATTCACATTTTTTGAAATTTTTCTTAACTTAATTAAATTTTTTCTATACAGCAGGCAAATAGTTGTTTTATTTATTATTTATTTATTTAAATATATAAAAGTCTAAAAATTTCATACAGACTTTTTAGTAACACAATTTAATCATAATAATTTGTTTTCTTTTCTATTTCTCTTTGTGCTTTTCGCTTTTTTGGACAGAGATGCCACATCATACTAATTTCTGTAGGTAGAAAAATAGATAGTAGGCATCTATCGTTAAAAATTAATTAGTAAATCTTGTGATCGCTACTGCAAACAACAAAAGCTCTTGACTAATATAGCTATTGTCGTATTGTTAAAATTTTGTGAATTGCACTACAAGCAGCCGAGAAAAACCTATAATTTCATCTATGTTTTACAAACTTATGTTAATGGTATAATATTAGCAATGAGTGCGGATGAAGCGTTAAATAGCAAATCTATTTCCTATGAGCTCAAGGCAACGCACAACAAATACCAAGCTTTTTTAAATAACACTTTCTGTGGAACAACACATTTACTTACATCAGATGGATATATTCACAGTGAATAACGTCAAGCGCCAGCCTGAACATTTTGTAAATGCTGACAAACCACGTTTAGTTTTGAAGTTAAACAAAGCCATTTATGGGTTAAAACAAGAAGACATTGAGTCACATTCAAAATTATATGTGGAAGTAAAATCAATTGGCATTAAATCTTGTATTACTAAATGATAGTAGTAGTCGTTGTGTGGATTTAGTTGGAGTCTACTTAGATGACCTCGTCATTGTTACAAGTTTTAAGGCATTGAATAAAGGCCCATTACAATATTCCTTGGGAATGCAAGTAGAGTAATATGGTAATTTATGTGAAACTTAGAGATAGGTTTCCAAGTTATTTGCAACAATAAAAACAGCTTTAGAGTTGACCCAACGGTTGAATATTTCTACCAGCCCTGACGTTATCCGCTCAATCTCTGAACTTGCCCACTGTAATGAGGACCCACATAAAGAATGCTCAGCAGGTCACAAACATTTGATGAGGTATCAACTACCACTGAGTTTAAGCAACATTATCTTAAATTGGCAAACCTATTGTAGGTTTTGTTGATGCTGACCGAGGTCACAACGTACGCGTATATTTACGGATACTGACTTCTGATATTAATTTGATGTATTCTGAAGAACCAATTTCCATTTGCAGATAGCGAAGAATCCTTCCCATAATGCAGCCTGCAACACATCGATATTAAATACCATTTTGTGAGAAACTTGCCAAATGAAAAAATTATGGAATTATGTAAACTCACACGATATGATAGTGGACATAATAACAAAAACCTTGCCTATAGTAACACATTTGAATTTGAAAATCGTATGGGATTCAAACATGTAAATTAAGGTTATTTTTGTAAACAACACATTCTTGTTGAGAGGAAGTATGTTGATTTATTGTATGTTGATTTTGTACAAACTTTAGGAGGCTCAACTATAAAACTCACATAAAAAACGTTGCTGCAATATAAAAATAAATAAAGATGGAGGCAAGGTAGTGAAAATATTGGCGTTTATTTCAACTGCAAAAAATGTTCACTAAAGTCAAGTTGATTACGAAAATTTAAACAAAAAGATATTTGCGACCTCGTGCAATCAAGTTGACTAGTTTAACTGAAAGCAGCTACATATTTAGAAGAAGCAAATTTTCTGTTTAGAAAATCTTTGCAAGTGGCATCTAACCAAAGCCATATTTCTTTTTTTTATGAATCAAAAATTATTAGCTTATTTATTTTAAAATTTTAAAGCTTGTTTTAAAAAACAGAAAGGTGTCATAAACTTTTATGTATTGTAAGTTATACATACAGTCTGTCAAGAATTTGTTTTGACATAAGGAAAAATGCTTTGTTTTTAGATTTTATCATAAAGGCATAGTGTATTTTTAATGTTTAAATTAATGTTTTTTTAAAAATTCCATTTAATCTACATACATATTATCTAACAAACAACAAAAAATAGTAAAAAGCTGCAATTATAATTAAGAAAAGGAAAAAAAAGAAGCACCAAAATTGAGTTGTCAAGAAAATGTTTTTACAATTTTTGCTCTTGTTGTTATTTTTATATTATTGTTAGTTTTTAATGGCCAACCATAATTATTTTCTAAAGTCGAGTTACCAATGATGTGTTTTATTGAAGTTTTTGTTTAGATTTACTAAAAAGCGTATTAAAAACGGAAAATTAACGAGAATTTAAAATGCCTGGTGAAATTGAACCGACTGATGTGATTCAATTGGTTTATTATTATCTCGCGATTGGAAAAAAACAGTTCAAGAATTGTCTAAAATGTATACAATAACAAGACTATCTGTTTATAATATATTAAGTCGTAAAACAAATCAAAATAGGCTTACATTAGAGCTTTCAAGTGGCCACCCTACCAAAGATTTTGGAGAGAACAGTACGTGTTTTAAGGAAGAAGGTAGATGAAAACCATTTGGTATCCACAAGAACACTTTCAAGTGAACTAAGAGAAGAATGTAGCGTGACAGTCTCCAGAGAAATGGTAAGGCAAGTAGAACAGATATGCATCAGGAGTAGCTTAAAAGAAACCATTTCTTAGAATGCAACACAAAAAAAGGCGATTGTTCCTTGCTGTAACGCATATTTCCAAAGCTGTCGACTATCCCAGTAGTCGTTATATTTTACTAATAGATTAAAATGTTACATTTCTATAACGATGGGCTCAATAGAGTATAGGGAAAACACCTAAAAGCGGTAGATAGTCGTAACACAATTCCAGATGTATGTCTATATCTAGTAAGGGAGTTGAAGTAATTTGTTTCATTGTGCACAGAATGGTTGCGAATCAGTACCTGAATATATTAACTGGTCTTATTTTCATGGCCAATAAATATAGAATTTATACTGATAGAAAGCCGAATTTCAAGTTTTATCAGGATAATGATCTCAAACACAAGGCTCTTCTGGTAAGGACGTGATTTTCTAAATCTGTGGCAAAGTATTGTATACTCCTGCTCAGAGTCCTGACTTATTTATCCAGTTGAAAATTTGTGAACTTATCTTGAAAAAATATACCTAAGAAGCGTTCCAAAAGCCAAGATGAGTTAAAGGTGTAATTTTGGAGGAATAGATTAAAATTCTAACGAAATGGGTGCAGAAATTAGTTTATTCCATCAAAGCGTGTCTGCAAGCAGTGATTAAAGCCAATACAAATTGCTGATTGTCTTACAATTCCATATCCACCGCATTTTTTTCATACTATCTTAGTATGTAAAAACACTTTCTTGACAACAAAATTCCGGAAGCGTTTTTGTTTTTATTCTTGTTTTTTATCCATATTTTTTCTGGGTTTTCTTTTTTGATGTTATTTGTAAGTTTACATACATATGTGGGTATAGATTAAATTATTTTAGTAAAAAATTAATAAAAATAAAAAAGGAAACAACATTCTCTATTATAAAAGTTAAAACCAAAACTTTTTTTACTATGTAAAAACAAATCCTTGGCAGACTGTATATTTTTTATATAGTTATTCCAAATATGAACTTTGTAGTCAAAATTCCATTTTAAGTTTTTTCGCCCAAATCTTTAATACTTTGTGATGTTAACTGCCAATTTGAAGAATTTGGACAATTGCTAAACATTAATTATAGAGATTTTAATTTAAAGTTACATATTATATGTGATTCAGAACCCTTCGTTTGTGAGCCCAATCGATAAATGAAATGTTGACTGTGGCATTCGGCGCGACCATTTTATGTCAAAAAAGTGTTTATAAGTGGTATAGGCGCTTGACAGAAGGCCGAGAAGATGTTGGTGATGAGCGTGTTGGAGTTACAACCACGCGAACAAGTGAAGAAAACATTGAAACAGTGAAAAAAGTTGGTTTGGAAAATCGTAGGGAAGTTGCAGAGGATGTTGGCATATCAATCGGCTCATGCCATGCAATTTTCTCGTATGTTTAGGGCATGAAACTTTTTGCAGCGTAGTTTTTTATATAATTGCTAAACTTTAAGTAAAAGCAACGGCATTAGTATTGCTCAGGAATTATTGAACGTCACCATTAAACGTCAACGACGGTCCAGGTATGGTCCAAAAAGTCATAACTAGTGACAAAACGTGCGTATATGGTAATGACATCGACAGCAAGGCCCATTCAACCCAATGGAAGCGGCCAGAAGTCAAAATTCACAAACGTGACTAACCTTTTCAGTTGTCAACAACAAACTACTAACCAAATTAGCTGATAATGCCAACATGTAACTAACGCTGCTGCATGCAAAATGACCCTATGAAAAATCGCCCAAAAGCATAAATGAAAAATAGCCCAAGAAATATTCATTTAAAATTGGGTAATATTTCATATGAAAAGTATTTTTTTGTCGTTTTTGGAGAATGATTCATTTTTATATTTTTTTTTGGCGATTTTTCATAATGAAATTTGTTTTAATGAAAGATCACCCATTTTAAGCGATTTTATATGATGAAGAAATTTTTCACAAGAGTGTAAAAATATTGGTCTTAAAAACGATTTACATTAATAGAAAATTATCACTAATAATAAGTAATTATAAAGATTACCTTAAACAGCAGAAGTGTTTATATTATATATACTGGAAAAATAAGCAATTTAGTTTCTGTCAAAAACAAAAAAAAGGCAAAATTTACAGAAAATATATTAACACCACATCAAATTGTACCAGTGGCAGTCTTTGAATTAGGAGCCGCAGGTATTTTTTTATATTTTATAAAAATCTTTTATATTTCATAAAAATCTTTTTCAACTCATATTATCAAACTATTTGTACTTTTATTTTTTATTTTTTTATTATTCACATATATTTCCTTTCATATATATTTTAATGAACGCATACAATAATTTAATTGGGAAAATTGGCAACAATATATTTTTAAACTTGGTAGCAAAAAGCTTCCTAACAGACTGTGATCACAAATTACATATAACTTCTTCTCAAAGCTTGCTCGATGAATTAAATCAACGGTTTAATTAATTTAAACCAGCGGTTTAATTTAGCAACGGTTGTAGCGACCGTGACTTCGGTAACGCAGCGTTCCTTTAGCAGCACCACCACGAAAAGCAAGCTCAAAGCTTGCTCGGTGAATTAAACCAATAGCAATGCCCTTCCTAAACATATTGATATTTTTACATTTATTTATATAATAAGAAAAGTATAAATAAATTTGGGCGATAATTTATTTATATTTGGGTATTTTTTTCACAATTTTTGGGTTCATTTTGCATGCAGCAGACTAACACATGTATAATCTTTTAGTTTGAACAGGCCTTGTGTGTATGTATGTATGGTTACAATATTCTCCTAACAATTTTTTTATAATACGAACTTTAATTACAGTATACTTATACAGTAGTACTTTCAATTACTTGCTCTTTTTTTCTTTGTTTTTATAAATAGCACATTTAGTGCCTATATTAACTGAGTTACTTCCTTTGGAAACGGATAGGAGTAGATAAGACAGATGGTTAGTGTGATAATAAAGCTCCACCTATGGTAACACTTTAATTGTACGTTATGATTATTTTTAGAATAGTGTTGAAGAGCCTCTGGTGTTATCTAGGCGTATTAGTTTCAAGCTAGCCAATTTAAAATTAATTTACTTCGCCGACGATTTAGTGCTATGTGGTATTACCGCCGACGGAGGGTGCTGTGATATACATTATTAGTAATACATATCGGAAAATGGATGTTACAACGACTGAGTATGCTTTAGTCGTCAACGTGCTAACCACTTGAGCTACAGCACATTATTATTCCTGCTTGAAAATATGTATGTATGTTAAAAATTGCAAGTTAAAAAAATACTAGACGTATAACTAATATTTGTGTTACTTATACGTACGGGTATTGTATATGTAATTTGAAATTCAATTGTTTGTAGTTCATTTATTTTTACAGTCAGAGTCATAGAGCTAAACTCCGTTCCGAAGTGGTTTTGATTCCGTATTTTGCTTCTACAGAAAACTTAAAACGAAACATTTTTTTCGGAATGAAACCACTTGCCATTCGCTATATGGAATTGATATTTTAAGCATTTTTTAGCCGTTTAAAGTATTCAGGACATCTTTTTATCAAAACTCTGTGATATCGTTTTTCAATTCGCTGTTGTAATTAAAGACATTTCGGGCACTATTATTATATTTTTTCTGCCTTGAAAATACAAATATTTTTATTGCCTTTCATAAAAACCAATTTATTCAAGTATGTCAATAATTCCGTTCGGAATTAGAATGATTCCGTAGTAATCGACACCGCGGTGTCATTGGTACATATTTCTTTGAAAATGACTTTCGCCAGGCCATCACGGGTAACGAAGAGCGCTATAGGCCAACTTATGTTGACCTGAATTGCATAATAAGGACAACAACGGCATGTGCTTTCAACAGAACACCGCTACGTGCCACACATCTCATTCTAGATGGGACATTCTGTACAAGCGGTTTGAGTGCACAATCAACTCACATGGAGGTAATGTGAAGTGGCCACGGAGATCGTGTGATTTGAAACCGCTAGACTTTTCTTGTCGAGGACATAGGTCTATAAAAAAAAACCGAAATCACAGCGGCCAACAAAGTCAACATAACGCAAGCATATCGCACATCGGTCAAATTTAGGCTCAATAGTGCTCCAGAAAATTGGATATTTGTAATGGTCGTCACACAGCGAAGCCGTAGCAAAAATTTGCAAGATGTTATACATATTTCATATATATAATGGAATCGACAGACCTTCAAACGAATAAAAATTTCGAAGATATCTTAAACATTTTGGTTTTATTTAAATTTAAATATAGGAATCGCTTTGTAAAAGACCCTTTATTTATAAAATCTTGTCTTGCGATTAATAAAATAGTTCAAAAAATTATTAGACGAGAGAGGCAGAAAAGAAATATATAAAGATAAAAATAGAAAAGAAGATGGACCTCTTTGCTTGAATCGCTAAATAGGAAATTTTTAAATGTCAAATAATGTAATGTAAAAACGACAAAGGCAATTTTCAAATTAAAATTATGTAAAATACACTTAAACAAACAATACTGTGTTGTTTAAGAAGAAGTTTTTCAATAACACGATGCTGGTGGAAAGAAGATTAAAATTTTTTTGTAAAGTAGCTCTCTTCCGTATTTAAATGCAAAAGTAGAGATGATTCTCATACAAATTAATCTTGAATTCTGCTAGTATCTAAGTTTTTTATCTCTATATCTCGTATAATAGTTAACTTAAGCCTGAAAAATTATTAACTCCTTTATAAAAATACAAAGTTCAAATAAAATAAAATAAAATTATATAAATTATTAATTACTATTTCCTAACATACAAATTAAAAATTCTTAAGTAGGATTAAGTTCATGTATGTATATCCTAACCATTCCATAGAGTCGAAAGAATAATTTTTACAAATTATGTGAAGTTTGTATTTTGTTAACTTTTTTCATATTTTGTTATTGTATATTCAATGTATTTAAATTAAAAATAAGTCTAAAAAACCAATGTGCTTGTAAAGTCTAGCTACTGCTAGAAAAATTTATTTACAGATTTGTAATTTTTGACATGAAAAAAAGTAAATCTCTCAGTACTATTTACACTATATTACTCGAATACTTAAATAGCAAATATATATAATATAAAAATGATTTATAAATTCTTTTTCTTTAGAATCAACATTATAGTCAATAATTTTAAAGTTTATAGTATAATTTAAGCTTATTTTAGTATAATATTACCTTGTTTGTACGCAAACAATAGTGCTTTAGCAAAATTCACAATAATATATTTCTAAAATATATTTTAGTTAAATTGGAATAAATATCTCAGGTGTTAAGAATTTTGAAATCAATCAAGCCAAAGAAAGAGTAAAAGTTCGCATTGTAAGTATCAAACACCAATGATGTTATGGGAAGCTTTCCTTCATCAATAATAATAAAACCGGTTGGAGGATTTAAAAGCCAGAAAGTCTTATAAAAGAAAATTTTTATTAAGTATTGGTTGTTTTTTAATAGTTTTCTTAATTAACAATAACATTTTCTTCAAAAAGGTTTTAATTATATCTCAAAAACTTAAACCGATACAAACAATATGGCTTCAGATCTGAAAACAGCACCCCGAGAAAGTATAATATTAGTCACTATATTTCATGCAACCACAATGCTGTTGCCTCGTGTAATCATTTAGTGTTTCAATAAATCTAAATCGATTTCAAACATTTAATTTATTAATATATGTAAAGAAAATAACCCAAACAATTAATTGATAACCATAGCAATTTATATTAATTGCACTATTCTGACAACCCAAACTTATTTCACACATGGTTGGAAATAACATTGTTTATCTTTAAATTAATTAGACCGCATTAATTTTTCTATTAATTCATTACGTGTTTTTTATTTTATATTTAAAACTCTATAAATATAAAGCATAAAGTAAATGTTGCAACTTTATCGATGTGTTCATCAAAAGTTTTAAATGGATTTACACAGGTATTTAAAAGCCACAAGATGACAAAAAAAATTTTACATTTGTTTAATGTGTCGTCAAAAAGTATTTATTTTATTGATTAAAAAATTACAAAACACATTTTCATTTTATAATAATTTTTATGAAAATATGTTCAGCGTCAAGTGTAAAGCAAATAACTAAAGAAAATAATTTTGATTTATCTGTGTGACAGTGTTCGTTTGAGTGTTAAATGCATACAAGCGTTTAGTAAAAAATATTTCAAAATTAAATTAACAAAATACTTTAAATAAATTTTATATCTGAAATGTTACTGCAACCTTAAATATCCATATCATATAAAGACCTGACGGTCGGTTTCGTATTTAGATTTTTTCTGATCGAGAGCTAATTGAATAACAAGTATTCCGATTTTCATTTTAAATAAAATATTTTTTCTGTGAGAAATTACCAACGATGAATTATTCAGGGGTGTCATAGACACCAATATTGGTTTTGCTAATTGTCGGTTTGAAAACCAATATTGGTTTCATTTGGTGTCACGAAACCAAGTTGGTTTTGTTAATTTCGAATGTAAATAACAGCAATATCGAAACAGCTGTTGTTTACATTTTTATTATTATTTTTTTTTGCAGAAAATTAACAAAATATTATATTTTTGTTGTAGAAATACTTATTTTGCTTTTATAAAATTAAATAACTTTTTCAAAAAATAATAAATATTTCCTTCAAAACTTTTTTTTTTTGTAAATATTTGTCAAATTTTTTTTTTTTTTTTTTTTAATTAAAAAAAAGATTGTATTGTCTTTTTTTAAATTTAGGACTTTCCTGCAATCTATAGTGATTTAGAATGGTCAGATAAAAGCAAAAAAATCCTTGAAAAAATTTTCTTATATTGACCACCCCATGTTCCGTTTAACTGCTCCTGTTTACCAGTGGGCACCCTGTGGGTCCATTGGGTATTGCTTTCTATAAAGGTCTTTAATACAATTCAAAGCAGAAAAACTCTACCAACCTAAAAGCAAGCAAATGGGGTTATTAATCCCCCGAGATCTGTATGCACACCTTGCGATCTACCTGCCGCGGTATAATATTTATTTGACCAAAAAGCAAAAGAAAATCACTAAAATTGAAAAAAATCTGAAAAAATATAGGTGAGCGTGGTATTTGACCCGCAGCCTCCAAAGGAATGATCCGAAGTTGCTGAATTGCAACAAAAACGATCTTAGTTGTTTCCGTAGACTTATCGTGAGATATAAAATGATTGAGGATGATAAAATAGCTGGCACAGGAAATCTATAAATAAAAGCTTTCACATTGAATTTAATGATTTCAACTAAATTGATAGCTGAGTTGTAATTGTCAAATTTTTATTATGAATCACAACAGCGCCAGGCGAACAAATCTAGATGATTTCGCGGGCGAATTCAGCCATTTTCGCTTCCTTTGTAAGTGTCAAACTCCATATCTGAAAATTGTTTTTATTTGTTTTACATGGAATTAGACGCTATGATTTCAAAGATATGATGAGCATTTTCGACACTGAAATGACCTGTTATGGATTCGCATTGCAACAGCTCAATTTAGCTTTTAATCAGATGTTAACTTAGTTGTTATTTTAAGTTTAACAATAACTTACAAATTAAATTTACAATTAAAATTACAATTACAATTAAAATTACAATTACAATTAAAATTACAATCAAATTGATAATTCGATATAAGTTGTAAATCATCATAACAAATTATCATTTGAATCTTGTAGACAAATTCAACTTTCATAAACATTTGTTAAAAGATGCTGTTAAAGACACAATAAACACAAAATAGTTGCTTAAAAACACACCTTGCGCTACTGTGAAGATTTTACACTTATGCATAAAAATACAATACATTCAAATATTCATTCATTCATTCATACATATAATATACGAATATTTGTTATCTCAAAAAAAAATTTATATAAAAATATGTAGTTAAAAGGAAGAGGGAAAAATTAGCAAGCAAAAAAAATTAATAGATGAAATAAATTCAAGTAAAATACTTACCCAAAGGATCCACGCGGTAAATAACTTCTGGTAAGACAGGAGTCAGCATGCAAATAAAAAATATCCAAAATGTTAGCCAAGAGGAGAGCATATGATGCCAGTTGTGATGAAGTAATTGTTGGACTGTCTTTCCGGGATAATGTTTTGTCGCCATATTGCACTGGCAATATTTGCTGTAAATTTGTTGTTATCGTTGTCGAAATAAACAACATCAACCTCACTACTTTACTACTAAGGGGACGTACAATTGTTGTCGTTGTTTTTACACGTCTACTCTTCAATGTTGTTGCTGATATCCTTGTTGCTTTGTTGTGTTTTTTGGACGTGAAAACTTTGTCGGGTAGAGTTAGCTTCTTTTTGTTGTGATAGCTGCAGTTGTTGTTGTTGTTGAAGCAGCTTTTGTTTATTTTTATACTTTTAATTTTTTATTGCTTAAGTTGAAACTGTTTTTATAATAATTTTTTGTTTTTGTTGTAGTGTTTTTATACTAATTTTGTTGTATTTTTGCAGTGGGTATTGTTGTTTTCTCCTTTATTCATTATTATTTTATTTTTTTATTCACATTTTCTATAGTTGCATTTAGATAGTTGTAGTTTATGTGTAATATTTACAGTTTCTTTTTTGTATATAAAGTTTAATAATATTTCAAAAACAATTCTATATCGTATACAAATTGCACTAAAGTGGGCGACAGGCGAAGGAGCCTGAAGGAGTGACTGAGTAAAGTAGGGCGAACATTTGTTTGTATGTAATTTTTAATTAAAGCTTAATATTAAATTAATTTAACAATAACAACAAACGCATTGATTGCATTATTTTTATTACTTTTCGATTAAAAACCTTTACATGCTTCTAATTAAAATATTTGTCCATAATTAATAGACCAAGGGATTCATTCTTTATGCCCCACAAACACAATATCGAAATTTTGAATGCAACATGAGGAAGTGAATTATATGATTTTTGAGGATTTTCCTTATATAAAAGTAGAAACTATTTGTTTTTGATATTCGAAGGAGCATTAAAAATCAATAAATCTAGTGCGAGGTAGACGCACACACGCAGGGTTCCGTACTATGTTCAGTATAACTTAAAAATTCAAGTTGTTAATTTTTTTATGTCTTATAGAGCACCCCTAAATTTTAAAATGAAAATAATATTCGAGATAGTAATACCACATCTGTGAAAATTTCAAGAGTCTTCCTATTATGGTTAAAAATTTTGGCATATTCATGCAAATTATGTCACTGTTGGAACACCCTTTAATTTTTAGGTTGTGTTTTTTTTATAATTGTTTATATAGCGATCTAAGTTTTAATTACTGTTTGTAAATTTTAAGTGCATGCCTCCTACAGTTCAAGAAATAAACACATATACGTGAATAACACGTCTATATCGGAACGCCCTATAAGTTTTAGTATTTGCTGCAATTGCGGCAACAGTTATACATATTCTGTGAAAATTTCAAGAGTACACCTATTACGATTCCAGAAATAAGAGCGCTGTCAGACGGACGGACAAACGGACAGACATTGTAGAGAAAACAATAGGGTACGTTTTTACGGCCGGGGCACATAGAATCCGTCATACGTTATAAGTCGTCTTTTTCAACATACACGAAAGTTGAAATACAGGTTTTCTAATAAGTGTTGTCACGTACGTCTCCGACAACGCAAAGTACGATAGTTGGGCAACTTTTAACTTTTGATGTACGTTGAAAGCTTTCTTTGTTTATCTCTCTCAAAATTTAAATTTTGTGTTGAGTGGAAGCAAAAATAAAAGAACAAAATAATTTAATTTAATAGAGTAAAATGGAGAAAAATGCTTTTCTGGTGTTTTATTTTCTGATTTAATATCCATCAAAAAATTAATCATTGTGTCAACCTCTTCCGTTGTTACCTTGAGTACGTTAAAGTATAACGCATGACGGATTCTATGTGCCCCGGCCTTTACCCTTTGGGTACGGAACCCTAAAAACGAACGGTGCATTTAACGAAATACTTAAAACTGAAAATGAATTTCAAATTAGAAGTGATTTGATAGCAATAAGTTCGAAGATTCTATTAATTTCGATTTCTATTGTCAGTCAAGCATCAATGACCGCGGATTCGAAGTCTGAGTTAGGTGTAAATAATATCTTAAAAATTCGGACTACCTTATCGCATCGGTTTAATCTGTATATATGGACCTATAATAATTAGAGATTTGAAACGTCCATATTAAAATTTACTGGAGAGAAAGTAAATACTTATCATAGCGTAACCATAACAGGTTAGTCTTGAAATTTTGCACGAGTCAGCCCTATATTAATGTTAATTATCCTATATCTTAAGATCTGCAATAGGGACACTTTTTAGATTTTAGATTTAACTGTGCGAATAAAGGTGCGTTAGATTTAAAGCCTGGCCCTGAGGAAGTATTTTATGTATTTTATTATTTATTATTTTGTATTTTTTTTAAATAATGGAATTTTTAAGTCTTAAATAGAGTTCCTATGATTTTGATATTAAACACAATTAATAAGAGCAAATCACAAAATTTGTTTTTATTTTTAAAAATCAGTTTTTAAAGTTTTAATACTAACTATGATTTACTCAGTAAAATGTATGTCTGTTTTGCATAAATTAAACAGAAAAGTTACCAAAACTAACAATAATATTATATGCTAATAACTTGATTAAATTGCCGTTCCTTTTACACTATAATTTGCCATCAACGCTTAAATCAAAAATCGATAGGAAATTATTGATATTAAACACACTTCTTAAATTGAGAGAAATCTCCTCTTTTTTAAACTTATTTCCAAACCACCGAGATCTAGAATTTGCGAATTAGGTTTCATTATTCCTAATTTAGATTTAATTTGGCATGTTTGTTGGGTGTCGTTTTTGTTTAGTTCTATGCCAGAGTAAACATATGTGGCATTTATAAATACATAATTATATTTCCACTTAATACATTGTGTACATCTGTGGTGAACATATATTGTTATCAATTTTTTAATAGGTTATCTATCTATATATATAACGCACAAAATGTGTTCGTTTGTATGTTTGTTTGTCGGAGAGCTACAGTTGCCTACACCAGCGAACCGATCTTTCTGAATTTTCCACAGTTTTTTATTGGATATACGGATGGTAAAATAGGGTACTTATTTTTTTGATATTCGACTTGGGCGTGACACCTCCCATACAAACCAAATATTTATCATTGTGTTGCTTGGTAACAGTAATAGGTAGCGCAATGAAATTTTACACCAGTAACCTCTATATTAACGTGCATAGTTTAGAGAAAGATAGACTGGAATGGAATAGTGGGCGTGGAACCTCCCATACAAAGTGAAAAATTATTATCGTGTTCCTGGCGAACTACAGTAGATAGCGCCCTAAATCTTTGCACGAGTAATCCCTGTGCAAATGCGTATAATCCACTACATTACAGAATGAATTGGGACAGTGCGGGGGGAGGGGGGGGGTACCTCCTATATAAAGAGAAAAATTATTATCGTGTACATAGGGTCCTATAGTAGATATGGTCTGAAAAGTAGGTACAAGTACTCCCTATATAAAGTAAACAATTATTATCCTGTATCTAGAGAATTGCAATAGGTAGCGTCTGGGAATTTTGCATCAGTAACCCCTATACGAAGATACATTCTTTAGAGAAACATAGACTGAATTGGAATGGTGGGCGTGGTACCTCCTACACATAGTGAGAAATTATATTCGTATACCTAGAAAATTGCTATAGATAGAGGCTTTGTACGAGTAATCCCTATGCTAATGCGCATAGTCTAAAAAAATACAAACTGTATTGGGATAGTGGGCGCGGTACCTCCTATACATAGAGAAAAATTATTATCGTGTACCTGTAGAACTACAATAGGTAGAGTCTTGAAACTTTGTACAAGTAACCCTCAGAGTAATGTGCATTGTCTAGCAAAATGTAGACTGGATTAGGATAGTGGGAGTGGTGCCTCTGATAAAAAGTAAAAAATTATTATCGCGTTAATACGTATAGTTTAGCAAAAAATAGATAGAAGTCGCACAGTGCTTTGTTCAATAGATAAAAATGCAAAAAATAATTATAACTTGTATTGTAAAGTTATACTGTTCGACAGCAGACACCATAACTGCTATGGATGGCAGCAGAGGGCGCAAAAGTCAGATAATTATGTGCTTTAATTATTAAAAATAAAACTTTCTTAAAAACAGCTGCACACATTTAAATTTTGAAAGCAGAAGGTCGAAGTTTGGTGTTTCTAGTAGCTAATATTATTAGCAATAATAAGTCATTACAGGTTTTTGCAACATTTTGTTAAAGTGACTTACTATTGCACGTGAAAAGTCATATTGTTCAAATAAAAATTGAAATAACTTTAACGAAAAATATGGTATTCTGGTTTTTTCCTGTTTTTGTTAATTTGTTATTTTTGTTAATTTTTGTTATGTTTTCTAACAGCTTGGTCGAAAAAGTTATGAAAATTTTGCCGTACCTTTGAAAAACATTGAAGTTGTTTAAAGTCCATTTTTTTATTTAAGCTCGAATTTGTCTACTTTTTAAATGTTTTAAATGAAAAAAACTACAAACGTCCCAAAGTATAAGTTGAACTTTACTGTTTTCCATAAATTTCACAATCGGGAGAATGCTGATGAAAAAAAATACTTAAATTGTCTCCTTCCTTTGCTGCAAGGGGATGCTGAATTCACGAATAAAGTAGTTTTTTATTGTTTTACAAAAATAATCGCTAAAAATTTATTTTTTGCAAAAAAAGTAAAATTGAGTTTATATAATAGCTTAGTATTTTTCCTATAAAATATTTATAAATTTTAATACATAAAGTTTGTTTATATTTATTTAATTGTTATAATGATTGCATTTATTTTAATTGAAGCTTAAAAATTCCTAAACTTTTATTTAACATTACAAAAAAGGAAAAATATGGTCTTCTGTTTTTTTTTTATTTTTGTACTCTTAATAATAATAAAAAATTTATAAAATTCGAACCGGATTTTGGAAAACAAATTAAATAATAAAAACATATTTTTATTCTTTATTTGTGATTATATTTAATACTATTTTTAATCAATTACAAAAATACTTAAATAAAACAGAATACTTCAGAAATGTAGTTTGGTAAATATTAAAAATTAATAGTATTCCAAAAAAAAATAAAGTTTATTTGAAGTAATTTTTTTAAAAATGTAACATTAAGTAAGCTTTAATGTTAATGAATATGGGCAAAATACTGAAAGTAGAAGTGAGTGTCTGTGGTCTAGTGAACCTAACGAACATAAAATTTTAATCCACGGAATTGATATATATTTTAATTTGCCAATAGGTACATATGATTTAGAACACCTTTCTGAAATTCAAATAATAATTAAATAAAATTCAAATAATAATTAAATTAAATAAAAATAGACACGCATAAGGATTTGATAGTATTCACAGATCCATTTATATTTTCAAGAGGGAATATTAAGATTAAAAAAAATATATATAAGATATTTAAAAATACATATGTATATATGTACAAAAAGAAAGTGTCGTTAATGATGAAGAGAGCATTTCAAGTAGTTGCGATGAGCTTTGATAGGATATTTTTTTTAAAATTAATCGCACATGATCGTGCATGAGTGATTGTTTTTCATGAGGACTTCTGTACTAATAGGTATTCATAAGTGTTAAGAAATTCGCATAATTTTTGTAATTTTTATTTCATTTTTTCTATAATTTTTTTAAACTAAAATTTTTCTTAATTAGGCTAAACATAACTGCCCTGCAAAGTTTTTTAAAAGTCTATGTCAACCCCTATTTTTGTCCCATAATTATATGGAAACAAAGCACTGTGCGTTGAACCTTGCATATAAACTATAACATTTTCGACGTGAGAATATCGTGCGTTTTCAAGATAAAAGTTGGCCTTACTTTTACTTTCAAGTGTTTACTGTATTTGTTGTGGATGGGTATAGCGAAGCGCACCGGGGATAGCTAGTATTATATAAAGCACAAAATGGTTTGTTTGCCGGAAAGCTATAGCTGCTTACACCAGTTTTCCTATCTTTCTGAAACTTTCACAGCTTTTTAACACATATGCGGTTGGTAAAATAGGGTACTTATTTTTTGATATTTCACGTGGGCGTGGCACTTCCATACGTAGTAAATATTTATCATCGTATATGTATAGTGTTAAAATTTTTTACTCTCAGAATAACATGTGTTTTCTTGTTACAGCTTGATGATTAGGATGGGAGGACTGGATACCCCCATACAAAGTAGTTATCCTATATCTGTAGAACTGCAATAGTGATCCACATCTCCGAAAATATCGTAGGTTTTCGAGTTTAAGTTTTACTATACTTTTACTTTCAAATGTTTATTGCATTTGTTGTGGATGGGGTAGCGAAGCGCACGGTGAATAGTTGGTTAATTATATAACCTTATAGGAAGGTCGTTGGCATTGACATATCTTAGAATTAGCTACATCGGCCTGTAAATAACTGAGACATGGTATGCACATTAAGGGCTATAACTTCGTTACTGTTTTTTAAAATATCAATTTATCTGAAATAAAAATGATTTTTGCCATTGTTGAAAAACCTCACATTATTTTTACAATTGTCCAACCTCAATCGGATAAATAATTGAAACCATAATTTGATAAAAGATATCTGCGTTTTCAAATCTCTCTCTACGTGATGCGACAGACAGACAGACGGAAATGAATTACTATTTTATTATATGTATGTATAGATCAACAATTCACAATAAAAACAACAGAAATATTAATTTTACTAAAAAATGAAATTTTAACTAAAATTTAAAATTCTACTAAATAATTGATACTTTGGTAATAAATTAAACTAAAAGTAAGTAAGTTATATGTCTAAGGTTCCGCACAGCCAATATTAAAAATTAGATAATATTGAAATCATATATTTTTCATTTCAATATAATAAAGATAATTAAATAGGTCGACAGATAAATAAATAAAATATTTTGTTGTAATAAGATCATACGAGTATTTACAAAATGCTTAACAATAAAATCATTTATAAAATTTATGGTATGTTCTGAGCACTTAAGTAATTACAATTGCATGTGTGTGAGTCTAAAGCTCATTGTATTTCATTAATACATTTTCAATAAATACATATGTACATGTGTTAATAACTTTTTGGGTTCTTTTGTCGTTTGCGATTTACAATATTTAATGTCTTAATAGTTTATAACAATTGCGTTAAGTTTACTCGTATTTATTTAATGAATCTTTAAATAAATCTTTGTTAATCTTTATCTATGTACCTATTACCTTATTATTGATTAGGTTTATAAGGATAATATACTCTTGGAGTGTATTATTACAGAAAGTTCAACTGACTAATGTTATTAATCTTCAATAAATAAATTCAATAAATATGTACAAACATAAATATGTGTAAATATTTTTTAATTAATCGCTCAAAAACTATTGAGCTTTCTATTAGAATTTAAGATTAAAAACGGAAACCCAGTACAATTTGTTTTTGGCAAAATCATTTTAACACCAACAACATTGATAACGCAAGGAAAGTAGGGGCACTCGTCGTTTTGCTCATATACCAGAGATTTAATCGCTAGTTTTACTGATTAGTACACAAAAAAGTATTAGAAAAATTCAAACCAATACAGAAATCGCAAAGTAGATTCTCCTACTGATATGTCTTTTATGAGTTAGAAAATATTAACTGTGGCTGTAGTAAGAACCACACCATATTCCTTCTAACGATATATGGTTGCGATGAACAAATTATAGTTACTTTAAATATGACTTTCTTCACCATAAAGAAGCTTTGTTAACATTTGATCATTAAATCATTACTACAATATGGTTGGTTTGAAATATATAATTTTTGCGAAACTTCAAACCATAAGCTAAGATTTATAACTAATGTTATTTTTAAAAATAAAATATGTTAAGTTTGCTCGTAGTCAAAATAATCAAATATAACTTGATTTCAAAAATATATATTGGCTTTGCCCTCGGTAGAACACTTTGAAATTTCTCAGTTCATTTTACAAAATGATTTAAATAAAAGTTTACAAAAATGTAAATTTATAGGGGTTTTCATTTGCAAGTTTACAATATGCAAATAACTATGTATATTGTTATTGGTTGCTGGCAACTCATCAAACTATAAAAGACAAATCTATATAAATAAAATAAAAAGTCGTTCGTTTATATTCGCATCACTTAAGAACAGCTGTACCGATTTGGCTAATTTATTTTTTTAAGGAAAAGAAAATATAATAGATAGATCTTGGGAATTTTGCACCAATAACGGCACGATTGTAATAGTGGGCGTGGCACCTCCCATACAATGTGAATAATTTTTATCATGTTAATACGCATAGTCCAGCAAAAAACAGATTGGATGGCAACAGTAGGCGTCGTACCTTCCATATAAAGTGAAACATTTTTGGTGTGAGAATAGCGTGCGTTTTCGAGTTAAAGGTTGGCAATACTTTTCTTCCAAGTGTTTATTGTATTTTTTGTGGATAGGTGTAGCGAAACGCACCGGCGATAATTAGTATTATACATAGGACTAATTAATTAAATTAAACATTATTATTATTTTTAGTAATGGTAATGCTTTTTAGAGTAAACGTCTAATTGTTAATTAGTTAAAAAACAAAATCATTATCATTAGCAAATGATTAAGTGGCTTAAAAGTATTACCATTAATAAACGTCTTTCTAGTCCATGTACGCTAAATAAACCCCCATATGCTTTATTTCAAAATAGCATACTTATGATAATAATCTGTTGAAAGTTAAACATTCTTAAGGAAATGAGAAACTATAAAAAATTGGTAATTAATGCACCAAGGATATATTAAAGTAATATATGTACATACATATGTATTTTTCCTAAACAATTTTTCTGTATTTGAAAGTATTTTTTATCTGATTTTTAAGTTTATCCAACTGCAAATGAGTTAATGTTTGTTTACTTTATTCATTTTTGTTTTTTTTTTTTTTTATTTTCATTAATATAAATTTAATTTTATTTAAACTATTTATTAAATGAATTAATAATTATTCAGCCTGAAAAATTATTAATTTATTTAAAAAAATAGTTCAAATAAAATTAAATTTATATTAATAGAATTTTTGGATCAATAGGCCGAGACCTTTACAAATGGCTAAGTTATTTCTGCTCCACTGTGCACTATTGTGTTAATAATCAAAAATATACAATTTAAAAAAAATCTAATTGTTGTTAATTGCTAACCAAAGCTTGGCTAATATATGTATATTAATATATGTATACTAATGTCAAGTAAATAAAATATATAAAGAGAATAAAATAAAGAAAAATGTCTGCTTGGTAGTATAATATTGTTACGAAAGAAGAATTTATTCATTATAAGCTCTGAACAACAATACTCTCGAACAACAACAACATTAATGGCTTATTTTCTTACAATGATGGAAGAAAGAAACGCCCCATACAAAAATTCGCATTGACGCATGCACACACACACAGATTAAATAAACACTCTTCTGTTAAATACACAGCCACATACATAAATACAAGCATAAACAAATAAACAGCCACACACACAGGTATAAAGAAATAAATAGCCACAAACACAGGTATAAAGAAATAACCAATCACACAAACAGAAAATAAGAGCAATAACATTCGAAGCTGCCAGATATGTCTGGAATAGAACATTCTGGTGCTTTTAAAGCACCTATATAAAGTGAATCGTGCTGGCGAGTAGTATGGCAGTATTAATTTGAAAGTCAAAGAGATAAGTTGTCGAATCTTAAGAGTGTTTAACAGTTTGCTGTATTTTTGAACAGTGGTGTTAAGTAAATAAAGTGACTTACAGTAAAAGTAATAACAGTGTGTATTTATTTTGCAATTAAAAGAACCCAACGTAAAGTAAAAACGTAACAATTGGTGTCAGAAGTGGGATTGTAAAATAAAATAACTTTAAAATAATAAAATAAAAATGAAATTTGAAGAACTTAAAGTGGAGCAGCTGAAAAAGGAGTTGAGTAAGCTGGATTTGCCAACAGCAGGTAATAAAACAGACCTACAGAAGAGGCTCATAGATGAATTCAAGCGACGTGGCATCGACATTGGTATATATGAGTTCGAAGAAAAAGAGGAGGAGAGGTATGTACCCGTGCAACAACAAGCAGCATTGACTTTAATACAATGTTTGCTGCTATGATGGAGAAAATTTCAGAAGTTAAAGAAGCTTCTAGAGCAAACAGCGAAAAACTGTTAGCTAAAGTAAGAGGTGAAAATCAAGAACTTCTAGCTGGGATTCAGGAAGTTTCTGAAGCATCTAAGGCGACTAACGAAAGACTTCAAGAAATTTCTCAGGTCATACACAAGCGAATAGACGACGTAGAAATCAAGGTCAGCATGTTCGATGAAAAAGTCTCCGGCCTAGAAAGAAAAGTGAATCTTCTAGAAACTAGTGGCGTCGAAGTACAGGTAAAGGATGTCGATGTAAAGCTGCAGGAGCTTGAAAACAAAATTATGAGCCTGGAAATAAGAGAAGGTCCAGTACGAGTAGTGACGGAAAACACAAATAGGATAAAAGCTCCCAGTTTCGACGGCACCATACCCTTCAACGTCTTCAAATTTCAATTCGAGACAGTGGCCAGTAAAAATCTATGGAGCAATGAAGAAAAAGCGATTGAGCTGATTCTGGCACTTAAAGGATCTGCAGCAGAAGTCCTCGAAAGCCTACCAACAAGCTGCAGTAATAATTATGAGGACATAATGGTGGCGTTACAGCGCAAGTATGGTGGCGATCATAAAAAGGAGCTGTATAGAATGGAGCTACGTGGCAGGGTGCAAAGAGCAAATGAGACGCTGCAGGATTTCACCATGGAGATAGAGCGCTTGGTGCAGCTAATATACCCTGGGGAAAACCATCCACTGCTAGAACAGTTCAAAGTGGAGGCATTTGTTAATGGAATTCGCGACCTAGATATTAAGCACGCGGTTTGCGCTAAGCAAAACACATCCTTTGCTGAAACCATTACTTACGCTCTGGCTCAAGAAACAGCAAAAGTCATTTCGAGACCGCAGTCATACAAAGTGCGAAAATTTGAAGTAGCTGCTGAAGATGAGAAAACAACAATGGACGACATAAAGCAAATACTTGAATCGGTAAGGAAAGTCTTAGATGAAAGACAAGGTAAGACAAACGCTAAGTGCTTTAATTGCGGTAAAGTCGGCCATTTTCAACGAAGCTGTAAGGCAGCAAGAAAACGAGCCAGATCTGTTTCGCCGTCAAGAAACAATAAACGTACGACTCATGGAACATCTCAAGAGTCGTTAAACTAAAGAGAGCTAGCACTACGGGGCATGAGCTAGCTCCCACAACCGAGGGCCCCACAATCTCCATATCTGTGATGCAGCAGCAAAACAGCAATCTTACTGCTAGCGGGTATATCAACGGAGGAAAGCGTATTCTGACAATATAATAAGGCCCGATTTAGTAAAGGGAAAAGTGGAACAATTGAATAATGTAAGCCTGCACACCGCTACCGGAGAATTTGCTACTGTCTATGGTAAGGCCAAAGTCAGATTAACTATAGCCAACATGAGTGTGGACCATGTGTTCATTGTTGCCGATATTGTGGACGAAGTTATTATTGGCGCAGATTTTATGATCATGCATGGAGTCGATCTGCGCATTGGGCAACAAATAATGATCTGGCGAAACGTCGAAATACCCCTTGATATTGGATATGTGAGTAAATCTGCAGTAAGGAAGTTGGTTGCTGTAGCATCCCAGAAATTACCACCTCAGGCAGAAACTGTGATATGGGCACGTATGGAGGAAGATTGTGAGGACAACCGGTTGTGGGTGGTAGAACCATCAGGTATTAAAAGTGAGACAATAACAGCAAAAGCCCTCCTGAAAACCTGTAAGAATGGAAAAATTCCTGTGAGAGTGTTAAATCTATCTAACAGTGAAAAAGTAATTGGTAAAAACTCTCAGATAGCTCAATGTACACCAGCAGAGGCCATAATTAATTGCGAGAGAGACTCAGAGCCTGAAAAACTGTCAACTAAAGAGCGCGAAATACTAGCAGAACATGTGGGGAAATGGGTAGCAGAGCTGGAGCCACCTGACAGAAACAAAGCCAAGCAGCTGCTACGAAAGTACGCCTCTGTCTTCGCCCTAAAAGATAAAAGCCAAGGTAGAACGGCAATAGTGAAGCATGAAATAAATACTGGCGAAGCGAGGCCCATAAAACAAGCCCCCAGGAGCATTCCTCTAGCCAAGCGGAGCGAAGTAAAGCAGCTAGTCAACGAAATGGAGCGAGACGGAATCATCGAACCATCTTCAAGTCCCTGGAGCTCGCCGGTAGTTTTAGTAAAGAAGAAAGATGGCAGCACTAGATTCTGCGTTGACTACAGAAAGCTCAACGATGTTACCAAAAAGGACAGTTATCTGCTACCAAGAATCGATGACACCTTGGACACGCTAGCAGGAACCAAGTGGTTTTCTACGCTAGATTTACAGAGCGGTTACTGGCAAGTCGAGATAGCAGACAAAGATAAAGAAAAAACTGCTTTTAGTGCTCTCGATGGTTTATGGCAGTTTAATGTTATGCCATTTGGTCTCTGCAACGCTCCAGCCACCTTCGAGCGTTTAATGGAACGAGTGTTAAAAGGACTCAATTGGAAGTCATGTCTGGTGTATCTGGATGACATAATTGTCATGGGAAAGACCTTCGATGAACACCTAAGGAATATGGAAGAAGTCTTCAGGCGTATATCAGCGGCTGGACTGAAGCTCAGTGTTAAGAAATGTGCATTGTTTCAGAAGGAAGTCAAATACTTGGGGCATCGTGTAACAGCAGAGGGCATATCAACCGATGAAGATAAAATACGGGCAGTAAAGGACTGGCCTCGTCCTCTAAATCTTCACGAATTACGAAGTTTCTTGGGACTCTGCACTTATTACAGACGATTTGTGCCAAATTTTGCAAGTGTTGCTGCGAGTCTACATGAGCTAACCAAAAAGTCGCGACCTTACCAGTGGAGTGAAGCAGCCGAGGAAGCATTCCAGAAGCTCAAGGAATTGTTGTGCGTGGCACCTATACTGGCATATCCAGTAGCTGGGCAAAAATTCTTGCTAGACACTGATGCGAGCGGATATGGAATAGGAGGCGTGCTGTCGCAAGTGGTAGATGGGACAGAAAAGGTTATAGGCTACTACAGCAGAGTACTTTCGAAGCCTGAAAGAAACTATTGCATAACGCGACGAGAGCTGCTAGCAGCATTGGAGTGCATTAAACACTACCACAAGTATTTGTATGGCCAACATTTTACGCTGAGGACAGATCATGCCGCACTCAGGTGGTTGCTGCAATTCAAGAGCCCTGAGGGACAGCTTGCACGCTGGATTGAGCGACTTCAGAGCTACGACTTTAGTATTGAGCACAGAAAAGGAGGCAAGCATAACAACGCCGACTCCCTTTCGAGGCGGCCATGTGATCTGGGGTGTAAGCATTGCACAAAGGCGGAGAGAAAAGAATTCGTTATTGATGTTCGGCTTACACATATAGAATCTAATGAAGACTGGCCGACTGCACAAAGAAACGATCCCATATTGGCAAAAATTATAGCAGCTAAAGAGGAAGACAGAAGACCGACGCGAAGTGAGATCTCACCATAAAGTCCACTGGCGAAGGCATATTGGGCCCAGTGGAACAGTCTCAGGTTGAAGGATGGCTGCTTAAGTCGCACCTGGGAAAGCACAGACAGCAAAACTGTGATAGACTTAATCGTCGTGCCATCCTCCAAGATCAAAGAGGTCGTGAAACAATTCCACAATGGTCCTAGCGGAGGTCACCTTGGTGTAACGAAGACGCTGGAAAAGATAAAACAACGGTTCTATTTGGTCGGCTGTCAACAAGCCGTAGCCGAGTGGATAGCCAATTGCCAGGAGTGCATTGCAGCAAAGGGTCCAGTACGAAGGAGTCGGGGGCAGCTTCAGCAGTACAATTCAGGCGCTCCCTTTGAACGTATAGCGATGGACGTAGCAGGTCCCTTCCCTGCTAGCAATGCTGGAAACCGATACGTTTTAGTGGTGATGGACTATTTTAGCAAATGGCCGGAAGTATATGCCATTCCCAATCAAGAAGCCAGAACGATTGTAGACACGTTTATAAGCAACTGGGTGTGTCGCTATGGTGTTCCCTTAGAACTACACTCCGACCAAGGCCGAAATTTTGAATCCGCTATATTCAAAGAGATGTGCGAAATATACGGAATAAGAAAGACCAGAACGACACCGTTACATCCGCAATCTGATGGTATGGTCGAAAGATTCAATCGAACGCTGGAGGAATACCTGCGAAAAGTGGTCAGCGCACATCAGAGGGACTGGGATGAGCATATACCCAAATTTTTGTTGGCATATAGATCAGCTGTTCACGATTCCACCTCACGAACACCAGCGAAAGTAGTCTTTGGATCTGAGCTAAATTTGCCTGCAGATTTAGAGTTTGGTGTTAAGCCAACATCGACAGAAGGAGACGGCGAAAACTCTAGTCAGGCACAAAGGGACCTTCAGGAGATTCACGAATTCGTGCGGAGTCGTATAAAATTAACCAGTGATAAAATGAAAGCCAGATATGATCGAGCTGCCAACTCTGAGAGATTTAACGAGGGACAACTGGTTCTACTTTTTAACCCACAACGGAAGAAAGGATTATCACCCAAACTACAAACTCATTGGGATGGACCTTATAAAGTAATAAAGCGGCTAAACGACGTAGTTTACAGAATACAGAAATTCCAGAGCCCAAGATCAAAAATGAAAGTTGTGCACTTGGAGCGGCTAGCCAACTATGGAAAAGGTACATCTGTGTCTGTTCGGGACGAACAGGTTTGAGAAGGGGGTAGTGTTACGAAAGAAGAATTTATTCATTATAAGCTCTGAACAACAATACTCTCGAACAACAACAACATTAATGGCTTATTTTCTTACAATGATGGAAGAAAGAAACGCCCCATACAAAAATTCGCATTGACGCATACACACACACACAGATTAAATAAACACTCTTCTGTTAAATACACAGCCACATACATAAATACAAGCATAAACAAATAAACAGCCACACACACAGGTATAAAGAAATAAATAGCCACAAACACAGGTATAAAGAAATAACCAATCACACAAACAGAAAATAAGAGCAATAACATTCGAAGCTGCCAGATATGTTTGGAATAGAACATTCTGGTGCTTTTAAAGCACCTATATAAAGTGAATCGTGCTGGCGAGTAGTATGGCAGTATTAATTTGAAAGTCAAAGGGTTAAGTTGTCGAATCTTAAGAGTGTTTAACAGTTTGCTGTATTTTTGAACAGTGGTGTTAAGTAAATAAAGTGACTTACAGTAAAAGTAATAACAGTGTGTATTTATTTTGCAATTAAAAGAACCCAACGTAAAGTAAAAACGTAACAATATAAATAAATAGTGTTTAAGAGCGTAAAGTAATTTCAAAAAGCTCTATCACCTATGAAATATAATATAAAAATGTTATTTTCTTATATCCTATTTATTTGTAAAATTTGTTTAAATAGAAAAGTAATTGCGATTAAAAGCTACCTTGTAAATAGATATGAAGAATGCTAAAGATGGATGTAGCGATACAGAAAATTCATTACATTTCATACCCAAATAAATAAGAACGTAACCCAGTTGATTTTGCTAAAATGTTTACCCGTCTGCAAACACCTTCTATCTCTAGAACTGTTAAAGCTAGACTCTTAAAATTTTCACACAAGTTGTATTACGATAGCCGCAATAACAAGTACTAAAACTTATTGGGTGTTCCGAAAGTGATGCGTTATTCTCGTATATGTTTTTATTTTTTGAACCATAAGGGGCAGGCACTTGAAATGCAAACAATTTAAAAAATAAACCTAAAAATTAAAGGGTGTTCCAACAGTGAAGTGTAATGTATTCACATTTTTTTTTTACTATTTTCCTTATTTTGTTATATATACTTAAATAAAGATATTTTGTTTATTATTAATACATTATTGAATATTTGAAAGTGTATTAGTGGAACTATTTTATTTACAAGCAGATGAAATTTGAAGGCAAGCTCAGGTTCGTTTTATTCTCTTTAAGAAAGAATAATTTTAATTACATTCTGCTAGTGTCTAACATAAAATTTTCCCAATATTTTCTTTAAAGTTGATCACGTAATTTGTATTATTCTTTCTTAGAGAGAATAAAACTAATTTCAAATTTCATCTGTATTAATATGGTTAAAATTATATAATTATAGGTTGAAATAAGATATTATTTTTGATATTATTTTATTTGTTATAAGATATTACTTTGGTTGTGGTTTGAAGATTACCAAAAATTCAATATTTAAAATCAACTATGTTGAATTTATTAGATGTAGGAATCAATAAATGATGACATCTTTATCAAAACTGGTTTAACTAGACCAAAGTAAGTTCATATCAACTACACATTGTTACAGAGAACATAATGTGTTTCCTTTGACCCTACCATGGCTATGTTTTTTGTTTGCATGTTTATATTTACGCAGGGTATTTAATACTACGATCTATTACAAAAAATAATTTATTAATAAATAATAGAAACTCCACCATAGTAACCGGATCTTAATCCGATAGAGTATGACTGTATTAATTTTTAAGAATAATAGAATAATTACAGAGTCGTCTTATTTCCAAAAAAAGGATTACGATTTCTCATTAGAATAAAAAATATTTCAGCCGAATACTGCCGGAAACTAAATGAGGCTATGCAAAAACTTTTAAATTATTAAGTTAAATAAAAAGGATTTGCAAATTTAATTACCTGTTTTTAGGGTTCCATCCCAAAGGGTAAAAATGTAACCCTATTGCTTTCGCTACAATGTCTGTCCGTGTGTCAGCGCCTTTTATCTCTGGAACCATAATAGGTATAACTGTTGCCGCTATAGCAACAAATTCTATAACTCATAGGGTGCTCCGATAGACACGTGTTATTCACGTATATGTGTTTATTTCTTGAACTGTAGGAGGCATACATAATTACAACTTAGTTCGCTTTATAAACAAGTCTAAAAATATTAGCCTTATTTTATAAACCGTAATAGGTAGAATTTTGAAATGTTTACAGAAGATGTCTTACTTCAGCCGCTATAACAATTACTAAAAATTGAAGGGTGTTCATAGGTAGGCTTCTTATATTTTTACAGAAAATGTATTACCATGGCCGCTATAACAACAATTACTAAATTTTAAGGGTATTCCAATAATAATGCAATTTTCGCGAATATGACTTTAATTTAAAAATTAAAGGGAGCCCCAGAAGACATAAAAAATAACAACTTAAATTTTTAAGTTGTACTGAACATAGTACGGAACCCTAAGTGTGTGAGTCTAACTCGCACTTGACTGATTTATTTAAGTATATATAAAATGGTTATCAAATTAAACAATAAAAATCCTAAACATAAATTAAGAATTACATATAATGAAATTTATAGTCAAGCTTAAGTTCGTTTTTATTCTCTCTAAGAAAGAATTAATTAAATTACAAATTAGGTGAAAAATTGGGAAATTTTAATTTTTAGACACCAGCAGGAGCGGAATGCACATTTTCTTGACAGCCTCGTCCGTCATCAGAACTGTTGTATCTATCTACTTAGGTTGTGTTTTATTTGTAAACATCATCTATTTAAAAAACCAATCCCAGAAGGAATACGAGCAAACTTGTATTCAATTATCAATCGTCAGTTGGTGAGAACGAAGTCTACCACTACCTTAAGCTTGACTATAAACGAACTTAAGCTTGACTATAAATTTCATTGTATGTAATACATAAATAGTTCGACTGATAATAATTAAAAATTTTCAAAATTAAAAATCACAAAGCACCGCGCAATCATGTTTACTCAACAAAGTTTGGTTTGATAATAGATTAGTGTTAACTAAAAACGAATGTTGGAAGTAAAACAAATAAACAAAAATTAACTTTCATTGCTTACCGAAGGTTGTCTGAAGAAACAACAAATATAAGGTGGTAAATATTAAAAGTAAAAATATTCAACAAGAGGGAAGCTTAAGATAGTGGTAGACTTCGGTCTCACCAACTGACGATTGATAATTGAATACAAGTTTTCTCGTATTCCTTTATCTGGGTTAGGTTGGTTAAATAGATGATGTTTACAACTAAAACACTACCCTAAGTAGTTAGATACAAGAGTGCTGATGACGGACGTGGCTGTCTAGAAAATGTGCATTCCACTCGTGCTGGTGTCTAAAAATTAAATTTTCCCAATTTTTCTTTAATATTATCACCTAATTTGTAATTTAATTAATTCTTTCTTAGAGAGAATAAAAACGAACTTAAGCTTGATTATAAATTTCATTGTATGTAATACATAAAACAGTTCGACTGATTTAAAATTTTCAAAACTATATTTTTCCAATATTTTTTAGAGTTAGAATTCTTCTAATAATAAAGGTTAAATGTATTATATTATTAAAGTTGCTTTGGAGTCCATCGAAAAGTTTAATAGCCAAAGCGAAAAAATTTAAGTTACGATGAATTTTAAATAAATGGATAATATCTAATGATTGCTAATGTAAAATTTGGTAGTATTATTCATCATCAACTAAAATAGTTCTGTTTTAAATGAATATGAAAAAATAAAAAAAATTGTATTTGGTGTAAGTCAGAATTATAAATCTCATTAGTAATATATAATGTTCACCCTGTTTGGAAAGAAAAACCAATTCTTTAATATATATTAAATATTAATAACGAAATGGACTTGATACGGAAACCCACTTGCTAACAAATTGCCTACAAGCCTATTGGATTGAGTTATTTCGGTTAGTTAAACAGATGATGTTTACAACTAAACGCCACCCAAAGACTGATTACGTTTTTTTTAAGAACTCTTACAATTGTCCGTTTAAGATTATTTTTGTTCTTAAAAAGAGAATTTGGTTTGTTACTAAAATACTAGCGCTCTAACTAAAAATATATGATTTGAATATAAAAATTCTCTGAGAAAAAATAAAAGAAACTGGTAACATTGATTTATTTTAATTTCATTAAATATCTACATTTTATCTACATTTTATGTATATAGTTATCTATGTATATGTAAAAGAGAGTGAGGTTAGTTACTACGTTTATAACTCAAGAATGCCTGGACCGATTTCGATGAATAGCACGAATTCGCCATCTTCATGATAGATGACGTTTATATAGCAATTTTCTTTTTTGCGCACATTAAAAACGAACATTATTTAAAATGCTGGCTCCTATTTTCCCGTAGATGCCGTGTTGTGCATAAACTTTTGACAGCTGATTCATTTGCAGAGTCTTTCTATCTTATGCCATTGTGTTGTTCAGACGTGTGTTGAAATTTATCGCAGAGAGTTTATTACAGAGTGCCTCAATGAGGGGAAGTGAGTTTATTTTTCACTTTATTTAGTCAGAACATATGTAAATAAAACACGTTAAAAAGTTATTTTCGGCGTATGCCGAATTTATTATACCCACTATGGCAATGGTCGAACAATAACTTTTTTTAGCTTCCTCTCTATTACTAAGTAAAATTAATTTTTTCATTTCATTCTGACTAAATAAATTTCTAAAGAGATAAATAAACTCCAAAAAAAACAGCCATTTCGCTGATTTTTTCTTGTAAAGTGCCAAAAATGGTATTTTTTGAAATGTTTGTATGGGTTACCCCCCAGGGGTGGTTCCAGGGGGTGTGCCACTAGCATGGGTGGGTCCGTCATACATTTGGACTCGATTGGGGCACTCTAAATGGGTCAAAGTGGGATTCAAAATTTGGCCCTTCAGATCAAATTCCGGGACATCAAAATTCATTTAGAGTTATGGTTCCTTGGGCAAAGTTTTTTATTTTGATCCCTGGAATACGATTTTCCTTGTACGTTGAGCGATTTTTTTGCCTCCATACCAATCGACTCGGCCTAATGTACATACATATATAAAATTTAAAGGCTAAACAACGCACAGAGGGGTATTTTGCCAATCTAGCCGGACATTAGGCCAAAAATTAATTTTGTGAAATGTAAAAATTTAAGTACTCAGCTCGACAGACAGTAAAATTCTGCATCGTATAATGAATTTTCAAGGCTTTTGCTTGATATTTGTCGTTTTGGGACACTGTTAAAATCAGTAAATCGCATACGTTTTTAATGACTTTAAACGATTTTGAGAGGTTTGCAATATATATTTTTTGGTGGCTAAACGAATAAAGATTTTTTATTGATTTTTTTTTGTGAAAGGATTTATTAGTGATATTAATGATAAAAAATTTCGTTAAAAATTAAAAAAAGGTTTTTTATTGTAAAATTTTATGTCAAAAAAAAAGTGAAAAGCTTTTTAAGAGTGATCTCCATCGTGATCTCCATTGCGACCCTAAAAATGTTATATATCACTACAAAATTTGCGATCTCTACTTTTATACTGTAAAAAAACCTTGCGCGTTTTTGCGCCATTTTTTGGTATTTTTTGAAAAATTAACATTTTTATGTTTTTTCTTATCTTGTATAGCACAGTGCAACACGGAAAAAACTAACCATATATGGACACCACTACGTGATAAAAGACCAAAAAAAAAAGAATCCTGTCTCCCAGTTTTGCCCAAAGTCCTCCAGGATTTTTTTACCGGCCCTCAAAAATGTGGGGCCTCGATGTCATTTTTGCAAAAAAATGATCATTTACTCAAGCTCATATTTTGCAAACCGTTTGGAATTTTGATATACTCTCTGAGTATATTGTAGCTCTTGTCATAAAGAACAAAAATTGTTAACATAGAAAAAAAACTTCATCTTCAAGGTCAAAATCGCAAAAAACTTTAAAAAATTCAATTTTTTTTACGTTTTTTCCCCTGTTCAGGTCCATAGGTAGCAAACCGTTCAAAATTCAAGGAAACAATCCAATACAAAAATGAACCTAAGATCTCAATAAATGAATGAATGATGAATGCAAAAATGACATCGAGGCCCCACATCTTTGAGGGCCCATAAAAAAACCTGGAGGACTTTGGGCAAAACTGGGAGACAGGGGTCTTTTTTTGGTCTTTTATGACGTAGTGGTGTCCTTATATGGTTATTTTGCCATGACCTAAAAAATTACACAGTGTGTAGGTAAATACGAGTAAGAAACCCTTGTATATTCATAAAATGTTTTGGTTTTTAATAACTGAAGGTAGATGTTTTTTATTTAAATCTTTAGATCTAACACTGTTATTACCTGTACAACAATGTAAATATCAAAAGAGATATACACGTAGATGCCCTTTCTTTCGGAATATCTACTTTACACGCCAGAATTCGCCTATTTGAGAGCATATTACACCTGTCATATAAACTGACAGTGAAAATATGGCAAACAAAATCTGATGCGGACAAAGCCATTGTTAACACGAGGAAAAAATTTAGAAGTGAATTAGGTCTAATAGTGGGTGTACCGAAAGCTGGATTTGGAAACACCAACGATGGTAACACTAGAAGAAGATTTTTTTCCAATCCTGAATTAGCTGCAGAAATAACTGGAATTGAGTTTGATTTCATATACCGAATCAAGGTTATTATTGAAGTAATATCACAAAATGAAAATGCACGAGTTATGCTTAGATACTGCAAAATTTTACTTTACTCTATATGAGTGGCATCCTATGGCACCCACAATGCACAAGATTTTAATACATGATGCAACTGTTATGATTGAGGCATAGTTGCCTTTTAGGCTGTTATCTGAAGAAGCGTCTGAGGCACGAAACAAACATTTCCGGCTTTACAGCCAGAATTTTGCTAGAGAGTTTTCAAGGGTTCAGTGTAACATAGATATTATTCATAGGCGTTTGCTAAGTTCTGCCCCACTCTTTACTAGACCCACTCCAAAAAAAGGTAATTGCCTTTTACGAAAGAACCAATTTCTGTCATGCTTCCACCTGTACTTAACGCTGAAAAGGAGTCAGCTTCGGGTGATGTCTTTGAAGAATAAGACGAAGAATAACCATGGAACTCATCATCATCTTAGTGCTAAGGAGAAGTTGTTTTAAATAAATTAATTGTTATAATTTTAAATAAAATTTATCGTTACAATCATAATTAAGTTATTACTATGAATAAATTAATTATTTTCCGATAAATAAAATACTATTAAGTTACAAATTACAAAAATATTTTTTTAATAATATTCTTGGGAGGCAGGGATGGGTTAGGCATTGGAAAGCTTAAAAATTAATATTTTTAGGAAATTGGCAAAAAATAAAAAATAATTTTTTTTTCATGTTTTGGGGGTGGGATTGGAGGAATACCTCCTTCTGCCCATAAAAATAAAATTTTATGGATTTTAAGAAGTATGTAATCTATTTATTTTAATAATTGCATTATTTCTTCAAATAATTTTTTATTTCACCGCCCACCGCGGGGTTAAAAATGGCATTTAAGAATCTTTTGAGTCCGACTTTAAGTTTTTGAATATTCTTTGAAAAGTTGTAATTACTAAACAAAATGACGGGAAAATCAAAAAAATTGCATTTTTCAGAGGTAGGATTAGTTCTTCCAAGAGGAACTTTTTTCTCTTTGATCCGATTTTTCCTATTTTCTAGCTTTCACAGCCAATGACCATAACAGATTTTTCTGCAAAGTTTCATTAACCTAGGGGTACTCACATTTTTAGAGCCAATATAAACTAAAAAAAAGTAATGTCCGGCTAGATTGGCAAAATACCCCTATGTGCAACGTTTGCCGGGTCAGCTAGTTTTAAATAAATGAATACCAGGCGTAAGGAATGCAATCTAGTGTTGAAATTATCAAAATTGAATCAAATAAGTCGATAATTACTTTTTTCCTTTCAAGACAACCATTATTTTTGAATTTATTATCTTTTGTTGCTTGATAACGTTTTTTTATTTATTGTTGAATTATTTTAATTAGAATAACGCACACACACCCACATACACAAAACAAATAATTTAAGGATATTTCAAAACGTTTGCCCTAAAATGTTCGTATTGTTTGTTTTTTTTTAATTATTGGAAAATTTCTGAGTTTTATTCCCTTTTTGCAACCATTTTGTTACGGATTGGGTGGTTTGGTGTGGTTTCCGTCTAGCTCTATATGTATTTATTTAGGAGGATCCAACTCTATAATAGAGAATACTGGATAAAACTGACAAAAACTACACAAAGGACACTACACAAAGAACATCGAGACAGATGGTCGCCCCTTTTGCGCTCCCAACCATGTCAAATCAATGCCTTTAAAACTTTCCTACGAAACACTGTAGCTAAACTCACTTCACTTACCACTCCATCATTGCCTGTTTAAGGGTAGTCCACTTAAAGATTGAAAATAAATATATAGATCTTAAAAATGGATGAGTCAGCATAATAAAATAAAATTTATATGTATTTATCTTTAGCAGTTGAACTTAAATTAATGTCGGTGTGTGAGTGTGTTGAAAGAAGATCTAAATCTTAACTATTTGCAATAATGACAGCATGACAGATAGAATGGTGTATGTTAATGTGTTTGCTAACTAAAGTATGTAAGTATACATATGTATTATTTAAGCATGATTTTTGCGAATAAAGCAGAACAAACAAATATGTGTTAAAAAGAAGAACAAAAATTAAAGAAAATTTGATTGCATAACAAATCAAACTTTGACATCAAATGAATAAATGAAATGTACCGCGGGATGTCAATTACAGTTTGTAACTAATTACACATACAGTTACGCTATTACATGTAATGGGAATGGGAATTTTTCAAGTTCAACTATTTGTAGTTTTAATTGAGATGGAAACTTCCAATTACTTGTAACTTGTAATTAAAAAAATCCAATTACTTGTAATTGTAATTGAAAAATACAATTACAATTAAATATAATGAAAAAGTGTAAGCATTCATAAAGTAAATGAAAAAATTAGGAATTAATATTTTTTAAGTATATTTATTGACACTATTAATTAAAAATAAAAATTATTTTTATATACAACTAGAGTTGGAAAAAACCGACCAGTGTAGAAATAAAGTAAGAAAATTTAAATTCACTGCTGGTTATTATTGTTTTGTTTATGCTTTAATATTGTGTGTTACATTGCTTTAATTAAAATCTCATTAAGTCAAAATAACCAAAAAAATCAAATTAGAAACAAACATCTCCATGCGAACAAGTTTTTTTAGGTTTGTCAGCTTGGGTTGAATCCCGGGCTACTTCAAAAATTAAAAAGAACGTTTTTTTTTCAAACATCAAAACAACAATAACAGCAAAAATCGCAAATTCATTGAAAAATCTACAATAGGGTGGAACGAAAATTTTTGTTTTCAATTTTAATATGTAATAGTGATAAAAAGTTGGTACTTGCTATTGTTAAGTCAATTGTAAAGTTTAAACACGACTGGAGTAGGGTAAGAGGTGCCGCAAAGCCAAATACCGCACATCCAATTATATTGAAATTTTGCAAAATTCAATACATTTGGATCTGCAAAAACCGTATTATAGAAATAAAAGGACCATTCCAAGTACATTAAATAAGTTTTAGTCAAAGAAAAATCATTACAATATCATATTGTTACGTTTTTACTTTACGTTGGGTTCTTTTAATTGCAAAATAAATACACTCTGTTATTACTTTTACTGTAAGTCACTTTATTTATTTAACACCACTGTTCAAAAATACAGCAAACTGTTAAACGCTCTTAAAAATTCGACAACTTAACTCTTTAACTTTTAAATTAATACTGCCATACTACTCGCCAGCTCGATTCACTTATATAGGTGATTTAAAAGCACCAGAATGTTCTATTCCAGACAGATCTGGTAGGTTCGATTGTTATTCCTCATGTTTTCTATTTGTGTGGTTGTTTATTTCTTTATACCTGTATGTGTGGCTGTTTATTTCTTTGTACCTGTATGTGTGGCTGTTTATTTGTTTATGCTTGTATTTATGTATGTGGCTGTGTATTTCTTTATACCTGTATGTGTGGCTGTTTGTTTAAGGCGTTACTCTTTATTGTTTGTTTCTTTCTTTCATCATTGTAAGAAAACAAACCATTAATGTTGTTGTTGTTCGGGAGTATTTTGGTTCAGAGCTTATAATGAATAAATTCTTCTTTCGTAACAATATTTACCCCATCTCTCTAAAACAATGAAAAAAATATTAAAGTAAAAAAAATTTTCATGTTTTTATACCCCATCTGAGGTATTAAAATAGGTTATAAAAAATAGGTTATAAAATGACGATGGATAAAAAATGTTATGTTTTGCATTATTTTAGGATTAGTTTTAATGAACCTAAAATAATAAATAATAATAAATATGAAAAACCACTAAAAAAATATAAAAATATAAATAGATGATGCGTACAACTAAACACTACCCCAAGTAGATAGATACGAAGAGTGCTGATGACAGACGTAGCTGTCTAGAAAATGTGCATTTCGCTCTGCTGGTGTCCAAAAATAAAATTTTTCCAATTTTTCTTTAATAATATCACCTAATCTGCAATTCAATTTATTCTTTCTTAGAAGGAATATAACGAACTCAAGAACGAACTACAGATTTCATTGTATGTAATATAAATAGTTCGACTAATTTCAACTTCTTCAACTCTTTCAACTATTTCAACTCTACAAGATTTAAAGACAAAAAAATATGTCCATGGCTTCTGCGGCACCTCAAATGTGGTTCTATCACAATAACAATGTGTAGGATAACTTCTCACATAAAGAGACAAATTTATATCACTATTTGAACGAGTAAAAAAATGTTTTGTCCCATATTCCAACGTTCAAGCCTAATCTACAACCTTTGTAAGTTTTGCAATATTCATTTGTATATAAAAAATATAAAAAATTTGTTGCCGCGGCTGTGTTTCGAACGGAACTTCAAAACCAAAGCGCTGGAAAAAACTGTTTGTCCATTTGACCAATTAAGAGTTATTTACCCTTAAAATTTTTTATATGGATAAAATTAATAGAAATTTATAATCAATTCTAGCAGTGCCCGCCACTTCGTCAGTGTCCTTACAATATTTTGTTCGATTTTTCTTTGAAAGTAATCCACATTAAAATTTAACGTTCTTACTTTTATAGTGCTTCAGTTAAAGTGTATGTATTTTCTTTTTATTTATATCCATTTCTAAAATTATTGCAGGGTTTTGTATTTCTGTATTTATAATATCCCGCTTACAAAAATAAAAGGTGCTGTCAAGTTTGCAGTACCTTTAAATCGATTAAATTGCGTACTTTTACTACTTTCTCTCCATTTTCTTTTGGAAATAACTAATTGGATATTGGGTAATAAAAAAGGCATCCTAAATTTGAACCATGCTAATACAAAGGCACCTCCTCACAAAATTTTAATAAAATCGATCCAGTAGTTTTTACGTGATGAGAACTCAGACAGATAGAAATACAGCCAGAAGAGAAAAAAGTTACTGTGTTATTACATATATAGATGTGTAGATACAACGCACATAAGGTTTAACAGTAATTTATTTTTTATTAAAACAGTATTTTTTGTTTAAATTGAAATATGAAAAATAAATTTTATAGCTGGTAACGGAAAACGAAATTTTGCATCACTATCTGTCAAAGTTTTTACTTATGTCGTTTTCTTTTTTCAACACTCGCTCAATTTACCAATCTGTTTTAAAGTTAGCCCACAAAAAGTTAAATTGCGGCATTTAAGGTTTTTTTTCTAGATTTTCTAAAACTAACTTTTTTAAATGAATTCAGTTAATATAAAACGTCCTTATAATCAAAATCAAAATGCCTCAAAAAGGGCGTACAGAGTACATACTAACACATGTGTACATTCATATATGTATGTATATGCGTATATGTTACATACGATTTTGTTCACTAAAATTTTGTGCACAAAATCATTAAATTATTGGCTTAGTTAAAAATATACATAAATAAATATCAAAATACATACTTATGTATAGCTACTTATGTAAGCATTTCTACTTAAGCATATTTACTAAGATAACCATATTTATATATTCAAAATGACTATATAGAGACTTTTATCGTTGGGTATAATTGCTTCTCCTGAATTTTTACAATGTATTTGGTTTTTAGAATTCATAGGACGATTCGCTATTACTTAAGATTGATAACAATTTTACCATTATTTTTTATTCGAGTCATTCTAATTTATTTGAATTTTCTTTAATCAAACCTCTATAGAAAAGTAAACTATATTTTAGAAAACAAAAATGCAAACTATCTCCGATGTTGTGATTTATTGTGCACTTGTGTAGTTATTTCATTACTAGCTTTTTTCCCGGCGTTATTATTATTAAGGTAGGAGGAATATCGGAGTAAAAAACTTTATTAGTGGGTCCCTTTTTGACCCCTTGCGTCCTGTATGATCTTACTTTCATTGAGTCACGTGCTACAACCGGACTTTAATCTTGACTTTAGTAATTTCAGACTGTCGACTGGTATCTTTCTTTATCATTACGCAGACTCTACTAGTTGCTAGCATTTGTTCAAGGCTCAGGTCCCCAATGGCATCAACATTTAAAAAACTTTACCAGTAGTCTAAATTCTTATGCTAACCATAGCTAGCACTGCTAGTGCGCTGCCATCTCAGCCTCTTCCAGGCACAGTTCGCAATTATTACCTTCTTCGATTTTCATCTTGGCTAGATGATACTTGAGGTTTCCATGACCTGACAGCAACGCATTTATCCAGCTTAAAGTACTTCTAGTTTATCTGAGCTCTTTACTGGTCTTTATGCCTGTAGGCTCGGCGAGTACCATTCGAGCCTGGTTACACGTAGGGACTTCACTCCACCTTTTCAGGTTAAATGAGTTCACCCAATGTAGGACCTACGCACAGTGGTCCAAGATGCCAATCTAGCTGGAAAAAAGTTATAACTTCTCTTCGAAAGCAGCTGGAAGGATGAAACTTTGATATTATGTACTTCTAATTGAAAGCATTCCTTGCGCAAAAAGTGGGCGTTGTATGTAAAATGGGCGTGGCAATTTTTAATGTCGTTTTAAGAATATCAAAATATAACGATTTAGAATATTAATGTATTAATTAAGAAGTGGAGAAAACTCATTTTGGAAATTTTAAAATTCGACTGCATATGCGCAGTCGAACGAGGCTTTCGGGCACAGCTTTTTAATATTAATAATAAATATGAAAAATTTTAAAATAACTAATTCTTTGTAATACATAATTGCAAAATTTTCATTAAAAAGTTTTATTCGAATTTAACATATAACATACATATATATGTACATACAAAACAACATAATATTATTAATATATAAAAAAATAATCTTTTATTTAAATTATTCTATATCTTCCTGTATAAAAGGATCTAAAAGTAACGAAATCCCTTCATCGTCTAATAGTTCTGCATTTCGAAGTTGATGGATCTGATTACAGAAGCAACTATTTGAAAAGATCTTCCATTGTAGTATCCATTGCAGTATCCATTGCTTACTTTCGGAACGCTTCCACATTAATTACATAACCAGATGACATAGTTCTCAAAATTATTCCTAGCCTTTTAATTAAATTTTCATTTACTCCTGTTATTTGAGAAGCTAAGAAAGGTTGCTGAAAAAATTTTCTAGCTGGCTTTGGAATATCAATAAGCAAATTCATTTCTGATTTCAGAGCATTAAATATCTCTTTTTTCGTTTCGCTTTGATTCAAAGATTTTGTTTCCTTTTCAAAAATCAGTTTAATCGGTCTGCAAAAACGTGTAGATGATGTACGTGGGTTTTTCCATACGAGATCGTCACCGTACTTTAGCTGCAAAGGCACCAAGCAAATTGCAAACAAATATTCATCTGTTTTGCCGGAATCATTTGAACTAAATTTTTGCTTATAGGTTGAGTGTCCACTGCTACCATAACAACCCCATTTATAAATCAAAGTCAATTCCGTACAATTAAAGTTCTTTATGACCTCTTTTTGTAACTTTACAATTCTAAATGCAGTGTGATCAACTAAGTCTTGCAGAGGCACTTCTGCTATAACATCGGATACTTATATTCCATTACTTGGGTAGCACTTTTGTTTAGCTTCCAAAATTCTATGATATGATGGATATATGTCCGCGTTACGAAACTTAGCACCAGTACGCAGTATCGCATTATAACTTCCTTTCGTATATTTTCCATCGATTAATAGACGTAATGCTTCTTCATCTGTATATGGTATTGGTTCCTTCGATTGTGCATTAAAAATATTTTTAATCTTAGTTGCTCTTGTTGGAGATTCATTAATGTTTTAGAATCGCCAGATTATAAAGACTAACGCCAGCAGCGAAAGCTAGTTTCTCAGGTGAACATTCATTATCTAAAGCAGACACTTCCAAGCGCTTTCCCTTTTCAGATTTACCTAAAAAATCTGATCGAGGTCTGCCAAAATTTGACGTTGACGATTGGATCCCTAAATCCTCTGGAATTTTTAATGCGTTTTCAGAAGGAAGACAAAAAAGTCCATCTAACCAAATTTTGTTGGAGTCTTCAAAATATTTTTTATATATATCCATCTTTCGTTAATTGAATACGTTAATCTCCGTACAGCTAACTTAACTTTATCGCAATAATCTTCCGTTTTAATTTTCTGTAACCCACTTTTAGCAAAAAAAAAAAAAAAAATAGCTAATAACAGCATTTGGCTTTTCTTTGCTTTGTATTTCGGCAATCCACACATCATATAGTTCTCTCCGTGTTATGGGTATGTTATCTATTTATGTATATAAAAAGTTTACCAGTCAATAATTGCAGCTAATTTTTTTCTCATTTAAAGTGGACATTACACAGATAAACAGGGCACAATTCATTTCACGGGAATCCATGGGAATTCTATTTAAAAGTTACTCTAAAAACCATAAAATGCTAAATATTTACATCACAAAATACATATTTCCTCTTACCCATTATTTTACATACAAAACATTTAAATTCAACATTTATTTATAATATAGGTAGAACATAACTGACATAATGCAGTATAAAAAAAAGAAACTCAAAATGTGTTATTGTTTGATGTTACAAACAGTTCAAAAGTGATGCTGTGAATCGACTGGCCTCCTAAAACAACAGAGACAATGCAAATGATAATTTTCGAAACATCATAACAAAGCAAATAAGAAAAAATAAATAAACTTGATATACATTTATGTACAGTGGATAGTTGTCTAACAAATAACAAACAAATTATGTGAATTTTGAAGCATAAAAAAATTTTTTTCCAGCTAGATTGGCATCTTGAAGCACTGTGCTACGCTCGCATTATGCCATTCATTACCCAGTGCTACTCAGGGTTCTGGTACACAGAAATTCACAGCAGATCCCCTTTTCTAGTTGGTCTGCTTCTTCACTCCCATTTGTGCCTATGTGTCCCTTAACCTACATTATCTCATTATCACATTATCTCATTAACCGAGGCACATCGGTTAAGTTTTAAAACACATTCCAGCAATAGTATAAAACATTTGCTTGGATTTCAGCAATAGTGCAAGCAAAAAGAAAAAATATTGAAATCGATTTCAGAGACAACAATGTACGAACTTTATAACACGTGTTTTCTGATCTTCCCCCTGAGACCTACTTTTTAAAAAACGATAAGAAAGATATATTCCATCGCAGATTCTCGATAAACATCTATATATGTGACCCGGCCTATGAAAAGGTGGCTTATGACTCAAACAAAATTTTTCCACTTTTTGTTGTTGTTGTTGCATTGTTTATCTTTAACAGCTAATTTTTCGAAATTTTGTTTTTGAGTCATAAGCCACCCTTTCCCTTTTCATAGACCGGGTCACATATGTTTAAAATTTTATTATAATCGATTCTGTCCTAATTTTTCCGATCCTTATTTTTAAAACTTACATACCATATTGCACCTTTTAAACAATTATTCACCAACTTCTCAAATTCCACTAAAGTCGGTGCAGCCGTTTAGCCATCATTGACGCACAAATAAAAGAAAAACAAACAAAGAAACTAACAAACAAAGCAAACAAAGTTACAAAGAGTCTTATAATAAGTCATGCCCATCACATTTTATGCCCTTCTTCTACTCTAAATAAAATGGCATCATTCAAAACTTTGTCATTGCATAAGTATTGATTTCCTTCATGATTTTAACTTTCCATCATCTATTACATCTCAACTTTGTATCCATTTCTAGCACAGCACGCTGTTTTTGCGTTTCTACTATAATTGAACTAAGAAAAGTTTATTCCCATGACTGGATAAAAAAGAGGAAAAACAATGTTGAACGATTTAAGTTTGTATAAAAAGCACTTGTATCTTGTAAGTATGGAAAGTGTATCCATTAGTTTAAAATACAAGTATTATTCTTAAGGTCAACAGTCAGAACACTTTTTTAACACTGGGAGAAATTAAAGATATTGTTTCTTTTACTGCTGATATGAAAAGAAAATTAACAAAGGGCAACAATAAAACAACAAAACTGGAAAGTTTCTGCTGAAATGTGTAAAGATGTGATGACACAACATTAGAAGGAATTGGAAAAAAAATTAACAAAAATCAACTTTTAGGTCATTCAAATTTATTTTGATTGTGTTAAAAACACGTTGGGAATCTCTTGAAAAAACATCACTATGGGATTTAAAAACTTGACTATTATTTCAGCCTTGTAAGCATGTTGAAATATAAACGTATTTACATACACACTCGTATGTATATATTTTTTTTTTTTGTATTTCATTATAATTTATTGGTGTTATTATTTCATTTTTGTTTTAAAATCAAATAAAAATCCCTTAGAAAATATACAACAGAAAAAATATTTAAACCATTGTCACTGATGCAGTAGCAACAAAATAACAGCCGCATTATTAGTGAATTTACCATGCAACATACTCAATTCTTCTTAAAACTTATTGCAAGCATGTATTGTGGCTACAAGTCATTCAAAGGCTCATTTATCGCCCCTTTAACATAACAACCACAAAAAATTTTTTTAAATATTAAAAATATAGTTTATAAAGAGTAAAATGTATTGTTCCAACAAATATGTTGTGTGTATCATACACAACAAATTAGTTATGTACACACAACGCACAAAATCAGTTCAAAAGTTTTTATAGTTTTATTTGAAACTAGATGTTGCCTTAACATTTTGTTCGATTTTGCTTTGAAAGTAATTCACACCAAATTTTAACAATCTTACTTTTATAGTGCTTAACGTATTTTCTTTATATAAAGGTACCCATCCCTGGATAAATTTTTAAAATTTATATAAAATTCTGAAAAATATTGTAAAGCTCTGTAAAATATTTTAACAACATGTATTTCCAGAAAGTAAAAATACAAATCAAATACAAGTTTTGTTCAAATGGCTATTTGGCAGTAAGTAATTCATATTTTGTGATTATTTTAAAACAGCGCCATCTGGTGCGCAACCGTGTTTAAAATATCCCCCTTTCCTATATAGCAAGATAGCAAGATTAAACACAGGGTATAAATGGTTTTACACGGCGTGTGTTTGTCATATGACTTGTCAGTTTGATAACCCATATGTAATTTCATGTGTTTGTCAAAATAGAAATTTTACATACGGTTTATAATTTTTGCTTTCAAACGTACATGTGTAATTACATCTGACATAACCTACAATATATAATTATTCCGCCACACAGTTTTGTATTGCCAACCACAGCTGATGCAAAGATGGAAACGTAGTGCATTTGCCACGCTTTTGGTACCACAAAAAACCTAAAATAGCAAAATATCAAGTTGGCATTACAGGATGTCACATGCTTTGTCACATCAAAATAGAGCACGTTGTAAATGAATAATGTCATATGTATTGTACACATGGAAAACACACATGTTATGTTTCAAAAGGTTTACATGATGTGTTTAGAATTTACAAATGGAAAAGTGACAAGTCATATGACAAATACACTCCGTGTAAAAGCACTTTTACATGGTAGTACAGTTCACATTAATTAAAAACAATAAAAATTATGACAATAGCAACAACAATACTTATAACTGTTATAATAATATTAAATTAAACATAAAATATTGAGTAAACATAAAATATTGAGTAAAATATTGAGAAGAACAATATAAACTATCAAACAAAACAAAGATGATTAATTTATGAAAAGTGTTCAAAAATTATCTTCTTAAAGCGACCAGCGTTGCTTGTATATCTAATTATTATTGGTAAATTCTTCCAGAGACAGATAGCATTAACAAAAAATTGCCATTCAGACATTAAACTTCGATATCTGACTGGAATTATATTATTTGTACGATTTAATCTACCAAGCCGTAGCCGCTCAAAGAAATCTCTAGTAAATTTTGTGGTAATTTTTTGTCATTTTAAAATATTTCGCTTTCAGAAATTGAAGATGCCTTAAAGTATGAAGTACCTTTAAATCGGTAAACAAAAATCAGCGTACTTTTACTGTATAGATAAAACACAAGAAAGTTTTTTATTAACATTTTTTCATAATAATGGGGGAATAATAATGATATAAAGAGGTTTGTTTTTTAAATTTTATGAACCATCAACCCCTGACGCTATCAGAATCAAAACAGCGACCAGATAAGAAAGGCAATGAGGTAATTTGGGCTTATAACTTAGATTGATTTTCCACAGGGAAAGTTTTCTTGAGGAAGTTAGACTTTTCGTGGGTGATGAAAGGAGAAGAATAATGAGGCTGTTTCACAAAACTAAAACTTACAACAAAACTTGACCTGTGTAAATCAGGTATTAATCGTATAATTGGGTGTTGATATCGGTAAACTAAGCCTCAGCATGAATAACCCAATATGAAGATATTTAGTTGTTTTTTTTTTATATATAAATTTTTTGATTTTGAATTTATATTTTATTTGTTTTTTGAGTGTAGATGATATAAAATGATACGTGTTTGTTGTTGTATTTTTTTTAATATGTTAAAAAAAATTTAAATCTTTTTGTGTAAAATGTGGTTTGATCAACTAGCAGTTGGGACCAAATTTCTTTAATTTCTGTAAATTTATAATAATTTGGGTTTAATAGCACGCCATTAAAATAAAATTAAAATTAGAGAAATATTTTAATTTCCAAAAATTACTATTTCTTTCTTTTAAATTTGGTATGTTTATGTATAAATAAAATTTAAGGAAGGCTAGTGTGTCAACTGATCTGGAGTTCTGGTATTCGAAAGATAACTTTAAATTCAGTTGTGGAAATATATTTATAATAAATATATTTTAATTAGCGTTTTTATTTATTTAACAAAACAGGGGCTTTACTTCTACTACGAAACTACGAAGAAAATACTAGACTGGGGTAAGTCAAAATACTTAAATGTGAATTTTAAAAGTGATAATACTTAACTAGGAAAATAAACATAAATAAACATTTTTTTAATGAAAAACAAAACTAAAAATTTCGCTTCGATTTCGTTCTTTGTGTTTAGAAGTTTTTAAATTTTCGTTTTAAATTTAAGAAACATTCTAAATTTGTAAACAACCGGGCTTGTGTATTGTATTGGGTTTTAAGTATGTGTGAGTAATTTGAGAACAAACTAAAATAAATAATATACTTCTATGTATATCAATATAAACTTGTAAGCATTTTAACACTTCAATGTACCACATTGCATATATTTACAACAGAACAAATGTAATACAAAGCGAGATAATTTTTTGATAGCAAAGAAAGCTAAAGGAGTATTAGTAAGAAATGTTAGATAGTTTTTAATCTATTATTTGTACTCCATAATAGGTTATATACAAACAAACAAAGCTGTTTAATATAATAAAAAAAATAGTTATTTTTGGTAAAGCCTTAATTCGATTTCAAGCAAAGTATGGATGAAGCTTAATCACCTTATCAGAACTATTCTGAAAAAATGAATACTCGCCTGTGTGGATTGCAAATCACTATTTTCTTATTTAATTTTTTTACTGCTTATACTAAAGTTTTGCCTTTTTGTTACTTAATTTGCTTATTTATTAACGTTGTAAGTTTTATTTTGGTTTATGTTCATAAAATTGAATTGTGTCGGAGATTGATCTTTTTATGATTAATCTTAACCTTAACCCTTTAGAAAACTAAGAAATAAGATTAAATTGCAAAATGAAAAAATAAAGAAAAATTTTATTGTTAAACTCATAACAAAACCAACACTGAACCATAAATTTAATTAAATACTGTATCGTGGGGTGTAGAATTGAAGAAAAGTGGGTAATTATACAACTAACAAACTTTTAAGTCAAATCTACATACGATTTTCACAAAAAAAAAAAAAATAATTATTTTAAATTCCATATAGTATTGAAGAAATTTCTTCAATATGACTATATCTTTTCGTTATTTAACTGGGTGTAAATATGATAAAAAATAAGTTAAATTAACTAACATTTTTAGTTAATTTTTTATTAAATTTTATTCTTTCTAATATCTTTTCATCATTAGACGTAAATATTCCACATGATCTGATTTTTTTCGCTTTTTTTTCGTCTTCACGGAATATTAAACGAATAAAGCTTTAAGTTTATGTTGCGAGCATTTGGTATAAAATGTTTAAAATTAAAAAATATAAATTGAAAAATTTTCTATTTTATATGTCAATTCAAATAATTTTCCTGAAGTTAAATTTAACGAAATTTCTTCTATTTTGCAGCTCTTTTTTCATTTACATATATATATGTATGTATATGAACAATTTTCTTTGAAAGTGGTATAAGTGTATTTAATTCATTATGGGGGTAATTTAAGTTTTGAATTTGAATAATTTGAAAAAATATGAATATGTGTTATTCTAGTGTAATGTAATATTTAAATATTAAATGGGTTTAAATTTATAATGTAATCACATTTTAGGTTTGATTAACAAAAATTAATACATTTAATCATGATGTAATAATACAAGGTAATTAATTACATTTCAAAAATATTTGAAGTTTGACGTAATTATTGAAGTATGTTTTTATGTAAACAGCAAAAAAGGCGTTGCCACTAATAGAAATGAGAAATATTTTTCTGGATTTATTTTAAAAAAATGTGTAGTTTATATAAATAAACTTATGAGAAATAAATCTTTTTATAGATTATGATTTCGTTTAACTTTTATAGGTACAATTTTATATTGAGAAAAAAAATATATTGCAATCTTATAACATAATTTTTGCATGCATGCTAATTGACCTTATGAAAAATGGACACACAATAAAAAATCGCCAAATTAATAATAAGGTTAATAGTGACAGTAAGGACATTGATATATTTTTATATTTTTAATTCTAATAAATCTTTAAAGTTAACAATTTCGTAGTTTAAGGTAAACAACATTACTATTTAGCTAGTTTTTAGGACTTAAACCGTTGTTTTTACACTCTTATTGATGAATTTCTTGATGATCACCCCTATTCCATTTGACGTCGTCGACACAATACGACGACGCACTGTGGTCAATATTTTAAGATAGCGGCCAAAACTCCTTTTGGTTTTTGTTCTCCGATTTTAAAGTTATTAGACTCATATGAAAGTAGACAGTAGTAAACCTCGGGAGCCAAAAAATTAGAACTCTATTTCAACTATTTCATTGAGAACAGGGTGGTCCAAAATGGGATTTTTCAGAATTTAGTAAATTTATGATATTTTTAGTTAATTTTTAAAGTTTAAATGATCATAACTTTTTTGTTTTTCAAGATTTTTGGACGAAATAAATTTTGTGTTGTAACTTAACTTATTTCCTATTACTGGTAAAAAAATTGAAGCTCTACTGTTTTCAGAACAATTTAAATATTTTTTTTAAAAAAGCTCAAATTTTTCGGAAATTTCCTACTTCATAGAGCACAACTCCTGTGAGTCAAGCTGAGTCAAAACAAAAATTTAATATTTTGTAGTCCTAACTCTCCCCTACATTCCTATATATACATTGCCATGCATCGGGACTGCACTTTTTGAGCTACAGCAATTTTTCTGATCCAAGGTAAGATATTCAGTACAAATGCACGTCATATTTTTTGAGAAGTTATTTGTATGTGAAAGTGGCTATTATGCATATATTTTGATGAAATTTTGTACAAGAGTTCTTATTGACCCAAAAAATAATTCTGTTGAAATTAGGAGAAGTTGGCCCATATTTGTACGTAGTCCACATTGAAGGGTGTATCAAAATTTTGACAAAAATGACAACAGAACTCTCAAATTATGTGGTATCTGGCAATTCATTTGGAAAAGGCAAAAAATGATTTTATTGCCATCTAATATTACATAACTTAAATACCTGAAAATTGCAAATAAATTTAAAACCAATCGAAATAACTGGTAAAACCAAGTACCTATTATATTATGTTTCAAAGAGGTAAAAAAGATCATGTTGAAACTTCGAGCAATAGTATATTAATCCATGCATTCAATTTTTTTCTTCATTATTGTTTAAACAATGGCTAAATTCAGTTATGGTGTTCTATCTGATATATATTTTGAACGGAAAGATGAAAACGACATTATTTTACATATAATGAATAATCCATTCTTCAAAATATGCGACAAACAAGAAATTAAAATTCATAACTTAAAAATAAAAAACTTTTTAAATACTTTAAGAAAACGGTACAATTAATGTTCCAGAAACAAGAAATTGTTTTACTCACGCAACCAAGAATGGCTAAGAAATAAACTTATTTTTAAAAAGCCATCAGTAACTAGCACGGAAACTGGAAAAGGTGGTCGACCAGCAAAGCCAATTGATAATTGTAGTGAAAGATCACGAAGACGCAAGCTTAAACATATCAATGAAGAAGTTTCTTGTAGCATCATAAAGGATTCATTTCTGCATCAAATTCAACCATCGAAAACTAAAACGAGTAAAATTGCTATCATTGAAGAAATGGTGGAAGCAAGCCCCAGACGCACAAAAAGGATTTTAGAAAGTATGCCGACACCAACTGAAGAAAATAAATTTACTCCAGAAGAAGCATTTGCACTATTTTTTGATTTGAAAATGACTAAAAACCAATATACAGGATTGCGGAAGCGAACCAATGAAAAAATTGTGGAATTTTTCCATCATATCGAGATATGGTTTCTGCCAAAAAAGATTGCTTACCTTCACCAACTGCTATTAGTGTAACTTCAAGTTCAGCAGAAATAAAATTGCAGGATCTTATTGAACACACTGCAGAACGATTATTAAAGACATTTGATGCTGACTATTTAAAGAAGTTTAAAAATTGCAGCATGACTTTAATTTCTAAATGGGGATGTGATGGGTCCTCTGGCCAGAAACAATACAAACAATGTAATGCGGAAAATTCATCAGATGCCAATTTATTCATGATTTCTTTCGTTCCATTACGTTTAACAAAAACTTATATTGGTTCAGAGCCGTCAACTAGTAGAGCTGCAGAGATAGATGTATGGAAGAATGAAATTCCCTCGTCAACAAAATTTTGTAGATCAATAAAGTTTGCTTACAAAAAGAAACTAAAGATGTCATAACTGAAGAAGTTGGTAAAATAAGAGATGAAATTAAAGAACTTCAACCCGTGATATTTGAATTTAATGACCAATGCATCGAAGTTAACTTTAAAATGTCACTTACAATGATCGATGGAAAAGTTGCACAAGCTTTAACCGAAACTAAATCTTCGTCAAGTTGCACCATATGCCAAAAAACATCAAGTCAATTGAGCCAACCACCAACACAAGACGATAGTTTTAATGAAGCATATGAATTTGGAATGTCACCTCTTCATGCTAGAATACGTTTTATGTAGCATATTCTTAAATTGGGATACGATTTGGAATTTGGTCCGTTAGGCGAAACAGTGAGAAACAACAAAGAAAATTTGGAAAAAAGAAAGCAAAAAAAAGATATTCAAGAAAAATACCGTGAGATAGGCCTTATAATTGACCAGCCAAAGCAAGGAGAAGGAAATTCTAATGATGGAATCACAGCAAGGAGATTTTTTTCTGATCCAGAAACTGCAGTTTCTATAACTGGAGTAGATTATGATTTAATACAACGATTCCAAATCATATTAGAAGTTATAGCATGTAGCAAAAAGATAGATGCAAAAAAATTTGGTCAGTATGCTAATGAGACAGCAACCCTTTATAACCAAAAATATTCTTGGAGACATATGCCAACCACAGTTCACAAAATTTTGTTCCATGGGGAACAAATAATTAAGCACAATATGCTTCCAGTTGGAGATCTCTCAGAAGAAACGCAAGAAAAAAGGAACAAAGACTACAGATTCTTTCTTATTAATATTTTGTTGTGCACATCAGACCCCTATATGTCCAGTATTCGACAAAAATGGAAATCAACCTCATTAGAGTTAGATGAAGAAGCTAAACAACTACTGCAAAATGAAAATCAAATCTATTTGGAAGAAATTTTTACTAATATTGTTTAATTAATACTAGTTTAAAGATTATAATTTGTTTCTAATTTTAGTACAAATTTTTATTAATACATTTAAATAAAATATATGTGCACTTTAAATTAATAGTAAAAGTTTACTTAAAATATGATCGATGTTGTGTTCTGTATATAATACATCCAAATGGTATTGATATTGTTGGGAATTTCAGTGTTATTTTTCAGTTTAATCCTCACAAGAATTAGCTTTCTTCCAAAAAAAACCAACCTTTGGCCCCTGTGAATATTGAGACTAAATAAATGTCAGGGGCCAAATGTTGGCATTTTCTGACCAAAATTAAGTTTAGGAATAATAAATAAGTATTGGTTGTAAAATACGATTGAAGAAAATAAGAAATTATAAAAAAATACCTATTTAAAATGTCAAAATATTCAACTTTTACATGGAAACTCAACAAAAAATTAAAATGCATTTTTAACTCCACATTACTTACGTTCCTATCAGTCGATTTTTACGTTTGAACATGCAAATTGAAGCTTAAAGTCCCTCCTATTGAACAAAACAAATTGCGTAAAAAAATACCAATCCGGTCAAAAGTTATAGAGTTTTGACCGCTATCTCGCGAAATTGACCACTGTGCGACGTTTCACTTCAATTAAAATGGTATTCCCTATATCGACATCAACATTTAACGATGCCATTTTAATTTTATTTGGTATTTTGTAAGAATATGTGACGTTGAAATTTTGTTGTATCGACGACGATTTCATCGCATTGGCTTTTATAAACGAATGAAGTACAGCCAACAAAATTTAAAATCGAGAAGATTTATATAACTAATTTGACTGAATTCGAAAAATTAGTTAAAGAAATGGAAAATTTCGAAATGATAGAAAAAACTTAAAACAGATTCTTATTAAGCACTTTAAATCATTCCACAATATTAAATTTGTTTAAAAGAATATTTCTCTGCAGAACAGTGTTATCGATAAGCCGTCGACATCGTCATGAGAAAATTAGGGAATACAAAATTATAATCAAATGTTGACGTCAATATAAAAAGATGTCGGCTCGAAAGTGGTGACGATGTCGTCGTCGCCAAATAGAATAAGGGGAATATAAAATCGCTCAAATATGGTGATAGTTCATTAAAACATATTTGATAATTGTTCATTAGAAACGACAAAAAGCACTCAATATTTTGAAGTTACTTTTCATATATAAATAATATTACCAAATTCTGTGTGCGGATTTCGTGGTTAATTTTTCATTTTTGCTTTTGAGCAATTTTTCATAGTTATTTTGCATGCTGCCCCCTTATTCACAATAAAATTAACTAAACTTTTTAATTTTCAGTTCAGCTATGATTTTTCTTGAAACTTCTGACAGATTAGCTTTCCATCTAAATTGAAAAAAATTATTTCTTAATGCCATTTTCACACTATTATACTGAGTATTAAGACCTCTCAAATACTTTAATCCAATGAGAAAATGTGATAGTAGATGCAAGAACAAAATTAACTTGTGTATGCTTTTCATCACACCTTACACCATCCAATTGTAGAAGGACAGTAAGGAAAAATAAAAAAACGTGGTTTGTTTGTTGGTGTTTTGTTGAAGCCTTAATATTCTGTAATATTATTCTATTAAAATGCATAATTCTCATTGTGTTTTGTAGAATTTTATTACTTGGAGTATTTTTGGCTTCTTTAAGATTAGGAAAAAAGTTTCCTGATGATCAGGCCTGAGCAACCAGTGAAATACGTATAGGAACTAGCTCTTTTCCCCCAACAAATGAATAATTAGCATAATATTAAATAATTAATATTTAAATTCCCAAAAATTTTATTAATATGAAAGCAGTATGTTGTGTTTTTTTTTTAAATCGAAGAACCAAGCTGAGTGAGTCGCAGCCGATAGTTCGCCGCCGCCGATGATAATTTTTCTTTGTCCTGCACGTGCCTTAAATTGCTATCAGTCTTATCGCCTACATATCTGCTTTGTTTTTGCCATGATTAGAAATTGTTGAATATACGTATTATTTTTTTTTTTTGTTTTATATTTTTTATTAAACGAAAACTTGAACGGCCAAACAATCTTAAGATCCGGCACTTGTGCGGTCTACATAAAATTGCTCAGCCGACCCCGTTCAGTGTCTCGCCTCGTCTTGTTGCTTTGCTGATATTTTTCATTTTATTTGAAGTGTGATAGTGTGAAAACGAAATGGTATGTTACGTTAGATTTTTTGACAATCTCACAATTCTCATTGGACTTCTATCTTACAAAATCCAATGAAAATCTTAATACACAGTATTATAGTGTGAAACGGGCTTAAATGAACATAAAAGGGGTGCCTTTGGTAAGTTGTACTTAAAAAGAAAACGGCAACTTAGACACTTTTGTCATTTGCAAAAGTGTATTACTACCGTATGGACAAGGACAAATAACTTTTTTTTTTAACTACATAAAACATTTTTCGTTTGTTTATTTAGACACATTAACATAAGGCTTGTTTCTTTTTTGTAATTTTTAAGACTTAATATAAATCAAAAAACGCAAAATGAGATTTCACAAAGTAATTATGTAATATGGTAGCAGAAATTTAAATAATTCCCGCAAATGTCAGATCGTTAATATGGCGACAAAAAAGAAAATGGAATTAACTTATATTTTTATATTATGCTTTTAATGAATTAAAAAGGACTTACATCACTAAAAAATTTTTCTGAATCAGACAAAAAAGTTTACTAAAATTTATAAAAAAAAATTTAAAAACTTGTCTGAGCCAGACAAAAAGTTTACTGAAATTATAAAAAAATTAAAAGAAATAATTTATCTGAAACAAATAATTTTCAACCAAATAATATAGCTAAATCAAAAACAATTTTTGCTAATTGTGTTTAATAGTAACAATTTTTGACTAATTGAAGTAATTAATGACTCTAATTTGACCATATTAAAAAAAGATAAGGCCAAGACGAATCAATTTACAAGGTGGTGGCAATCTCAAATTCATTCAATTCCGCCGTTTCTTTAAATATCAAGTTCTATATACATACATATTAAAAAAATGTTATTTAGTATATGCGAAATTTTACATTTTGAGCAAAAGTGAAAACAATGAATCCGCCATTACGACTAAATGGATAACTGATGGCCCTTTTTCTTTTTACTTTGGGTCAAATTTTAACGACTAAAAAATATGAATATACATATAGCAAGATTTTACATGAAAAATTTTTACGTTTTTACCTTTTTCTTTCTAGCCAAATGTTTTAAATGCTTCAATATTTGGGCATTATATATATTTTTTTTTTTATTAAAATAAAATTTCTTTACGAAGTCTTAAAAAATCAATATAACATTTTTTGTTATTTTTCAATGCACAATAAAATTTCTTGTATAATACTTGCAAAATTGTATTGTGATTAACCGAACCGATTAATTCTGAACCGATTTTTATTTATTTTTAATTTGAAAGATAATGCTTATGCGAAAATCATGTATGTTGTGTTGTATGTTGTGTATGTTGTGTGGACAACAACATGATTTTTAAAGGGTACCAATTTCATATTTTAACAAAGTAATAAAAAAATTACCTTAAAAATCAAAGAGTATCCTTATAGTTGATGTAATTTGATTTATATATCCCTAAACCCTTATAGACACCCACTTGGAAATTAATTAGAATATATATTACTTTGTCCGTTATAACCGTAAGTTTAAGTATTTCAAATTAGATATTAAACAGTGTCCCGATCGTTGATGTTATTTTATGTATATGGCCTTATACTATTAACCGTAATAGTCCGACTTTTGATATTTACACAGTGTTTATATTACTATATCCGCAATAATTATTAAAACCAAAAATTAAATGGTGTCCTCATGGATGGCTTGTATGACGCATGTTATACGTTTGAAAGCAAAAATTATAAACCGTATGTAAAATGTCTATTTTGACAAACACATGAAATTACATATGGGTTATCAAACTGACAAGTCATATGACAAACACACGCCGTGTAAAACCATTTTTAACAATTTTTTTCTGTGTATGACATTTTGTGTTACACTTGTTCGATATTATGTATATTTTAAATATGTAATATATCCTATATTTGAGGGATTAGAGCACAAGGGGTATAAGTGCATTTTCATTGAAATTTTGTTAACATGTGATAAAATATGGCAAATACTCTTGGCTTATCGAAAAAGGTTACTTTTATATCAAAGTTTTCTCGGCCTTGTGTGTTATATATTCTGTCTGTTATATATTTGGTATCAAAACAATTTTTTTATAAATAACTTTTCGAAAGGTTTCCTCGCCATGCATCTTATAAATTATATAAATATATTAGTTTAGGACAAGGACGAAGGCCGCTACAGCCAGTTCCTAAAATATTAATTTTTAATTTATAAATTTATTTATGTACTTTTAATAAATAAAAATAAAAAGTTATTAGTTTAGGCTAAAATTTAGCAAAGGTATTCAAGCTCGTTTTTAAGTTTTGTGTTAATCTGTATCGTTGTATAAATAATATTTTAAAGCCAACCAGCAAACAAGATTTCAATATCACCAATGAACAGAGCAGATTTTAATCTACAAATTTTTAGTTATTATCATGTGCGCATAGTTTGCAAAATTGACCAAGATTTCAGAAGTAATTGTGATTAATTTCAAGCCGCAAAAATAGATTTAAATGAATATCCCTAAATTCGCATTCGAATAGACTTTAATATAAAGTTCTATATTAACTAGCTTTATATTATTATTAATTTATTTAATCTAAAGAATTAATTCTAAGATTTAATACAGATTTAAGATTATCAGTTCTTAATTTTTTTTATAAAAATAAACAAAAGACGTTTTTTCAGTTAATTTTTAAGTATATATAATTTTTTATATAATTTTAAGGCTAAAAAATCAGCTAATCAGCTTTATGATCGTTGTTTATTCATAACTAGGTAGAGTAAAATATAGTCGGACTGCCCAACTATATTTTTTTACTTATTTTTGCTTTTATATAATAAAAGCATAATAATAAATAAAAGCATATAATAAAAGCATAAATATAATAACAAGAAAAGTAACAAGAGAATAAGATTATGTGGTAGAAAAATTAAAAAAGAAAATAATCAATTTACAATAAGTATACTTCCATCTAAAAGCATTTGTGTGATTTTTGGTAAACATTGTAATCTCTTATAAACATTAATTCTATTATATTTTCAATGTTTTCTTCTTCTCAAATAAAAAGTAAGAGATAAGTAAATTTTTTAAATACTTAGGCAAATACACAAATCAAAATTAAGCACAAATGTTAATAATTTATTAAATTTTTAAAGGTTACCATTTGTTATCCTTATATAATCTCTCAATCTTTATATGACATTGTCATTAAACGAAATTCTGTGAAGCACGTAAAATGCCGTCAGTTAGTATTTGCTCATTAACTTTAATTAATAAAACCTTTGACGAATATTAATACCCTTATTCATAAAAAATATAGTTTACTTTAAGCATATTAGGTATTTGGTCTTGTAAATGTGTTTACTGCCTAACAAAGTTGTGTTGCCACCATATGTCGATATTTGTACTTGGTGGGCATATACAATTATCAAATGGCTTCCAGCTATTTAAATTAGCTTGATCATTTAAATAGCTTTCTAACAACTTATAGAAGGTTTCAGGCAAGGTCAGCCTTAACTAATATATTAAAACTTCACGCTTTACCTTATCGAACGCTTGAGAAACGTTGATGAATAGTACAGAGCACTATTTTCTTTCTTCAAAGGCCTTTTTTTAGCAATATTTATTAATTTGTGAGTTTATTCGATTATACTGTCTGAAGTCCAGTTGCTTTGATGTGGTTTATGGGTCTTATTATTCTGATTTTTTCTGCTTGTGTCTTTTCCTGGCTTAGAATTCATAGTTATCAAAATATTAAATGACATTAAAAACAAAAATAATATTTTTTAGATCTATACGGGGAAACTCAACTAACGTCTTGTTTCTGGTTTTATCAAAGTCAGAGGATCTCTTAGGGTTTAAACTAGTTATTGCCCTTTAGATATCATGAAGTAGAAATCACAGGGAGTCTCTCTTTAAATTCTTCTGTTTTTAGTTAAGAGCCGCAAAATAGAAGAAATGTGGTTGTATCTAGTTTATTTACTATTTGAGGTTCTTATCAAAATCAGGGGTACGACTTATGTAGTTCTTTACAGTTTATTAGATATTTTGCACATTTCAACCACATTTTCATTGGTTCCAAGTACATAGAAACAAAATTGTGTGAATAATCTGACAGTAACTCTATGATTCTTCAATCTTTCTCATTACGCCAAAATCAATAACAAACAAAACAAAATCAATGAGACAAACAAAACAAGACCTTTGGGAGTAATTACATAACCTGATGATCTTGAACACGAGATTTCATAACAATTCATAAAAGAGGAGTTGTTCATCGTTGTTTTTTTTTCACTTAGCATAGCACGCCATATTCGATGATAAACCTATACCAAGTGCACCAAAAAAATTGTTATACATTTCAATATTAAATAAATTTTTGCAATTTTTTTTATTTATTTATTGTAAAATGTGTTTAATCCTTGTTTAATTTCAATTGCTTTGAGCAAAAAATCCAATTCGAAAATGTAAAAACAATTTAATAAAAACCTGGCACAGTGCGTTGACAGACATCAGTATTCATCTGGGAAAAGATAAATAATTGTGTGTTGTATATTAATAAGTTTTTATGTACATACATGTACATGTAGATATGTGATTTGAGTTTTTTTCTTCTTTTTATAAATACTCGTATATCTGCTTGTTTGCATTTTATCCAGGCCATACGAATAAGTATACGGATATGCAGTGACTGTAGCTAAATATTTTACAAGAGCATTGTAGTGAGCTGGAAGCTGTATTTCGTAATAAACATAAATATTGTTGTTAGCTTCTTTTGTTTTTGCTCTAATTTTTGTAATTTTTCCTGTAATTGTAAATATTTATATACACATCCGTGTTGAGATCGGATAATGTTTAAATTGTACCATTCCAGTGATAAAATTGTACCAAATCAGCATTAATTGTACCAACATTTGTCAGTAAGTAAAAAAACAAGCAAAACATACATATAGTAGCTCGACATTAAAAGATTATAATGAAAACTTTAAGACTAGGGTATTTTAAAGTGATGATAATTGACCTTGATTCCTTGAATTTCTTTTCTGTGGATATTAGTCAACAAAAATCAAAGCGTATACAAGTTTTTAAGATTAAGGTAAAGGAATTCTCGCAATATCAAAAATAATTACCAAAAATCCCAAAATTGGAATTTTTAGGCTTTAGCCCATAAAGTCCACTAGGATTCATGAAATACTTCCAGCAAATCAGCAATATTTGGTAATATCTACTTTTTCTAATCCCTTTGGTATATCAGAAAATAGATCAAATTGAAGGATCTCCATATTCTACTGGATCATCACTTTTACACGAAATTAGGTTTAAAATATAAAATTTTTATATATTCCTTAAGAATTTCCTTTATTAAAAAAAGATTAATGGCCCTTTTTAGGATAAAATGCACAAAAAGGAATAATTTTGAAGTTTTTAAATTGAAAATCATCCAGTTGTTTGAAATTTTACCACAATATCTCAAATTTTGCTCACTAACTACGAAAAAAAACTTAAAAAATGTACACATACTTAATAGAGCTTTAGGGCGATGTAAAATTTGGAGGTTCTCAAATTTGAAGACAGTTAGCGCCACGACTGATAAGTGAGTTATCCCCAGCTTTACAACTTAATATCAGATACTCCTCTTTTATATCCATGTTAAATTTTGAATAAATTGGACTAGCCCTTTACATATAGCCCTTTACAATGTTAGAAGAAGAAGAAGAAATTTCACCAAATTCACCGGATCTTAATCCGATTAAGTGTGCCTGGAGCTATTTGGAAGAATAATTAAAAAATCATGGAATTACCAAAAAGACCTTACGATTTGTCACTAGAAAGAATGGAAAACAATATCAGCCGCATAATGCCGGAAATCAGTTTCCGATGCAAAAACGTAACTAAATTAAGAATCAATTATAATTACATAATACGGTTGGCAGAGTAAGTAATAAAAATCCTGAACATAAATTAAGAATGTTGCAATTTAGTCAGTTCTAGACAGGGTTGGAGAACTATGAAGTTAGAAATTAAAAAAAAAAGATTTTGGATTAAATAAAAAATATTTTTAATAAATTTTTTATAAAATTGTACCAAAAAAGCATGAAGTGTACGAGTGTACCACTGATGTGTCGATTGTACCAAATTTGGTACAATTGTACCACAAATCCCAACACTGATACACATAAAAAGCCAGAGGTAAAAATAAGAACTTATTAGGCTCTGTACAAGTATAAATGGTTATTCACCGCAAATCCTTGAATTCCAAGGTAGGGATTCAAAGACTTGAAGCGGTTTTAAAATAGCTTTATTTGCCAGCCCTGATTAAATGTGGACTTTGTGGGCATACCCCGAAAATTCCAATTTTTATTATAATAATTCAAATAAACAGGATCATATAAGCAGTACATTTCATTTGAATTATTTTTAATCTAAATGTTGGGTAGTTTTCATATTGCGGAAACAAATCTTACACAAAATTTTTAATGTTTTATAAAGACAATTTTATTTTATATACAACGTAAAAGTTCAAGTAAATTTCCATTTACAACCATTAAAAAACAGGTGCTGTAAGGGTAAGAGCAGTGGCACCATAAATTTCTTTAATATGTATTGCTTTACTACTTCAATAATACACACACAATACTGACGAAGGTGTATTATATATAATTCTTGCAAAAAAACCCGACTTCAAAACAGACAAACTTAAAATTATGTTTCTTTAAGTCGGTCATTATACAATGATTATATTATATTCGAGGAAGATTGTAGCGGGATTTTTTATATGTCGTAGCACAAACTGTCAATTCAGATAAAAAAACTAATTATTGAATACAATAATCTAATGCAAATATAAGTCGATTTTCTACCGAGGGAGCAGTGCTTCACAAGACCCCAGGGTTCTGGTCTTTTTCAGGTCTAACGAATGCCAAACGACTGTCTGTGTACAGCGGATCAAAAGTTTGGCTATATACATCAAATTTTATATTTGTTATAGCGGTCGTAGTAATACAGGTTCATTGTAAATTTCAACCGTCTGTCTGTAACGCTTTAAAAGTTTGGCCATATACATCAAATTACATAAACTATTGCGACACCCTGTAAGTTATAATTTTAAATATTTATACTTATTATAACAGACTGCCTAATTGTTAATTGTCAATAACTGTTCAAAAGATAGGGCCATATATATCAACTGACGTCACCTATTGGGACACCCTTTAAATTGAAATTTAAATATAAATACTTGTTATAGAGGACTTTGTCATACAGATTCTTTGTAAATTGTAACTGTTTGTCCATATACAATAAATTACATCAACTATTGGGACACCCTTTAATTTCCAATATTAAATATTTATACTTGTTGTTATATCGAACATAGTAGTACAGTAGTAGAACATAGTATTCTGTCTAATTTTCAAGTGTTTGTCTATAACAGCTCCAAAGATGAAGACATAATGGTCAAATTACATCAATAATGGGGACACCCTTTAATTCATAGATCCAAATTTTATACTTGTTGTAATAGCGGACTAAGCAATATTGGTTCTTTGTAAATTTCAACTGTCTATCTATAACAGTTGAAAAGATTGGCCATATATATCACTTTTACATTAACTATTTATTTATTTTTTTATTTCTTAGTTGGTAGCTAAATAGTTAAAGACCAATTTATATAAATGGTTAACAAATTTCTAAAGAAAATAATTATAGATTTTAAAAATATAAATAAAAAATAATAAATGGATCGATTATCAGAATAACATATTACTGTTAATAGTTTTTTGAAACAAGGCATATTAATGTGAAAAACATCAATTGTGTTACATTAAGTTACATTAAAATTGGGACACCCTTTAATTTTTAAATTCATATTTTACACTTGTTATTATAGCGGACTTAGCAATACAAGCTATTTGTAAATTTCAACTGTCTGTCTATAAAGGTTTAAAAGTTTAGCCATATATATATCAAATTAAACCAACTAATGGGACACCCTTTAATTTCTAAATTTAAATATTTATACTTATTATACGAATATTCTGTGCAACTTTCAAGTGTTTGTCTATAACGGTTCAAAAGATAAGATCATAAAGGTTAAATTACATCACCTATGGGGTCACCCTTTAATTTTGAATTTAATTTTTTAATTAATTTTTTTAATTTTAAATTGGTGACCTATAAACATGTATGTTGTATGTTTTTAAAATTTTAAACTTCTTTTAAAATGGGACCAATCTGTAACCATAACCTTTCTAATAGCGCAAAAATTTTTCAAATCGGTTCAGAAATGACCGAGTTCTGAAGGCACAAACATACAAAAAACAAGTAAAAGTGCTATATTCGGCCGTGCCGAATCTTCTATACCCTTCACCACGGTGATTTTATTTATACAGACATGTACAGCATTATCCATATTGTAAAGAAATAGAAGAAAAATGAAAACAAATTCCGTTTGCTACAATTGTCGCCGTGTTGTCAGCTACTTAATGATATTGAAGCCGACAGCTACATCGTAAACTCTGACATTGTTGTAAAAATACTTATTTTGCTTTTATAAAATTAAAAAACTTTTTCAAAAACTTTTAAATATTTCCTCCAATACTTTTTGTTTGTATATGAATTTGTAATTTACAATTTTGTGACATTTTCTTTTGTTGAATAAAATACAAATTAGCCTAAGTTGACGACAGCCACAACGGTGGTCGTGTAGCCATGTAGCTTTGCTGGCTTCAAAAGAATCGTTTACCTATAAACGTGTGTATTTTATTTTTGACAGTTTGTAGTCGGTATCCTAATGATGTCTATGTGTTTATTGCACCTAGGTTTTAAAACAGAGATATCATCTATTTAAAAATCAAACGCATTTAAAATAAAAATCAAACGCATTTAAAAAAATATGTTACTCTATATACACACATACATGCATATGTATAATCTAAATATTAATTATATGTTATGTTACAGTCATGATTTTCATTTTCAAAGAAATATTGAAATTTTTGTTTTAATATTTCGAAAATTGTGTGTAAAAATTTTTTGTAAAAATAATTTTTTAAAAATTTTTTGTAAAATTTTATTCGAAAACTTTTTGGAAAATTTTTAAAAAAATTTTTTTTTTTAATATTTTTCTGTAAAATATATTTTTGAAAATGTTTTGTAAATTTTTTTGTAAAAATTTTTTTTTTGGAAATTTTTTAAAAAATTTTTTTTTTTTAAATTTTATTGAAAATTTTTTTGTTAAATTTAGGACCTTTCTGCAGTCTATATTGAGTTAGAATGGTCAGACTAAAGCAAAAAAAAAATCCTTACAAAAAAAAAATTTCCTCATATTGACACATGGGGGGTCCTTTTAACTGCTCCTATTTATCAGTGGGTACCCTGTGGGTCCATTGGCTACCTCTATGTGTATTGCTTTCTATTAAGGTCACTAATACAAATCAAAGCAGAAAAACCCTACCAATCTAAAAACAAACAAAAATCGCCCCTCGCAGGGGGTTATTGATCCCCCGAGATCTGTATGCACTCTTTGCGATCTACCTGTCGCAGTCTAATATTTATTTGAGAAAAAAAGGAAAAACAGAATCATTAAAGCTGAAAAAAATTAAAAAAAAACCTGAAAAAACGTGAAAAAAATATAGGTGGGCGTGGTTTTTGGCCCGTAGCCTCCAAAGGAATGATCCGATGTTGCTGAATTGCAATATCAAAATTTTCGAAGCTATGCCTGACAGATTGGTGTGCTTAAATTTTTTGTATCTCTTCTGGTGCCTTGGCAAATGACATTACCACACTAACACGGACAGACGGACATCGCTTAATCAACTTCTCTATGTATAAGGATCCAGAATATATATACTTTATGGGGTCGGAAATGAATATTGTAGAAATTACACACGGAATGACAAACTTATATATACCCTTTCCACCTGTGGTGAAGGGTATAAAAAAATAAGCAACACACAGACGAATTGATAACCTTCTTCTTTTTTTTAAGTCGGTTAAAAACGGCTACTATCTTATAACATTAATTTGAGTAAATAATACTAGAGGCGCTGAAACACTTTTTTTAAATAAATATAACGTGTAATTGCAGTGTTTGAGAGACTGCAGCTTCTATTCTATATACGTTTTTTTACACTGAAGCAAATTTCGTAGGTAATATTAATAATAATAAAAATAGTTGATCCTTAACCACAAAAATATTTACAACAATTTAATTTTTATTCAAATCTATACACAATTTATTTATATAAACTTTTTTTATTCAAATTAACAGAATTTCTTTTGTTAAAAACATATTTCAATAAAACTAGAAAATACTTATAAAAATTTAAATATAATTCTGTTCAATTAACAAAAATGTAGTTAAAATACTAGTAAAAAATTCTAGGAAAACAACCCATAAAATTAGTTAAATTTACGTCCCTAAAAGAAGTTAATGTGACTAAATTAAAAATCTTTTATTCTACTGTTTTTTTATTTTATTTTTGAAGAAAATTCTTTATATGTATGTATAAAAATGAAAAGAAGAGCTTCAAAAACGAAGAAATTGCGTTATATTTACTTTCAATAGAAAATTGTTTCAATTTTTATTTTTTAAAAACATTTCTGGTAATAAATAAATTATGTTTGCTGATAATTTCGATGTGTTGTGCAAATTAAATTTAAGGTAATAAATTATTCGAATAGATTTTACACTATTAGCGATTTGGAAGTGATATAGTTACGTGGAGAAAATATAAAAAAAACATTAAAACAATATCGAATGCCCGCAACAAGAACTGAAAGCCTTATTCGTTTATTCCTCTTAAAACAGGAATAAAGGTAATGGGACATTAATGTTATGCAGTTTTATTTTCAGATTATGTTGCAGATTTTTATCTTTTAAAGATAAAAATTTAATAAAAAATTATCTAATAATTTTAGTTAATTTAACTTATTTTTTTTTATCAAATCTACACCCTATATAACAACAAAAAATAAAGTCATATTGAAGAAATTTCTACAATAGAACAAATTAAATATAATTATTTTTTTTTACTAATATTGTCTGTATATTTGACTAAATATTTTGTTAGTTGTATAATAACCTAATTTTCTTTAATTCTACACCCCATATTACAGTATTTAGCATATAACGTGTTGGTGCGTGGTGAGTTTTTTTTAAATTTTGGTGCTTTTTTTAAATTTTGGTGGCACCAGCAGTGCAAAATATCCATAGTCATTTTTACAGACCATAATAAGAACAACTAGTAATGATGTCTAAGACATACCAGATCATATGCACAAAGTAAATCGGTATTGTTGTTGTATTAATTTGTGTTATGTTTAAAAAAAGAAACATTTCACTGTAAGGAATTTGCTATCCCTACAAAACGCATTGGTTTTCCCATTCAGCTGTTAGGCAAAAGACCTGCGAACAAATATATCAATTACTGATACTGATTATGAGTATCCTGATAATACTGATAAAGAGTTCCATTGATTGCAGACACTCGTTGGCTTTTAATAGAAAAGTCAAAGCAATTTTAAAAATATGGCTTGAATTAAAAACGCTATTTAATACATTTTCAACATTTCAACAATATTTTTTATCCAACCAACTAAAAAATATATACAATGATGATATTAAATATGTTTACTTAGTATATTTATCCGATATTTTAAAAGAGCTGCAACGTGTTAATCTCGCATTTGAATCAAAAAATCCCGACCAGACTAAATTATTTAATGATTTGCACAATCTCTTAAAAATGTTGATATCCAAACTCATTGAGTCTGACATTGAATTTGAATTTATTAACAGGTGATATCAATGCATCGTTTGATATTTGTTATTTGGTTTTTAAGTTTGAAGACGCTTACGCATTAAAGAAAATAAGCAATGAAGCAAAGAAAGATATATCAAAAACTTGTTGTAAATTCACCAAAAAATTAGTTGAAAAGATTCGGGCGAGACTGCCTTCTAATGTTGAAATTTTACAAAAAATTAACGTTTTAAACGTAAAAAATGTTTTATCTCATTGCAAAAATGATATCATGCCATTAGCAGTACAATTTGCATCCGATATCGAAATATTGTCTAGTATTGAAAACGGATGGCGAATGGTTTACCTTATGCAATGGAAAAATATTGATTCAACATTAGAATTTTGGACTGAAGTTAAATTTTATTGTTAAGTTTTTTGTTAAACTTTGTATATTGTGAATGATCGCTGATTTCTATTTAAAAAGTTGTGTATGCAATATATGAAATAAAAAAATGTATGTATTATCTAGTACAACTGAATACAAACATATTTGTTTATTTTTTTTGTTAAGTTTTATGATTTAATTTTGATTTTTTTAAATAAAAAAAAAAATTAATTCATTCAAGATTTTAAATAAAAAAAAAATTGTAAAATTTGGTGCGTTTTCTCTTAAATGGTGCGTTTTTTTCTCCACTTTGGTGCGTTTTGAAATTTCAAAGTTGACAACGCTGTTTAGTACTGTAGTTACAGTCAGTGATGCTATATTTGTTCTCAAACATCTTCAAATCAACAAAAAAAAAATCTTTTTTTCCATTAAAAACCTTTTTAGTTATACATTCTTATATTTATGTTTTTATTTCGACCATTCATACATTTTTTTATTGTTTCGTTACACAGTAGAACACATGATTTCAGGACTCAATTCTGATAATTGTTTATGGAAGTCGCCCCAAAAAATTATCTTAAAACTCATCATCGCTATCGAAATCTGATATTTCTTCATCAGTATCTAGTGACTCCATGAATTCTACTAGTTGCTCTTCTGATAAATTGGCCAAGATTTGTCGTCTCTTACTGAAAAAAACTCTGATCCCTTCCATTTTTAACCGACTTCAAAAAAAGAAGGAGGTTATCAATTCGTCTGTGTGTTGCTTTTTTTTTTGTATGTTTGTGCCTTCAGAACTCAGTCATTTCTGAACCGATTTTCAAAATTGCACTAGTAGAAAGGTTATGGCTACAGATTGGTCCCATTTTAAAAGAAGTTCAAAAGCTTAAAAATTAAAGGGTGTCCCCATACAACATACATGTTTTTTACCTGTATTATGAACTTTATAGGTCACCAATTTAAAATTAAAAAAAGTGCGTATCACTGTAGCTCCCAATAAAAAAAAGTAATTAAAAAATAAAATTAAAAATTAAAGGGTAACCCCATAGGTGACTTAATTTCACCTTTATTCTCCTATCTTTTGAACCGTTATAGACAATAACTTGAAAGTTGCACAGAATGTTCGTTACTATGTCTGTTATAATAAGTATAAATATTTAAAATTAGAAATTAAAGGGTGTCCCATTAGTTGGTTTATTTTGATATATATATGGCCAAACTTTTGAACCGTTATAGACAGACAGTTGAAATTTAAAAGAACTTTTATTGCTAAGTCCGCTAAAATAACAAGTGTAAAATATGAATTTGAAAATTAAAGGGTGTCCCAATAGTTAATGCAAAAGTAATATATATGGCCAAACTTTTCAACTGTTATAGATAGACAGTTGAAATTTACAAAGAACCTATATTGCTTAGTCCGCTATTACAACAAGTATAAAATTTGGATCTATAAATTAAAGGGTGTCCCCATTATTGATGTAATTTGACCATTATGTCCTCATCTTTGGAACCGTTATAGACAAACACTTGAAAAATAGACAGAATGTTCACTACTATGTCTGGTATAACAACAAGTATAAATATTTAAAATTGGAAATTAAAGGGTGTTCCAATAGTTGATGTAATTTGATGTATATGGACACAAAGTTAAAATTTAAAAAGAATCTGTATGACAAAGTCCTCCTTAAAAAGTATTTATATTAAAATTTAAAGGGTGTCCCAATAGGTGACGTCATTTGATATATATGACCCTATCTTTTAAATAGTTATTGATAAACACTTAACAATTAGACAGAATGTCCATTACTATATCTGTTATAATAAGTATAAATATTTAAAATTATAAATTACAGGGTGTCGCAATAGTTTATGTAATTAGATGTATATGACAAAACTTTTAAACCGTTACAGACAGACGGTTGAAATTTACAATGAACCTGTATTGCTACGACCGCTATAACTAGTATAAAATTTGAATTCGGAAATTATAGGGTGTCGCAATAGTTACCGTCTTAAAGAAACATGATTTTAAGTTTGTCTGTTTTGAAGTCGGTTTTTTTTGGAAGAATTATATTGATCTAATGTGAGAATATATAATACTATAATTTTCGAAATGTTAGCGGAAAAGGTCAAGCGTGCCTTGAAGCGTCCTTAAGGTTTTTGTCGATAAATCATATACGATTACCTTTTTCAAGTTCACTTTAAATTCAATTGAAAGTATTATAACAGTAATAGTAAATATTTTTTTCTTTCGATATAAAAAACTTTTTTTTTCAATAATTTTTCTTTACACTTGCACTGGCTGGTTGTAATAAAATTTTTACAAAATGTATAAAACTCATCTGAATGTATTCAAGCAAATATATATTGGTAAACAGAATATAAGGTCACAACACAAAATAAAATTACACTTAAAAAAATTTCCATACGTGAATTATGAAGAAATAATTGATAGCTGCCCTGAGGCAGCCAAAACCGTTACAGGGTTAATACAAATCAAAGCAAAGAAATCGCCCCTCACAGGAGTTATTGATCCGCCAAGATTTGTGTGCACTCCATGCGATCTACTGGTTGCGGTCTAATATTTATTTAATAAAAAAAGCAAAAGGGAATTATTACAACCGAAAAAACATAAAAACCCATGCAAAATTAAAAAAAATATAAGTAAGCGTAGTTTTTTGACCTCTGCCTCTAATTGAGTGGTCTAATGTTGCTGAGTTTCATTAGCGAAATTTTCGAAACTTTGCTGCCAGATTGGTGTTCTTAAATTTTCTGTATCTATTTGGGTGGCTTGGCAAAGTTGATTTTAACCCAACACAGACGGACAGACGGACATCGCTAAATCAACTTCTCTATTTATAAGGATCCAGGATATATATACTTTACGGGGTTCGAAATTAATATTGTAGAAATTTCACACGGAATGATAATGATACACCCTTTCTACCCGCAGTGAAGTGTATAAAAATTGAGATACACGTATATTGTATTTTTGCTCCTCCTTTTGAATATGTATACTATGTATATTTTTTTCATATGTGCAACCCAAAGTTCAATTTTGTAGAATGGTGAGATAGTTTCAAAATTATATAATGATAAATATTTACTTTGTATGTGATTAACCACAAATAGGCTTTTTATCAGTCAATTTTTTGTAAGCTGTGTTCGCACAGAATTTCAAGACCCTAGTTCTATAATTACACGATAATTTTTTTTCTTTGTATAGAAGTTACCACGTTCATTGTTTTAATCCAGCTAGCGCAAAACAAGCTAGGTACAAGATAGTAATTTTTCACTTTATATGACATGTACCACGCATATTATTCCAATCTAGCCTGAGTTTCGGCAGAATATATGTATATATTAATATGGGGGTTACTAGCACAAAATTACAAGAATCTACCTATTACAGTTCCCTAGGTACACGGTAATAATTATGCGACGCGAATACAATGAATGTAGTATTTACATACCTCTTGAACCGTAACTTTACTCAGCCAGAGCGTAAGTGAAAATGACTAGAAGAGCTTATGGGATTAGTTGTACTCTGAAGAAAAATGTAGCGACAAAAACCGACGAAACGTTAAAAATTGTGCATCATTTTGATCAAAATTTAATAAAAATCCAATTTTTAGAAACAGTGTTACAAACACCTATGCAAATTTATAAATTTATCCATACTTTTTAGTCAAACAAAATCAAACTAGAGTTATCAAATTTAGAGTTAGCAACTTTCTAATAAATACGAAGCTACGCTAATGAGGCCCTTAGCTTTGAGCTTAAATTTGGGTTGGTCATGTAATCGGTGACGTCTCTGTATGAATTTGGTATTGACGACAGTCTATCATTGTTTTCGGTTTCCAGTCTTAATTGATGTATTGGTAACTACCGGGCAGAACATCTAGCCAACCTAGGATCGCGGCGTATATTTCTAGGACCAGTATCCTTCTTTGGTACATATATTGCCTACGCTAAGCAGAAAACTAGTTCCTGGGTCCAAGAACTAGTTTTCTTCGTCTTTCTTTTCACTCAATAAGAGTGATCTAGATTTTTACGAGATGATTTACCGGACATTATGGTCTTAGATATCATCAATGTAATAAGATCAGGGAATTCAGAGATAAGGTTTCATGAACTGTACGATTTTACTTCAGAGTATTTACTCTGTGCGTCTCCTGCCTAGGGTCTCGTATACTGAAATTTTTCGATGGTTTCTGACGAGATGTGAAACACCTCTCACTGAACAGTGTTGTTAGCTTTATTCGTAGCTTAGACTTTCTACGGTGAACATAAAGGCTTCACAAAAGAAGAAGTTTGCTTAGTCGATCATGAAATCTGAAAGATCGGAGTAGTAGTAGGCTTATAGATGTTATGTGATTAATAAAAGTATGTTTGGTTATAAATACCAAAATCATGTATATTGATGTTTTTCCTTGGACTGATCGTAGTGTTTTGTGTTTTTTTTTTTTTGCATGACTTAAACTTTGTTAATAATATTTTTTTTTGTTTGTGTCTGTTATCTTCTACACACTAAAAACTATAAAATAAAGAACTTCATTCCTATATAATGCCCTGCGTAACTGTTCGTCATTTTGATTTTGACTCCTCTATCTAACAAAAAATGCAGATTATTTGGTTAAAATACTTTAGACTTTTGCCTTCTCGCTACATATCCCACTTATTTTGCATAAAACACATAACGATTTATATAACATAGACAAGTTACCTAACGCTTCCAATACTTTTAACTGGGCCATTTCAGAATATTACCCCAGGGGGTAATATTCTGCATAAACCACATAACGATTTATATAACATAGACAAGTTACCTAACGCTTCCAATACTTTTAACTGGGCCATTTCAGAATATAACGAGATTATTCTAAAATCGCTTAAAATGTGGTAAAAAGTTGTGAATAAGAAATCAATAACGTTTTTTAACAGAAATTTATAAAATTCCTGGGTCATTTTAAAATTAACAACAACAAAGGTATCTTAAACATTTTTTTTAATTTTATTATTATTATATTAAAATTTTTTTTTGTTTTGATTAAGCAGCAAATTGAGGTTAAGATATCAATTTTCTCCGTTTCACTTGAATAGCCCACTCGCTTATTTTTATTGTTAATTGGTTATCTTTCAATTTTATTAACTTCTTGTTGTTGTTTTATTTTCGTCATCATCTCTTGTCTCCGAGAGACAAATTTGGTTCACTAGAAAAATACCTTTATTTGTTTTTGCTGCTTTGATTTAAATTTCTTTAGAAATGCAGGGCTTGTTTTGTTTCACTTGAATAGCACGTTGCAGTTTTAGTTTGATATAAAAGTGGACAGATTTACCTCGAAGAAAAAAAATATATTTTTTTTAATTTTTGCAAACAAATTAGTTTCATTTAGTATAACAATGGGTCGCGGTAGAGCTTTAACAAACGAAGAACGAGTAAAAATCAAAACGTATAGGGATTGTGGGCTTTCTGTTACCGAAATATCCAAAAAAAAAAAAATAGTTAGAAGCAGAAAAGTGATATCTAACTTTATTAAAAACGAGACGAACTATGGAAAAAATATGAAAGGTCGTACAAGCAGTACGCTCTCTGACGCAGATAAGAGGGCTATTTTAAGAGAAGCTTCAAATTCGCACGATTCTGTTGACAAAATTAAGGCTAAATTAGGTGTCAATGCTAGCAAGACCACTGTGTGGCGTGTTATTTCAGGAGCAAATCACGTCAAACGACTCAAATTAAAGAAAAAACCACCACTTAACTCTGCACGGAAAGAAATGCGATTAAAATTTTGTCGAGATAATATGTCATGGGGCAACGAGTGGAAGCGGGTCGTTTTTTCTGACGAGAAGAAGTTTAATTTAGAGGGCCCAGATGGCTACCATTATTATTTTCATGATTTGAGAAAGGAGACGCACCAGTTGGATCGATTACATAGTCGAGTCGGCGGAGTTATGGTATGGGGTGCGATTTCATATTACGGCACCTGTCAGCTCCAGTTTCTAAGTTCAAATATGAACGCTATCAGGGTGTTTTAGAACAGGCCTTTCCACAGTTTGAAAATCTTTTTGGTCCATTGCCGTGGACTTTTCAACAAGACAATGCCCCAATACATAATGCCCGTGTGGTCAAATCGTGGATAGAGTCCAAAAATGTCAACCTTTTGAATTGGCCACCATACTCGCCGGACCTAAATATAATAGAGAATGTTTGGGGATGGCTGGCCAGAAAAGTTTACGAGTCTGGTAAACAATTTTCAACCAAAGCCGAACTTATTGAGGCTATTCAAAGGGCATGGACTTCAATTTCTCTCGACTATTTGAAAAATTTGTACGAGTCAATGCCTAATAGGATATACGAGGTTATTCTGAACAAGGGAGGCTCAACTCACTACTAGAAATCTATATTAAGGTTTCAATTTTAATAAAAGTATAATATAAAATTAAAAACCTGAATAAAAAGTAATTTTTTCTGCATTTAATTAAAAATGTGCTATTCTAGTGAAACAGAATTTGTTTGTTATATTTTTTTATGTTGAGTTTTAAAAACAATTTAATAAATCGAAATAAATTTTATTTTTTAAATAAAGCTATAAATAAAGCTATAAAAGCAATCCTTTATTTTTATTTCTTACAAAGATATAAGGCGGAGAATTTCAATGTGTACGGTGTGCTATTCAAGTGAAACGCAGTGTACTAACAGAAATCCAAGTAGATTAAAATTGTGGAAAGTGGGAAGAAAATAGGCAAATTCATAAATAGTTTGTTGTCCCATGGAACTATTGTACATATTTGTCACTGTCATTGTTTACTATACGCGATTGAAAAGGTATTAAAATAAGCTTTTTAAAATTTTTAAATCATTTAATTAATATTCTTCACCTTGTTGCCTTCATAATGGAATTCGTAAAGTATGCTTAAATGATACCAATATCAATTGCAATATTCATACACTTTATGCGCGCTTTCATAATATTTGCACTTGAAACTTCCTCTTATAAATTACTTTTTTCTCTTTTATTTCCCTTTTCTTTTTTACATACATAAATATATAAATATTTCGGGAGTGCGTTTGTACGAGTTTAAGTACTACATATAATCCAGATGTGTTGCAATTTAACTTTAACAAAGTTTGTATTCGCGATATTACATGTATATTTTCGTAAAGCTTACTGGAGGGAAAGATAATAAATGCAATACATATTCATAGCACTCTATCGCTAAGAGCTCAACAAATTTAAACGATGTTTTATTACGAATCTTTTTCTCTTTCAAAAATAATATATTTTAAATATGCAACACATTTACACTCACTAATTCACGCTTAAGGATGACAAGCGAATTTCGTACAGCATTTAATAAATTTCCTAAAGTTGCATCAACATATGTAAGCGATCGTAAGAGCCAAGCACTTACATACATAAAAACGTTAAAATTTTTGTAATAAAAAGTGTTAAGACAAGCCAGGGAATAAGGGTATGAATAGGGGTTTTTTTTTTTGTTTTCGTGTGTTCTGTTTTAAAATAGTGTCGTCACGAACTCGCGCGCATCACTCTTACTAGAGAATCACTCACGTCGGCCTTGATAAGTGTCAACAGCTTCTGTGGTTACAGTGTTTATTAAATGAAAGCAAACTAATATACATTAACATGAAAGTATATAGACACTTCGGACCATGGGTAACACTAACGCACACACTTGCGTTTATAATAAAAATAAACAAACCACCCAACTCCAATATTCATTTCTTTTGCAACTCTAAACACGTTTGTGGATTTGGTTTGTTATCTCAAAATTTTCTTACGTACATTAACTAAAGAACCACTTTGTTTTCATTTTTGCTTTTATAATAAAAACTATAAATATTCACAGTGAAAACAGAACAAATTTTCATAATTTTAACCACACAATTTGCGTCATAGCTTCTTTTTTGCTCCGACGTCACGATGTAAACGTATCCAATGAGCCCGTTTGACTAAAGGCGCCACCAATACCTCGGCAGCCAAATGCCACATAATTGTTGTATGTTGAGCTCATGCATATTGAGTGGCAATAGCATGTAGTAACCCAATTGCCACGTACAGGAAAATAGTGCGAGAGTGCTTTACTTTTCTCCCGCTCTTTGCGTCTGTCATTTACAGGGAGCATACATTTTCCTTGTAGTTTTGTGGCATAAGTGGTAAATAAAACCAATTTGGGGAAAGTTGGAAGCATTTTTCTCTTCTACACTTGAGCTAAAATGATTTTTGTTTTAAGAAACACTCTAGACAATAGTAGAGTGGTGTGATGATTGGAAAATGTATTAGAAGAAATAGAAAACTTGTTCATTTTCATGCGGCTTTTATCATTTACATACGGTTTATAGGTGCATTTTTAAACTTCATTATGTCACGCGTAATTTTAAAGAATTAGGCGGACCTTTGAAATTTCTAGAGATTATGTATTACCCATACTATGATCCCTTATTTTGAAGTAAAACGTATTACTATTCCCGTTATTACCCAACTCAAAATTTTGCCGTATATTTACGTCCTTATCTTTTTAACTGGAATATACAGAATTTGCAATTTGTGTGTACTGTGATGTCTGATATGTTTAGCAAAAAGTGTAAAAAATAAAATGATATCGTGACCAAAGTAATGATAAAAACCACTAAAATATGTTTACAGAAACCACATATATTTTTCCAGAGAACATAATTTTTATTTTTCTTGTGTTTAGTTATTATTTATTGTATCGTCAATGTATTTGAACTAACAATTATTATTCATATCTTCAGTATAAAATAAAAAACAAAATACTTTTTAAGTCCAGCCAGAAATGTTTGTTTCACGGTTTTTGCAATCATTTGCGGTTCATCCCTCTGATTTACGGTCAAGAAAAGTAGTATCTCTTCTTTGTAGTCAAAATTAACCAGATTCATTTAGTATGTTACGCGCCAAAGGATTTGACGCGAAACATGTGTTAAAGTATCTTTAGAATAACGCATGTTTCGCTATTTCTGCTTTGACTGATGACATATTTAGATCCTTGTAGATGTTGGAGTTTTTTATATACCAGGGAGCAACTGTAATCATACGTAGAATATTATTTTGGCGCCTTTGAATTTTTTCTAAATTGCTAGCTGAGGCTAGCTAATTGAATCCCATAACACCAAATTGGTTTGAGGATCGACTGAAACAGTAAAAGTTTTCTCTAACTATGAATTGAAATTGAATTTAAATTTTACAAAATTGAATTTAAAGTTTACAAAATTGAATTTAAAGTTTACAAAATTGAATTTGAAGTTTATAAAATTAGAATTGAAGTTAAAAACATATAAAATTCATAGCCGTATTTATTTTCATATTCGTCGGTTGGGTTGACTGATAATTAATTAGTCTGCCAGATGCGGTTTTCTTGGCGAACCAATTGGTAATTAATTTGTGTTTTTCTTTTATAATTTTCATATCTAGGTATGGTATTTTATTGTCTTCTTCAACCTACACTGTAAATTGTAGCTTTTTTGGTATAAATTTAATGTTTTAAGAATAACGTCCAAATCATCTTTCTTAATCATCGAAAATAGATCGTCAACATACATATTTCGATAAAAATTTTATACTTATACTTATATTTATATTTATATGTATATATTCTTTACTTTTAATTCTCCAATAACATCGTCCAATAATGCATCCAAATAATGTCTGCCATTGTCGGGGATAATGGATTACCCATTGGCATGTCATATATTTGACGGTAATACTTTCCATCGTGAGTAAAGTAATTGTTGTCCGTTAAACAGAATTCGAGAATTTTCAAAAATTGTTGTTTGCTAATTGTAGTGTGTTCCTTAAGAGTTCCCCATTTGTCAAGTATTATCTCAATAGCTAAAACGATACAATAATGTCATCTTCATCTAAAATAATATCACCGAGGTTTTCCTTTAATAGCAATGAGTTTTTGATATTCTAAAGTGATTATAAAAATTATAATTTTTAATATTTCTCCAATATATATTAACAAGTAAAAGCAGGGTACTTTAATTGACGATGAAATAGGTCTTAGTGGGATATTTTCTTTATGAATTTCGGTAAGCCATAAAGTTCTGGAACAGCAGCTGCATGCGAGGTTATTTTTAATTTATCAAACTTTGTTATATATTTGCCTTTTCAGAGTTCTGTTACAATATTGTTTTGTACGTTGATTTATCGTCTAGTAATAGATTAATTTTTTTTTGTAGTCCTTCTTGTATATAACTACAGTTTTGTTTCCTTTATCGGCTGTAGTAATCAAGATTATGTCTGTTTTCTTTAATTATTTGTTCCGTTTTTCGTTGTTTTTCGTAGATGGCTAATATAAATTTTGATTTTCATTATTACTTAAAATTTTTTACCCTATTCCTTATTTTTGATCTAATTGATGTCTTTCTCTGTGCCATCTTTTACTGTACGCATTGCTCAATATATGCTATTAAAGGTATCGCTGAAAAGATTTCTTTGTTACTGGGAAAGAAAATTTGTTTCCTAGTGAGAGATGCCATTTACTCTCGTTTGTAAAATTAACGTTGGTGTAATTTACGAACCAATCCTCATTGAATGTAAGTTGCAATTCTTTAAACTTTTCAGTTTTCAGTTTAGTTATTTTAGATGTATGTACCTTATTTGTTTTTAATTCAATGTTTTCGTACCTCGTACCCTTTTTAAACGGCACAATTTTTAAAATATTGAAAAAACGATTTCAGAGTTAAATAACAATAAAAAAAAATTTAAATGTCTAGAACATAATTTTTTATTAAATAGTTCGTGAGACGTATTTACGTTGTTTAAAATTGACAACAAACAAATTTCTTTCATACAATAAATACAATAACTGATCTTTTAAAAGAAAAAAGGGTTTTCCTTTAGCGTTTGTGCTCTCAGCATTCATAAATACCAGTTATCAAAAAAATTTAACTCAAACACTCTCTCAACGGAGGACTCTTCTGTCATGTATCAATAGATAAGTATTCACGAGCTCTTACAGAATCTATGGTGAACTTAAAAAATCGATCTAATCTCCATAGTTAAGAGTTATTTTTAAACGAAAAAATAAAAGTTTATCTGATACTGTTAAAAAGAGTGTTTTATTTTGCCGTCATAAAATATTTTTGAGGGGCTTTATTTTTCCCGACAGAAAATAAAAATCATTTTGTTTATTTACATAATTTTATTTGTAAACAGATTTGAACGGAGGCCCCTAAATACCCATTTAAGAGCATGGAATGCTCTTTCCGCCCTTCCCTGGGTTGCATGAGCAAACTGTTGACTTTTTTTCCAATTTATGGATATGGTTTTTTCCCTCCTAGAGAAATAATTATCAATTTCCAAGAAAACTTTTTTCAACCTCAATCATTTTCTTCGCTTTTTTGTTTTGCTCTAAAAACGATGTATCGCAAAAATCCGGCGAAAATGGGAAAACATCGTTAATCAAACAATAACATATTAAAAACCTACATTATTTTAATGAACATTTATTCAATTAAAATGGATTGGTTAACAATTTACATAAAATGAGTTTTATTTTCTGTCGAAAAAAATTAAATTCGTTAAAAAGCTTTATTTTATTACGACAAAATAAACTTCTTTTTTTTTTTGCTTTTTTACTTTTATTTGAGTTTTCACTTTGAAAAATAACTATTTCAGATGGATTTTTTATTAAATTCTGAAAATAACTGTTATAAAACAATTTTTTAATATCGATAACTGTTATTTGCGGTCCCTGGTTTAATATGATCTTAGTTATATTTTTGTCTTAAAAGATAATAATGTAATGATTTTTTTGTGATTTGTGTACATTCTTATAAAAATTTTATGGAAAATTTTTTGTAAAAATTTTTATGGAAAATTTTTTGTAAGACCTTCGAGCAATCTAAATATAGGTGGGCGTGGTTTTTTTCCCAAAAAGTTCGTATGGAATAGTCTGATGTTGCTTAATTTCATAAGCGCAATTTTCGAAACTATTCCTGCCAGATTGTTGGCATTAAATTTTCTGTATTTCTTTTGGTGCCTTGACAAAGTTGATTTTAACCCGAACACAGACGGACATCACTTATTCAACTTCTATACCTATAAGGTTTCAGAATTTATATGCTTCATGGGGTCGGAAATGAATATTGAAGAAATTACACACGGAATAAAAATTTATATACACCCTTTCCCCCTGTGGTGAAGGGTATACAAATAATTAATAACACAATAAATAAACGAGCCTTTTATGATAATTTAATTTAATTTAATTAAATGCTTAATTAAATGTTAAATAATAACCAAATTATTATAATTATTTTTAATAATTATATGAATTTTATTTGAACTATTTTTGAATTAATAAATTAATTATTTAGGCTTAAGTTCTTAATTATAAAGAGATAAAGAAAAATTAGATACCAGCAAGGCAGAATGCATTTTCTAGACAGCTACGTCCGTCATCAGTACTCTTTGTATCTATCTACCCGGACGTAGCTGTCAAGAAAATGCATTCTGCTTTGTTGGTATCTAATATTTCTTTATCTCTTTATAATTAAGAACTTAAGCATAAATAATTAATTTATTATTTTTAATAATAATAATAATAATAATAATAATATCGTTTAACATTAACCATATAATTAAATCGTAATATGTTGCTCTTAGATTTTGGTTACCTCAACCATGGTTTTTCCTTTCCGCAGGTAAAATAATTTGACATATATGTATAGCCTTATCTTTTGAACTGTTATAGGCACTTGAAATGTAGAAAGCGGGAATATGTTTGAAGCGGTTTTCGGCTTTTAAAAAGAGGTACAATGCTTCCAAAAGCGGTATATCAGGTTATGTAACTTATACGGCCTTATCTTTTGAAGCACTGAATGTGTATTGCTTTTGAACCGAAATCGGCATATGAGTGAAATTTACATTCGCTACAAAAAGGAGTAGTAAAAACATAAAATTATTTATTAAATGTTACAATACAATTACAAATTATATTCTAACTTAATTTACCGAGCATAGTGACGCAGACCTTAACTCGTTGTAGTAAAACATCCAGAGTCTTTGGTGGGAATCGAACCCACAACCCTCAGACTGATAGACTAACACACTACCTACTAGCCTACCGGGGCATCCACATAAAATTAAATACTGAAGAAACACCACATATAGGGCGGGTTTTAATTTATATGGTCTTATTTTCTGAACCGTAACAATCAGACTCTTGAAATTTGGTTAGAAAATAAATTTGTTTTGATACAACAGTATTCCGTTATTTTTCTATAGCAAAGTTGCTAAAAACTTAAAAAATACGGATTTTTCAATACTGAGTTAATTTTAGTTGAAGATTCCTGGAACGTGTTTTCTGAAATTTTTTGAAAACAAGTCAATTTTTTGGAGAAAGTTCGTTTTCAATCATTTATTGAAGCAAAAGGTATTGATGGCATTTCGTTTTGTAATTTGTATAGATTGAACTCATTTTTTAAGCATATGTTTTAGAACCATTAGATAAAATTGATAATAATAAAGAAAATATGGATTTGTAAAGGAAGTTGCCATAAAAGATTTTTTCCCATCTTTGCCTCATTCCTCTTTTAGTCTTTCTACGCAACAGATAAACGATAACCTTGCTCACTTAACACAGCAGAAAATGTTAAAAAGCAGCGTAACATATCAGGTTCAGTCTGAAACTAACGGTAAACAAAGAAAAAATGGAATGTAATAAGTTTCGAAAATTACTATGTCTCGAGTTACAATATGCATCTTTTGTCGCTGCAATTCTTCATTAGTAGGCGAGAGGGGAGAGAGGAACTAAAAAGGGTATGGATGTACTCTTGGAATTCGTTTTGTCCTCTCATTCGTAGTTTTAGTTTTGAAGTTTAAAATATAAACACATGTATACATCCATAAAAATTGCATGATATAAAGACAAATGCAATATTAAAGAATAAACGAGTAAGATTGCAGCTATAAAAGATGCGTAATGTAATTCGGCACCATGTGCAAGCAGTGGTAACCCCTTTATTTATGCACAAGTTGCCTCTTTCTTCAGTTCTTCCAAAAACTATATTATTATACTCGGTTCAGTGGTATAAAAATTCGATTCTCCTCTTCTCTTCCCTTTAGTTCCAAGTTTTAAGGAAGCTATGTTTCAAAAATTAACATTTTCTCCCTTTTCTTTCCTCTGGATTCGAGTTTTAAAACACTAACACTCTTTACTCTCTCTATGTTTTAATTTTATTGAAAGCGGTAAATGCCCGTTTTTCCCTCTTCCCACTAGAGGGTACTTGGTTTGAAAACACACATGCACCTTCTAGACCAGTGATGCACATTTAGTGAAACAATGGTTTGTAAGCTTCACCTGTTCTCTTTAGTTTAGTCGTTCACAGCGTTGTCAACTTGGTGCGTTTCGCACCATTTTGGGTGCTTTTTCAATTTTTTTGTGCGAAAATTTCACGAGTTGGTGCGTGGTGCGCCTTTTTTAATTTTTGGTGGCACCAATAGTGCACAATATTCATATTTTTACAGATCATAATAAGAAAAACTAGTAATGATGTTTAAGACATACCAGATCATATGCACAAAGTAAATCGGTATTGTTGTTGTATTAATTTGTGTTATGTTTAAAAAAAGAAACATTTCACTGTAAGGAATTTGCTATCCCTACAAAACGCATTGGTTTTCCCATTCAGCTGTTAGGCAAAAGACCTGCGAACAAATATATCAATTACTGATACTGATTATGAGTATCCTGATAATACTGATAAAGAGTTCCATTGATTGCAGACACTCGTTGGCTTTTAATAGAAAAGTCAAAGCAATTTTAAAAATATGGCTTGAATTAAAAACGCTATTTAATACATTTTCAACATTTCAACAATATTTTTTATCCAACCAACTAAAAAATATATACAATGATGATATTAAATATGTTTACTTAGTATATTTATCCGATATTTTAAAAGAGCTGCAACGTGTTAATCTCGCATTTGAATCAAAAAATCCCGACCAGACTAAATTATTTAATGATTTGCACAATCTCTTAAAAATGTTGATATCCAAACTCATTGAGTCTGACATTGAATTTGAATTTATTAACAGGTGATATCAATGCATCGTTTGATATTTGTTATTTGGTTTTTAAGTTTGAAGACGCTTACGCATTAAAGAAAATAAGCAATGAAGCAAAGAAAGATATATCAAAAACTTGTTGTAAATTCACCAAAAAATTAGTTGAAAAGATTCGGGCGAGACTGCCTTCTAATGTTGAAATTTTACAAAAAATTAACGTTTTAAACGTAAAAAATGTTTTATCTCATTGCAAAAATGATATCATGCCATTAGCAGTATAATTTCCGATATCGAAATATTGTCTAGTATTGAAAACGGATGGCGAATGGTTTACCTTATGCAATGGAAAAATATTGATTCAACATTAGAATTTTGGACTGAAGTTAAATGTTATTGTTAAGTTTTTTGTTAAACTTTGTATATTGTGAATGATCGCTGATTTCTATTTAAAAAGTTGTGTATGCAATATATGAAATAAAAAAAATGTATTATCTAGTACAACTGAATACAAACATATTTGTTTAGTTTTTTTATATTTTTGTTAAGTTTTATGATTTAATTTTGTTTTTTTTTTTTAAACCTTTGACTTTAAGACTGTTTTATTGTTATATTTTTAAAATAAAAATATTATACTTATTATTGAAAATTAACTCATTCAAGATTTTAAATAAAAAAGAAATTGTAAAACTTGGTGCGTTTTCTCTTAAATGGTGCGTTTTTTCTCCACTTTGGTGCGTTTTGAAATTAAAAGTTGACAACGCTGGTCGTTCAACAGACGTTGTTGAATGCACATGTTACCGGATGGCTATGAATCTTTTTTTCAATTTTTTTCAGTTACAGTGGTCAATATAACTAAACATAGAATTAAAAAATTATATTACGATGAACAATGCTTTTGGAAATGTTCAATGTCTTTTATGTCATCAAGCATTTAAAAGCTATAGAGAAAATGTTATTAAAAGGCATTATGATTTTTTCCATTCTAACATAAATAAATAAATTGATGACGAGAAAAAAGAGCTTTTTAATAGATCTAAATAATTATTTTTAGAAAAATTAAGTCGATGGTTAGAATTGGAAGAAAACAATGAAAATGAAAAAGATTTAAATTTAAGAGGAAAATTTTCAAGCATGGTGGCTCTAGATATTGTCAGGCAAGGCAGAACTTTTACTGATGGAATTATTAAGTAAAATTTGTCTGCAACTATTACGTAGCGAGTTAAAAGTTCTAACGGAAATAGACAGGCTATTATTTTGGAAAACTTTGGATAACTTGGCCTATCCTGAACTCAAAAAAAAATTCTTTCAATTTTCCCGTTCACATACTTATGTGAATAAATTTTTTTGGACTTAAAATTCATTTGTACTAAACAACGTAATAAAATTGGTTCTACGTCTTTGAAACATATATTGCTTTTAAGAAACTGTCATAACAGCATTAACGTAGACAATTTCCTTTGATTTAATTTTTCAATGAAAATCTTTTTGGTTACTTTTGCTTATAACGGTATTTTAAAATTGCTGTCAAATTCTCACCAATACTAGTACAAAATAAATTTGTGCATCACTGTTCTAGACAAATATTAATCTATGTTTCAAATTTCATTAAAAACGGAAAGTAGATTATCCTATATGAAATATATCTCATATTATCTTTCTTTAAATTTTTAGTTCAATAAAACACAATCAGAAAACAATTTAAACAATTATTTTGTATTAAAAGCTTTTAATTTGGAAAAATCCTTCTAAAATGGAGAATATAAATATTTTTTCTTAGTTAATGTGTGAGTATCTGTTCATAATTGCTATCCCATGTATACAAAATCAAAAAATGTAGAATAAACAAATTTAGAGAAAGGATACATTTATTTGTTACTAGCTGTGCCCGCCACGTCGTAGGCATCCTAACAATATTTTCTTAGAGTTTGCATTGAATCCAAACCCAATTTTGTGACTCTTACTTTTATAGTGCTTCATTTACGATTTATGCATTTTCGTTATATATAGGTACCCATCGCTGGATAAAAATCTTAAATTTTTTTGATATTCTGTTACTGTTTAGTTCTGTAAATAGTGTTAATAAAAATAAAATTGCGCACTTTCACTACTTATCTGAACCAAGATACTAAGGTCCTTCCTCACAAAATTTTATTAAAATTCATTTAGTAGTTTTTGCCTAACACAGAAGGACAAAAATTCTAAAAATTTATGTTTTGTATTTCAGTTTGATTACTTTGTATCTGGAACAACATTTTCAAAAATATTTCAAATACAGAAATGGGTCTGTTACAGTTTTATTGTATGTATAGATTTGAGTTTCTATCGAAGTGTGCGTAAATAACAAACATAAAAGGAGTGATTTAAGATAAAAGTACGAATATACGAATATGTACATTTACCAGCGTTGCTGCATAAAAACTAATTCCCATAATGAATTTATTGAAATTTTAAAGTATAGCATTTCTTCTGTGAGAGTAAACAATAAAAAATAACAAAAAAATAAATAATAAAAAGCAAAAAAAAAATTAATTTTTAAATAAATCAAAAAAAAAAAAGATTAACATAAATAATATGAACTGATTTCTCAGATTTTAATACAAAATATTAATTATTTTCTAAATAGTATAATTTAATAGAATAAAATTGTATTATTATTTTTTTTAATATTTAAAAATTAAAAAAAGTTACAAAATACTACCTTCTCTGGGTTCTGTACCACAGAAATTCACTGCAGGTCCCCTTTTTCTACTTAATCTGCTGCTTCATTCCCAGCAGTGTCTACGTATTCTTTAATCCACATCATTGTTACTTCATTAACCGAAGCACATCTCTTAAGTTTTAAAACACATTCCTGCGCTAGACTAGTCACTTGTCTCACTCATCGACTGGTTGACAAGTGCAATGGGAACCTTTCTTCCCTGCAACCGTCTTTCCAGCAGCAACAATTTCTGTTCAACAACTGTTCAATGCCTAAGGAGAACCTTTTGGGATAACCTGTTTACCATATGTAAGGTATTCCTGTCCATCCCTTCTGGATACTTCCCTTGGCCAATAAAAACCGGAGTTTTTTGAGAGATTAACCGTTTCGCTGTTCCAGGAAAGATCGCACATGGTTTATCTCTGTCGGATTCCCACTGTGATGTTTTTTATTTTTAAAAATTTAAAAAATGGGTAAATCTGTAATGAAGCTGGAGGTCGGCAGGCATACTATAGGTCCAGAACCAGGTTCACAACGCAACTACCTGCGCTCGATCCCCCAACCCCCTTTGAAGTGAAGATAACCAAAGTGCAGTTAAAAAATATAGCAAATGATATTGAAAGTTAAAAAAATGTTAATGCTGAAAGTAGAAAAAACCGAGGTATCTGAGTTTGTTTTCAAAATGAATTTTCCTTTTATGTCTTACTTTAAAAATTAATTTTTATTTGATGCCTAATGTTTATTAAAGCTTAGTTTTATTGGGCATATTTCTTACTTGTCCTTAAAATGTCACTTATTATAAGGTCCATCAACAAGCCTGCTGCTTAAATGCTTAGAGGCATTTTATATTTTTATTTAAGTCCTTGAGAGAGTAAGTATAATGGGATTATGCCACAATGTCAATTATTAAAATTCTATGATAATACAATGGGATTTGTAATCCTTGTATCTTACAAAAAAGTAGTAAACAGACCTTCTAGAAGGACTCCATACTACTTTTTTTACCTTTCGTCAGATTAACTTAAAAATATATAAAAATGTAAATGTTCTCTATATTTGTTGTATTTGTGTTTGTTGGTGTAAATAGAGTTAAATAAAGCAATGCTGTTAACTGGCAACATGTATAGTATTTAATTTAATACAAAACTTTGTGTTCATAAATATCACTAGTGCTTAAGGTGTTTTGTAATTCGTGCTTTACAAAAACAGTTATTAGGCGAGCCGAGTTATAAACACATTCTCACACACACCAAAAACACCTTGTGCCTTTGTTTGCATATGAAGGGGCTTTCATTCTTCTTTAAGTGGAGTTTGAGGGTGTTTTATTGACGCCTTTGTATTGCTAAATGATGTTGGTATAGCTTTTCGATTGTTAGTGTTGGAATTCATTCTTCTTGGTATGTTGTTTTTTTGTTTAGAAGTTTTCTGCTGTTACGTTTTTTGGTTGGTGAAAGTGAAGACTGTGTGAATGAGTGCCTATGTGTGGCATGATTTTGATGATAGCAATAGTTACACATAACTTTGCTAAAGGCGTTATACACAATGGAAGGTAGAGCAGGTCTGCATTTAGGAGAGTACGTGTCCGTTTACCAGACGAAACTACTTGGGTTGTTGAATGGGTTGGACCACCTTCTAGAAAGTATGCCGCTGGAAAATAGGTTATCATTGCACTTGACAACGGTTTTAAAACATGAGGAGTATATAGGTACTACGGGTATGAGTTCTCTCCCAACCTAAATACATTGAATTAGGAGCAAAAGCCATTAAATTGGACCAAAACCCATTAAAATCATTAAAAAGCCATTAAAAAGCAAACAATTAGTGGGAGGGTAATGAAAGTCAAAGTTAAGGGCCATTAAGAAGCAATAAATTAGTGGGAGGGTAATTAAAGATGAAAGTGTGAGAAGAAATAGGTTGACATATTGATAAGAAATATTTGTGAAGGGGGAGATATTGAGTATATAGTAAGAATTTATGAGTGTAATGATCTTATGTGTGTGGAAAGAATGAAGGTCATTTTTTAGATAGAGACTAAGAAGTGGGCAGACAGAAATGAAAGTGCACTTTCAAGTGTGGACCTTGGTTGTGTTTTTGAGCGTGTGGTAATGTTCTTAATTATGAAAATTATAAAAAATTCTTAAATTTGGGGTAAAACAAACTTAATCAGTGCTTGCAGCTGGGTTGACATATTGATAAGCATGATATTAATATTAAGGTTTAGTGCAATGTACAATCTCATGTATATGAAATAAATAGAGAAGCTGAACACAGCAGACAGACATATTGATAAATGTAGAAACATGCTAACAAGTGGAGTTACCGAAATATTTTACACATTATGAAAAATACACAATTTGATTTCTAGTTTTCGTTCAACAGAAGCTATATGTGAAAAGAATGCTAAAGAAGCATTTAGATATAAGTTTTTGGTCATTTTTATGTGGAGTAAATAAAGTTGTTGATAAGGAATCTTTAGCGATTGTAATTTTCCTGTTTAAGTTTTAGGTTTGATTTAAATATCTTGTGTATTTAAAAAAGGGTGTAAAATCGTATTAGGTAATAGAAAATTGTTATTTATAATTCTAGTTATGCGGTGAAGCATACATACACACACACGTACACGTACACATACATACATACTAAGGGACAGTCCTAAACATTATATAAAGTATGTAGTACATCGGGATCTCTTAGTTTGAAATCAAACAAATTTAAATTAATGTAAAAACAAATATAAAAAAAGTGTCGTCCTCAATTTTCGTGTGTAATATTTGTGGAAACAAATACATTAAAAATAAATCTCTAAAAAAAACACCTAAAGATTCACAATCCGTACAATTACTGTTCCCACGTATGTTTAACATACATGGAGAAAAAAATCATGTAAAATTGCATGAAAGTGATATAAACGTTCACCAACAACAGTCTCTACAGGAGCAGCGTAAGCTTAATTCAGAACCAGGTCCATTTACCCCATTGAAAGTCAATAAAATGGTTAAACCATTGTGCAGGAACGAATCTTAAAAAATGTCCTTAAGGCGGTGGGAAGCAGAGTACAGTTTTTGAAAAGTAAGTTTCAGTCACGCCTCTTAACATACCGCATCCCTTAAGGTGATATTAATTTAAACGTTGAAAGCAATTTAGAGGAAGGGTATAGGCTTCTAAAAAACTACTTAACAATTGCCTAGCAGATCACGTTGTTGTTAAATTTAATATTGAATTAGCAGCTCGTACCAATTACCAGCAAATGAACTAAAACCAGAAACGGACATGTATCATATAACGGAAATGATGCGTTTATCTATAGCAGATGATGTGGACACTACGTTAAAAATCCATGTTGATGCTATCAAAACAAAAATGTCCGAGTTTCAGGAAAGAGATTTAGGGTGGCCATTAGTTCAACTCAACTGGCTCGACATTAACATCAATAAAACATCGCTGATTTCTGGTTCTCAATATATTCCTACACCATCTAAGCTGGCGAATAAAATGTGTTGCATTAATATCAGAAACAACGACATTTTTTGTTTCAAATGGAGTATAATAGCAGCCTTATATAAAAGAGATAAGCAAAAAAAATTTCCACCGCCCATCGATTTATGAAGTTGAGGATATATCCAGCCCAATGATTAGCATGGAATGTGGAAGGATTTGGAATTTCAATGACATGAAGTTTCCAACAGACATTAAGGATATAAATATATTTGAAAAAAATAATAGTGATATAAGCATCAATTATAACCAAAATGATAAATCAAAATCCACAATTGGACCATATTTTATCACCAGTACAGAAAAGCAGATTCATATGATGCTATTAGAAAGTGATTGTGGTGAAAAATACCATTTTATATTAATTAATAATATGTCAAGGTAATGTCTTTTATTATTTTTATTTCATTATGGAATTGCAATTTTTATATATTTAATTTCTTTTTAGACTATTATCATCTCAAATATCCTCACATCAAAGAAAGATGATTATATGTAATGCATGCCTATACTCTACACATTTGCCAGATAGAATGGCAATACATAAGGCAAAAGAATGCGGTAGATGTATTGCAAAGATGCCGCAAGAGAAAAAGCTTTGTTAAGCTATAAAAATTTTGAGAGGCAGATGGACGTCCCCTTTACCGTTTGTGCAGATTTTAAATGCATACTGGAGGATATAGCTGTAAGTAGTAGTAATCAAAGTAGTTCTAACTTTATTAAAATGCATATATCATGCGTATATGCCTTTAATATTAACTGTAGCTTTAATAGGAATTTGAATAGATTTAGAATATTTGTAGATAGTAATAGGGATGTAAATGTAGGCGAACACTTTCTTAATTATTTAATTAGGGAATGTAAAGATATTTATAAAAACACTTTGAACAAATCGTTCCTATGCATTCCTCAACTCCCTTAGAAAAGAAAAATCTCAATAATGCTAAAAATTGCCACATATGTGATAAAACTTAAGGTAATGAGCCAACAGTAATAGATCACTGCCATATGTCAGGAAAATATAGAGGAGCAGCACATAGGTCTTGCAATTTAAATTATAAAATCCCCAAATTCATTCCAGTATTTTTTCACAATTTTTCTTCGTATGATTGTCATTTATTTGTGAAAGATTTATTAAATTTCAAAGGTGAAACTAATATTATACCATTAAATAAAGAACAATATATTTCTTTATCTTATAAAATACGCATTTATAGTGATGAAGAAATTGATAACTTATTAGATGAATTGCGTAAAGATAAAATTTCGAAAAATATTCCATACTCTTTAATAAAAAAAAACTTGATGAGTTTCGAAAAGAAAAAGAACAGATAAAAATCGTGCTAAGATTCTTAGACTCTTACAGGTTTATGGCGTCAAGCTTAGATGTTTTAGCTTCTAATTTATCTAACGATGTCTTAATATCAGTTCGAAGAAGTTTTTCAGATTCGGAAGAGTTTATTCTCATGAGACGAAAAGGGGTTTCTCCTTATGAGTATGTTAACACATTTGAAAAACTCAACGAAAATGAACTTCCATCAATTGAATTATTTTATAATAAATTAAATGACAAACAATGTTCGGAAGAAGACTATGTGCATGCTCGAAAGGTATGGGAAAAATTTTATTATAGTACTCCACGGGATTATATGAAAGTATATCTAAGAACTGATGTTCTCTTGCTAACAGATATCTTTGAAAACTTTCGAAGAGTTTGAAATAGAATTATAATCTTGACCCATCTCATTACTACACAATCCCAGGTCTTTCATGGGATGCTATGTTAAAATATACACAAATTGAGTTAGAATTACTAACGGACCTAGAAATGTATAATTTTATTAAACGCGGGATTCGAGGTGGTCTTACACAGTGTAGTAAAAGATATAGTAAAGCAAATCCTAGTTATTTAGGCAATTATGATAAAACAAAACCATCTGAATATATTTTATATTTAGATGCAAATAACCTCTACGGCTGGGATATGTCGGAATCTCTCCCATATGGTGGTTTTACTTGGACAAATGATTTTATACATCCAAAGGATATTTCGCCTCATTCCGAAATTGGCTATATTTATGAGGTCAATTTGGCTTACCCTTTAAACTGTTATGATCGCCATAATGATTTACCATTTTGTGCTGAAAACAAAATTATTGGTGGTAGTAAGCATTATAATTTGGTAGCTGATCTTTCAAATAAGAAAAGATATGTGATACATTATAAAACATTAAAACAGTGTTTGAATAAAGGATTGGTTTTGGAAAAAGTTTATCGGATTCTCCAATTTAACCAGAAACCATGGTTAAAAACGACATTGATTTAAATACAGAGTATAGAAAAATATCTAAAAATAATTTTGAAAAAGATTTTTATAAATTATTAAATAATGCAGTGTATGGTAAACCCATAGAAAATTTTGACAAAAGGAAAGATGTACGATTGCTTAGTGAATGGGGTCGCACTAACTGCAATCATCTGGGAATTGGAGAATTGATTTCAAAACCAAATTTCCATAGCATATCACAATTTACTGATTCAATGTCGGCTATACAAATGAACAAAACCACAACATATTACTCCAACCCAATTTATTTGAGTTTCTGTGTTCTAGAATTATCAAAATGGAAAATGTACGATTTTCATTACGGATATATGAAACCTAAATATGATGATAAAATAAGTTTGAATTATATGGATACAGACTCCTTTATATATTCTATGCGAACAAATGATTTCTATAGTGATATAAAGCAAGATTCGAAAGATCGGTTTGATACTTCATCCTACCCAGAAAATAACATGTTTAGTTTTCCTCCTATAAATAAAAAGGTATTGGGTATGAGGGGGAATTTATTACAGAGTTTGTTGGTTTAGCTCCGAAAGTTTACGCATTTACAGTTGATGATGCATATGATGTAAAAAAGCTAAGGGAGTTAAAAAGTGCATAGTAAGCAATTATAATATAGATATTTATAAAAATGTTTTATTCTCTAAACAGACAGTAATGGCCTGTATGTATACATTTACATGAAAATTACATAATATTTTAACTAATGAAATAAATAAAGTAGCTTTAAGTTTTAATGATACTAAGCGTAAAATTATGAATAATCATATTAATACATATGCTTGGCATCATTATCAATTAGATAGTGGCAATGGTGAATATGAATTAGATATGTTAATAAATGAATTAGAACAAACCAACTAAAATAATAACGAATTGTACATATATATTATAACAAAAAAATATTTGCATATAAAGCTATATAATAAATACTCGTATATACCATATATATATACTATATATATATATATATATATATATATATAATATATATATATATATATATAACATATATATATATATATATATATATATATATATATAGTATAGTTACACAAAACTTTGCTAAAGGCGTTATACACAATGGAAATAAAAAAATTCCATTGTTTCAATTTAAAACAAAACTTTATTATGTCTTTAACTTTACATTAAATTGGAGGAAAATAAGGTAAGTAATAAAATTGTATAATAAATAAATCATTATATAACTTTCTGAACAATTCCTGTTAATTGGGTGTACTTCATCAAACGATCGTAGAGAATTAGACAATAAGCATTTTTGTTTGTAGGAATCGGAATCGCAGTCTCAAACTCAATTTTTACATCAACAGGTCTGCTCTTAACTATTTCATTTTGATAGCTTAGATCAATAACGACAGTTAGGTTGTCCTTAAACTTTTCACAAGAAAGAAGTGGTTGTGCGGACTTCATATAGTAATTTTGTTGAAATTTTGCATATATATCATATAAAATAGCATAGCGGTTCTCTGCAATCTTCAAATTTAAATCATCGTACGGGCAAGAATCTCAATTTAAATGTACTTTTATATGTTTTAAGTCAGAATGAATATATTTCTTATTGTTTTCTAAAGCGAATAATAATAATCTAGGTCTTTCTCTGTTTATTGATAGCTTAACATTCCAAATATGATTTCTTCCACCAGAGAATGTAGGACTAAATATTAGTCCCTTCTCCGAAATGCTATGGGTAAAGTAATACCATCTTTAATGATCTTCATTATTTGTAGTTTTTTAGAGTCTGAAAGCTGTACATGTGGAACTCTCCATGATATATTCGTAATCGATAAACTAAGATTTTCATTTTCATCTGTTGAGTAATACACGTTCTCATCATTTGAACTCCGCAAAAGAATGAGTTCATGTTTACTATTTAATGTTATTTTATTGAAGTTCTCGGCAAATCCAAACAATATTTTAGGGGTAAAAAAATTAAATATTTGCATAGTTAAGTTTCCAGAAATGCTCCATCCAGCATTTCTTATCATATTACTTTCAAACTCATTAAGTGAAACATAATTTTGAATAGTGCTAGACACCCCTTATTATCGGGTACGATAAATTTCAACACTCTTAATTTCATAACGTATTTCACCAATTAGGTATGAAACGCAATTATTCCTTAGTCTAGTATTTGGAGAGTTCTCGCCTATAGTATTTTTTTATATTACCGTCTATATACAAGTAGCTTTCACTAGGAAGAACATATAAGTCTTGCTTTTGTATAGTAATTCGTATCTCGTCATTATTTTTAAATGACTGAATATATGGCACATAACTATGATAATCCTTTTTTATTATATTCTCATCCGAAATAGGAGTTTCCATAACATTTAGTATGTCAGACATTTTTCTTTACTTTTAATTCAAGTAATCTTAAAAATGCCTTATTTTCTTCTGTTAATTTAGGTCTTTTAGCTTTAATAGTTTCTGAAGGAATGTTTTCGTTAACTTTTTTGGTTCGGTTTTATTATAAATTATCATATTTTCCTCGGTGTCAAATGTAATCTAAGTGTTATTTCTTCACCTCTGAAGTTTATTAAACGATCCTCTTGATCAACAATCCAAACTTTAAGATATGTTATTTGTTTCACGTTCACTGGTAAATAGATTAGACTATTAGGGATAACGTTTAATTTATAACCTGGAGGAATGTCCACAGCAAATTCTTGAAGTATATGCGCCGGGGAATTATTCATATATGCTCCCCTAATTATATTACATTTAACTTGTATGGCATTAACTTTTAAAATATTTACTGGTTGGTTTGATAAATGTTTTATATTAGGACTTAAAGAACCACCACTGAAGCCCAGTAATCTACCAATAGATCTTTTTCGATCAAATAAAATTGTATCATGCGAGGATGTTATTTAATTTGTAGAGTGTTATTGTTGGCTTCAATCACAATTTATTAACATTTTTTTCTTTATATCAGCTATGTCTTGCAACCCATAAGAACCTATAGGAATTTCAATTACTTTATCTCTAATATGAAAAAGATTGTTGTCATAGTCTACGTTAGGAATCGAATTATATGAATGAAAATCAATTAGAGAACATTCGTAATCAACCGCCAATTATATTGGTGGAAAGAAATTTGCCCTTAAAATTTAAGATTTTTCGCTTAGTGCTAATGCTATTGATATAGCGAATGATTGGATTTAAATAAAATAAAAAACGTAATGTATAGTGTTTTGTTTTACATATTTATTTATTTGGTTACTTATCACTAATTTTTACAATATTTCAGTTTTACTTATCCAAGAATTATGCTGACTTGGAAATCCTAACTATTTTACATATGCTCTATCATTCTTGTTTTTTAATATTTTTTCGATCAAGAAAGGAAAACGCGTGCGTAGTAACTCATCCTTGTGAAACCCACCTTTTATTTCATTTCCTTCATAGTCTTCTAGTATAAATGTAATTGGATAAGTATTTTGTATCGATCTTATTTTATATATTTTTGTTTTCCAATTTTGTGTAAATTAATTTTCAAATACGTTCTTATATTTACTAATACGTACATAGACTCCAACCTTAAACCGTGAAGCTTTAAATAGTTTTAAATTATTGTATACAGTGTTTAGTAAATGTTTTTCGTATTCATGATTTTCATGAATGGGAGCCATTTTGATCGTTCTATGTATTTTTTTGTTATATTTATTAATTTATTTATAGATGCTAATCCATCTATAAGATCCATTGTTACTAAACTCTTGCCACATCATTTCTTTCAATGTCCTATTGAAGCATTCTACAATGAAGCTTTCATAACGCTATATGTACAGTAATGATTAATTGAATGTTTTCCCATTAATGCTCTAATCTCCTTATTAAAAAATTCTTTACCATCATCTGTCTGTAAATTCCTAGGTATACGCCCCTTATGAAATATTTTTTGAAATGCTTTACGAACTTTTAATGCAATTTTTAACTTAAGGGATTCGGCCCACGCATATTTTGAAAATGTATCAATAACTGTTAGCATATATTTATATCCATTGTTTCTTGTTGAATAATTGCCCATTTCTACCAAATCAGCTTGCCATAGGTCGTCAATCCCCTTCGTCAGAACTCGTCGTGTAAAAACTTTTTCCGCGCTCGTGATTGAAGTTCATTTACTATTTCTCTCTTATCCGTATTCATGTCTATATAGATTACATGAGCGTTGTGTTACCCTTAAATATTAAATTTGATTGCTTATATTATGATAACTTAATTTGAGGTTGTGGTTCCATCTTTTGTTTTTTTATAGCATCCACTTTAGAGCTCTTATCAATCCCCTAAAAAATATAATCCTCAATCTTATTAAATCTCTCTTCGATACTGTTTATGAAGTCTTGATTTGCATTGTATATCTGATTCTTCACAGCTTTTTCAATAATTTTAACATCTTTATCAACAGCCTTCGTCTTGCAATACTTTTATGTTACTTTTAATTAAATTCAATTGATATCTTATTCTATTTTAAGTTTTTCTGTTTCAATATTTTTGGAAATATATTGTTCAATTTTATGAATTCTTTCTTCAAACTTTTTTATAAAGTTTCTATTTGAATAGCTTAACTCTTCGCTTATATAATTTTTAAAATCTTTTTGTATATGTTTGAGATCTAAATTCATATAAGTTTTATTAACAGCATCAAATTTGTTCAACGGTGAAGCTATATTTATAATTCTTCTATTCTCTACGTTTATATTCTCCCCATCCAGGATCAAACCAAATTTTTTTTAAAAGAGTTTTTGTTTTCAACTCATTTCTATGCTTTTTAAAGTAATGTCCAAATTTATCAACAGTTTGGTTCCTTTAGTTCCTCAATAATTGATATTATTTCATTAGTACGGTGTTCGTTACCAGCTTATTGTAATGCTATCAAGAGCTTTAATCGATCTACTATTTCATTAGGATTATCCCCGTGTGCGGTAACGAAGATACCCTAGAACCAATCCCGGATGACGGTATTGAGTGTATACCACCTAGCCAAAATGAGGTCAAAGTAGCAGTTACTCGGCTGAAGAATAATAAGGCAGCAGGAGCCGATGGGTTACGAGCCGAACTATTTAAGACCGGAGGCGACACGCTGATGAGGTGTATACATCAGCTGGTTTGTTCAATTTGGTTAGAGGAACGCATACCCGATGATTGGAACCTCAGCATATTATGTCCCGTGCACAAAAAAGGAGACAAGACAGTATGCGCCAACTACAGAGGAATAAGTCTCCTTCCCATCGCATACAAAATACTTTCCAGCGTACTGTGTGAAAGACTAAAATCTAAAGTTGGCGAGATAATTGGGCCATATCAATGTGGCTTTAGACCTGGTAAATCCACCACCGACCAGATATTCACCTTACGTCAAATCCTGGAAAAGACCCAAGAAAAACAGATCGACACCTACCATCTATTTGTCGACTACAAGGCTGCTTTTGACAGCCCCATTCGTTCAAAGGTGTTTCAAGCCATGTCTGAGTTTCGTATCCCTACAAAATTAATACGGCTGTGCAGGATGACCTTAACTGATACGCGATCTTCAGTTAAAATAGGAAAAAACCTCTCCGAGCCATTTAGTACCAAACGAGGTTTCAGACAAGGCGATAGTCTATCGTGTGACCTTTTTAATATCCTGCTAGAAAAGGTTATACGGGATGCGAATGTGAATAGAACTGGCACGCTATACACTAAACAACACATGTTACTCGCTTACGCTGACGATATAGACATCATGGGTCGAACATTGCGAGCGGTAACTGCCACCTTTGAAAAAATCGAAAAAGAATCTGCCAAAGTGGGTCTGGCAGTAAACGGCGATAAAACCAAGTTGATGGTATCAACGCACAAGACGTCCAGTAGACTCGGGCAGACAGTGGAAGTTGAAAACTACAACTTTGAGGTAGTTAGCGATTTTATCTACCTCGGTACCGCCATCAACAAAACAAACAACATCAGTTTTGAGATAAAGAGAAGAATAATACTGGCCAATAGATGCTACTTTGGACTAGGTAAGCAGTTTAAAAACAAGGCCACCTCTCGACAGACAAAAATAACTCTCTACAAGACACTGATACTACCCGTGCTATTATATGGTTCCGAATCATGGGTACTTGCGAAAGCAGATGATGCTGTGCTTGGAGTGTTTGAGAGAAAAATTCTTCGAAAAATCTATGGACCAATCTGCGTTGGCGGAGAATATCGGTGTCGTATGAACCATGAGCTGTATGAGCTGTATGCCGACATAGACATAGTCAAACGTATCAAATTACAACGATTGCGTTGGCTAGGTCATGTTGTGAGAATGAATGAAGATGCTCCAGCTAGAAAGTCATTTGAATACGAACCTGGTGACGGTTCACGCAGAAGGGGAAGACCGAAACTTCGATGGAAAGATCAAGTTGAGGAAGACATCTCGAAACTTGGTGTCAGAAACTGGAGAAGAAGCGCAGAAGATCGAGGCGCTTGGAAATCTATTTTACGTTCGGCTACAGGAACAAATGTTCTGTAATAGCCACCTAAGTAAGTAAGTAAGTTATCCCCGTGTATATAGTTTGGTTTGTTAAGGTTTACTTTCATTATACCTTTACCAATGTGAGTAGTATCAAATAGCTTATTAATTATTTCCTTATATTTATAACCTCTATTTCCTTTTAGTTGATCAAAGTTTCTTCTGTGTGCATTTGTAGCAAGCAAAATTTGTTTATATAAATATAAAAATATAGTATCAAGCTTCTTGTTTTCATATAAGTCTGTTTGATCAAATCCAATCATCAGATTGTGAATAAAAGGATTCATTATCTAAATCAACATCTTCTTTAACATCACTCGTGTTTGATAACGAATCAAAATAGTATTTTTTCATTGGGGTGCTACCCACAATACTATCATCTTATAGTATAATGTTTAAACTTAATTTCTATTGGTTTTAATAACCTTTCGCTAGATAACGTAACTAGTTTTTTAAAGGTTCTGTTAGGGGTTTAAATGTGTTTTCTAACTTGTTGATTGTTTCTTCTTCCCCGCGTTTAATAGCTTCAAATTTCTTTTTTTAAATTTTCCTGGATCTCACCAACTCTTTTAATATATTTTCCTCCATGTTTGTGTATAAGAGGTTTAATTAATATGAATAAATATTCAAAAATTGTATTAGATCTATTAACAGCTTCTAATAATAGATAAACAGCTTCTTTAAACAGCTAAACAGATTATTGTTATTAGTAAAGTAGCTCTTGTTTTGTGTTAAACAAATAGCGTCAATATAAATTCTTATACGTCTGAAGTAGTTTAACGATTAGTTAGACTAAGCTTGAATGAATACAGCGAAACCTTTTCTATAACGTCCATTACATATTTCATCATCTTTATTTATTACAAGAAATCCATATTTATCCTTCCAGCATTCTTTACATATGGCTTGAAACGTTGTGAGACTCATATCACTTCCATTATGATCTTTATATTTATGCTTAAGGTTTAGTTCATCTTGCTTAAACATTATAATTAAGTTTGCATTATCACGTACTAAATCTTTTGGAATATGTGCTTATGTTTGACATAAATAAAATGAATCGATATATTTATATCTCCCCATAAAATACAATTGTGCCAAAAAATACAATTGTGCGACGATTTATTTATCGAGATGGCAATAATGTATTTCTCCCAACGGCTGCTAATTTAAATCCGGAGAATTCAAGCTATAATCCAAAAAACTAAATAATCCATTAAATTGTGTCCGCAGTCATAACCGTTCTGATAATTTGGCATTAATATCAATCGCTTACCAAAATGTGCGAGGAATGAATACTAAATTAAAATCTTTTTACCTACATAGTCTTTTTGGAGTATGATATTGTAGTTTTTACTGAAACATGGCTTATAGATAAACCTGGCAAAATTATCCATAATTCTGAAATAATGTGCACTAAATTTCAAATTTATAGGAGCGAGACAGTTAGGAAAGATGGTGGAGGAGTGTTGATTGCAGTCTCAACTTTACTTCCATCTGAAGAGCTGATACTAAAATATAGCCAAGATATTGAATTTATATCCATACGTATTAAGTTAAAATATTGTACTGTGTTTATAAACTGTTCATATATACCTCCAGCCTCAAATATTAATATATACGAATTACATTCGAAAGCAATACAACTCTTAGTAAAGCATTGTAAAGCAGGTGACACTATAACAGTAATTGGCGATTTTAATCTTTCAAATATAAGATGGCGTAAAAATGCAGACTCAAACTTTCTTAATCCATCAACAAACTTAGAATCAAACATGTATGTTGTGGACTCCTTTGCAGATCTTGGACTTTTTCAAATATATTGAATGTAATGTAAGGCAAAAGGCGTGCTTGGTTTCATTAAACGTTGGGGAAAAGAGTTTGACGATCCATATGTGACAAGGCAGTTATACTCATCCCTTGTAAGACCGAGTTTAGAATATGCTTCCTTAGTTTGGGATCCACAATATGATGTACATGGTAAAAAAATAGAATCTGTTCAGAAAAAATTCCTTTTATTTTGCCTACGTAACCTCCCATGGAATCCTAGTGTTAATCTTCCATCTTATGAAAGTCGCTTAGAACTCATCAATCTTCCTACTCTAAAAAATAGACATATATATATGAACATCTCCTTTATTATGAATTAAATAAACGGAAATATTGATTCTCAGTTCCTGCTGTAATTAATATTTTACTTTGTATTCTAGCCTGTAAGAAATTGTTATTTCATTCATTGGCTAAATATATTTAAATAAATACAAAAATATGATCTGATATTATTTTGCTTTTCACATGCAACATCAGTAAATATCATTACTGAATTTACTTTAGCATCATCAGGTGATAAAACGTCTTAAATTTTTGAAAATGTATATAAGCCCATACCCTTTACCGATGAAATTAGTTTTCTTAGATATTGATATTTGGGTTGATGTAGTGATTTACATTAAATGTAAATGTTTCTGAATTTCAATACATTAGGGCTTTCAATCAGACTAAGCATAATATTAGTTTTACCTCAACTGGATGTCCCCACTATTAATGCTCTTATAGAGTTTGGTAGAAGGCAGCTATGTTTAGTTACATTATTTTTTTCATTAAAATCCAAATTTCTCACTAAAATGTTTGAATGATGTTTAATCAAACGCATCTTTACAAATGAGGAGTAAAATAAAATGAAGATCTTTATATTAACAAGTATTCGCCAACTTACATATTTTCAGAAACAAATTGTTATAAGTGAAGGTGTATACAAAGAAACATGTTATTGGTTAACAGGTAGTTAGTGGAGAAGGACTACTAAATAAGTTTATGAATTCGCTTCCAATCGAGCTTCACCTACCTGGTTATCAATTTTTTGGACCTGGAACGAAACTGGAGAAACGTATCCAAATGGGAGATAAAGGAATCAATCCCTTAGATGCTGCTTGTAAAATTCATGATATAAAAGATTAGTGTGTGTGTGCGCAGTAAAAGCAAACAGCGTTGCCGTTTTTGGTTATTTCTAACCATAATGAAGATAACATTGAATTTGTTTTGTTACTTCATAAGATTAATGTATGTGTGTGCTATAAAAGCAAATACTGAAAATATTATAAATACCCAATATTACTTTTAGCAAATACTGAAAATATTATAAATACCCAATATCACTCTTATGTCTCTAGTTCAAAAGTTACAAAAAGCACTAATATGTCAACTCCCACCCATGTGTTTGCTTGCTAAAGCATATACACAAGATGTACATAAGTACAGTCATAGCCACACATTAATATCAGAAGTACATGCCGAAAGAAAGGCAATGTCTTCAATGTATAGAAGGTGTACAGTGTTTTCAAGGTGTCCATTAAAATTTCTTGTACATTTCTGCGATCTCTGGTCAGAATAACCACACATGTTTGCATAATCTTCGAATTCTATAAACCACTTTGTTACGTCATAATTATCGTTCCCATTAACTGGTGGTATTGGCCGCATCTAGCTCTGCCAGATCAGATCGGCGGATGTTGGGTAGATGCTGATCGCCTTCCTTCAACAAACGGATTTGTTGCTGTATCTTCAGCATTTCTAAACGAATTCTCAAATTTTTTGGGCAGATGTGTTAGAAAATTTGGCAGAGGCATTAGCTGAAGCTAAATCGGCGACAACGAGCTCAGACACATTTATATTAGCAACATGTACACTAGATTCAGACGTGGCTGTGGCAACAGAATTGTCCGCATATTACATATTTAAAAATTGGGCGACAGGCACTCTGGCAGCATGTTCTTTAACCTCAGGAATTTTGGAGTCAGAAATCTAGGCAGGAGGACCTCTACCATTCAGGACATCAGCAATTTGGGCAGCAGATAATTTGACAGCGGGCATTTCAATATTACGAACTTCAGATTTCTTCATCTTAGTATTTTTGGCAGCGAGGACTTCAAAATATTCAACATCAGATTTCTCGGCATTAGGCGGTATGTTCATCATTTCGTTAGCATCAGGTGACACGGCTAAGGAGTCTACGTCTTTTATTTGTTCTTTAGTTTCCATCAATGCACCAAGCATTTCATCTGATGGAGTGGTGTTGTCGGTGAAATGTTTCTTAGATTCTGCTTTTCTTATAACTCTCTCATATGGCATTCGAAGCTGACAACGTGGCGGAGTCTGGAAAATCAACACCAGTATCAGCAAGGGCCATCATGAGCATCGTGCGGCTAGGACGCAAATCCATTTTTATCCGTCAATAAATTAACAATCCTTTAGTAAAATCACTTCTTTTATAGACTTTCTAAAGGTCCACCCCACACCTGATTTTATAATGAGTTTCTTTTATTAATTTTATGTCTTTTTTGAAGCGTGGCTTTTCTCTTTTCAATATCACCCGGAAATCGTAATGATCAGTATTGCAACACTTTTACAAAATCATATCTTTTGATGTACTTGGCTGCAATTAATCAAAAACATGTTATAGTATCGGTGCTGCCACATCGTAGATCACTATACTATATAACTTCTTCCTTCAGGAAAAACAACGACTTAACACAAATAAATTTTTTATAAAAAAAGAAAATTTCCGAACACTAGAATTTTTTCCAAATAAAATATGAATAAACAATTTGATTATAAAACAAGTTAGAGTGCTATATTCGGCCGTGCCGAATCTTTTATACCCTTCACCACTGTGATTTTATTTATACAGAAATGTATCTATATGTATATATATTTATGTAAAAATATATACATGTAGGGTATCAACCACAGTCGACTAGACTAGAGACTGAAAGATAACGGGACAAATTAACGGACAGAATATTGGTGGGGACAGTGTCGAAATGAAACAATAGAAAAGTGAAATAGACGGACATTGAAAAAGAAGAGTTGAGTGTGGACAATCAAAGAATAAACACGTTAAGCGTTAACTTTTACAATTAGTTTATCCATTGTAATATTAAACTTAATCTAATAAAATATTTAAATAAACATTAAAAAGAAGTTAATATTTTAAAAGGAATAAAGGTTATCCCATTAAGGGTAATCTAGTGAATCCTACAATATGGGGGCTCAGCCGAAATTTATTTAGTATATTCCATTGTGAAATAAATTTAAAAATAAAAGACTGTGTTTTGAAGTAAGAACAGAGAGAAAAAAAAACCCACCACCAAAAATATTGTCACAATGCTACAATTCAAACAAAAACAAATAAGAATTTGTGAGTGCTAAATAATTTGCATTAGAAAAAGAAAAAATCAGTTTGCTTTGGCAAAGAAAAAATATATGTAGTTGAACATGTTGTTATTGGTATTGTGATGCAAGAGAAGCAAAGGCAAAAAAAAACAAAATCGTTGTATTTTATAACTGAACAGAAAATTCCGTGATGAAATTGTGTTTGCTGCGGCAATGAAACGAAGAATAAGTGGAGAGAGGAGAATCATTTGTGTTTGCTTCGGCAATGTATAAAAAATAAGAAGTGTGAGTAGAACTGTGTTTGCTTCGGCAATGTATAAAAATAAGTAGTGGGAATGATACTGTTTGTGTTTGCTTTGGCAATGAATAAAGTTTAAAGAAGAGAACACTGATGTTGTTGTGGAGCAAAACAGATATGAGAGATCTTGTTGTTTAATAAAAGAAGAGATTTGGAACAGAACGAAACTCATCGTGTTCTATATAATTTTGTGTTGGTGCATTTTGTTACTACGTTTGATTCTGCGTAGTAATTTTTTATAGAAAAAACAGAAAAAGACGTTACGGAAATTTAGTTGTGTTGTTGCCGAAAAAAAAGAGAACTGTGTTGGTGAAGGTGTGGTTTATTTTATTTAAATAAGACAGAAGCAAGAAAAGAAGAAACTTTGTTTGTGGTGCACAAAGAACATTTGCATGATATTGTCCACTAAGATAGATTAGAAAAAATAAAACATAAAAACTACGTTGCTAGCTGGAAAAGAGGGAAAGAAAACAGCAGGTATTGCCTAGTGAAGTGTATGCTGTGTGTTTTGCCTGAGCAGAGAAGTTTGTATGCAGTATTTTGCGGTTGTGTTGCGGTTGCGTCGTTAGAAAATCCTATGGTGTATGCAGGAGAGGAGTTGTTAGCAGATAAGTAGAAGACTGCTTTCATGAATTAACTTTAATATTGATTTTTATTTTAATAACTTTTTTTGAATAATTTCATAATTGATTAATTCATTTAAATTGAATATTGAATTTTTTGTGAATCAATTTCGAATTTTTTTAAATTAACGTAAATTTATAATTCTTAATAATTGATTGAATTGAATACTTAAATTTTTATTTTTGGATTTACATTTTATATTCTTAAAGTAATTTAAACCTATTTTTAACTAATCTTATAATTACATATCTTATTTCGATTTTAATTATTGTTGTATATAAAATATTTTGATTTATAAAAATGGACAGACAAACTATATTGGGGTTGAGTGTAAGTGCCCTTAAGGACGAATTAGAGAAATTAAAACTAGATACACGTGGACTAAAAGCGGAACTACAAGCAAGACTTTTAGGGTATTACGAACTTGATTTTTCTGACGCTAGGGAAGACGTGGATAATTGTGCCAGTGAAGTCGGTTCTGTTGTAGGCAGTGCGGCCGGATCTAACGCCAGTGATGTGGGAATAGTCCCTGTAGCAAAAAGTATGTACACCCTCAAAGATGTCGAAGACAGCTTGTCCACGTTCAGCGGAACAAATTCACCTGACATTAATCAGTGGATTACAGAGTTCGAAGAAATGGCAGAAATCGTGAAGTGGAGTTCACTACAGATGTTCGTGTATGCAAAGCAATTGTTAGTTGGTGCTGCTAGGATGTTCGTGAGAAGTCAATCAGGTATTAAGGATTGGTCAACTCTTAAAAGATGTTTGCAGAAAGAATTTGGTATTTGTTTTTCAACAGCCGAAGTGCATCGGCAGTTACGTGGCAGAAAATTAAATCGGAACGAAAGCTTGATCGAATATTTGTATTCTCTAATGGAATTGGGAAAACATATTGAATTAGAAGAGAAAAGCATCGTAGAATATTTTATAGAAGGAATTCCGGATTCGAAGTTTAATAAAACAGTTTTATATCAAGCCAGTAACGTAAGTGAACTTAAGCGACAGATGCAGGTTTATGAAAAAATAAGATATAACCCTCGATCAACAAATAAGTGCAGAGAATTTAATGTGACGGAGAAGAAATCTGAATTAGAAAAACCTAAGGTTAGAGATTCTGACAGAAAATGTTATAAGTGTGGCGCATCTACACATTTAGCCAGAGAATGTCCTGAAAAACAAGTAAAGTGTTTTAGATGCCAAAAGTTTGGACATCGTTCTTTTGAATGTCAGATGAAACAATCAGAAGTAAAAGTATTCAAGCCAGAAAGGAGCCAAGCAAATATGACACGCAAGGGTCCAGGGCTAATTTTTAAAGACGTTGTAATTAAAAATAAGATTTGGTCAGCATTAATAGACACTGGATGTGACATATGCATCATGAGAAATGATATGTTAGTAATGATAGGTGATGTTGACTTTGTTCCCGAAAAAGTAAAATTGTATGGCATTGGCGATAGTATGATTATAACAATGGGTCGTTTTGAAACTCAAGTTAAAATAGATGGCTTAAAATTTGACGTGACCTTTTATGTTGTTAGGGAGAATGACGCTATTCACTCCATAATGATAGGAAATAGTTTAATGAAAAAAGCAGAGGTGATAATTAAGAACGGAGAAGCAACATTTAGAAAACCGTCCGAGGAGAATATTTTGTTACGAGAATTTGAAAGTATTTGTTTAAATGCTGAAGAATACTTACCGGAAGTTGAATTAAAACTCTCACATTTAACCAACGAAGTTGCTAACAAAGTGGTTTCAATAGTAAATAATTACAAGCCTCGAAATGATTTTAAAAGCCCAGTGGAGATGAAGATTATTGTAAAAGATGATATACCAGTGTACCAGCGTCCTAGACGGATTCCGTTTGCAGACCAGCGTATAGTAGATGATCAAGTTGAAGAATGGTTGCAACAGAAGATTATCCAGCCAAGCACATCAGAGTATGCTTCACCAATAGTTCTAGCGGCGAAGAAAGATGGATCGAAAAGGTTGTGTTGTGATTTCAGAAAAATAAATCAGAAAATTGTACGAGACCATTTTCCCATGCCGCTGATAGATGAAGTCGTGGATAAATTACAGAATGCTGAAGTATATACAACCCTAGATTTGACAAACGGATTTTTTCACGTTCCTGTGGAAGAGTCCTCAAGAAAGTTTACGTCCTTTGTTACGAGTAGTGGACAGTTTGAATTTCTTTATGTTCCCTTTGGAATTTGTAATTCACCAGCAGTTTTTACGCGGTTTATAGCTGCTGTGTTGATGGATTTGATACGTGATGGTACAATTATAGTCTATATGGACGATATCATTATTCCCTCTATGGATGTGATCGAAGGACTAAAGAAGTTTGAAATCGTTTTAAAGAAAGCAGAGTCATGTGGTCTTCGAATTAAGTGGAGTAAGTGCCAGATATTGCAAAATAAAGTAAATTTTCTGGGGTATGTGATACAGAATAGGTCTATTAAACCGTCAGAAGAGAAGATAAGAGCGGTAAAGAACTTTCCGATCCCCACCGATCGGAAAATGGTTCAAAGGTTTTTGGGATTAACGTCGTATTTTCGAAAATTTATAGGAAATTATGCGGTTACTGCTAGGCCATTGACAGACTTGTTGCGAAAGAACGTACCATTTACAATTACTGATGAAGTGTTAATATCCTGCCAACAGTTGAAAGAAGCTTTAGTGAGCGCACCAGTGTTGAAATTATATGATCCAGATGCTATTACAGAGGTTCATGCAGATGCAAGCAAGTATGGATATGGCGCTATCCTATTGCAGAAGAGTTTAGATGATCAGCAGTTACACCCAGTACAGTTCATGAGTCGAAGAACAAAAATTTACGAGGAAAAATATCATTCCTATGAACTTGAAGTTTTGGCCATCATTGAAGCTCTAAAGAAGTGGCGAGTGTATCTACTAGGGATACCATTTAAAATTGTGACTGATTGTAATGCTTTTAAAATGACTATGAACAAAGAGGATGTTCCACCAAGGATATCGAGATGGGCCATGTTTCTCCAAGACTTTTGTTACGAGATCGAACATAGGCCGGGCACTAGAATGAAACACGTAGATGCCTTGAGTCGAATGTTTTGTTTGATTGTTGAGAGTAGTTTAACTCATCGAATGAGAGAGGCTCAAGAGGCCGACGAGTTGACAAAAGCTATAAGAGCTATATTAGAGTATGGTAATTATGAAGACTTTTATTTGAAAAACGGTGTTCTATTCAAAGATCCAATTAAGGAACTTGTTGTAGTACCGGTCCAGATGGAGGAAGAGATTATAAAGCTCGCTCATAACCAGGGTCACTATGGGGTAGTAAAGACGCAGGAAATAGTTCAAAAGCAGTATTATATAGCAAGATTGGCGCCTAAGGTAGCGAAGGTGGTAAAGGGCTGTGTGGCGTGTATTGTTACTGATTCTAAAGCAGGTAAAAAGGAAGGTTTGCTAAACCCTATAGAAAAGGAAGATATCCCGTTGAGTACGTATCACGTGGATCATGTGGGTCCCATGGAGATAACAAAGAAATGTTACAATTATATTTTTGTTGTGGTTGATGGTTTTACCAAATTCGTTTGGCTATATCCAACGAAATCAATGGATGCAAGATCGGTGATAGATTGTCTTGAGAGACAGTCAGCAGTTTTCGGTAACCCAAAGCGGATTATTACAGATAGAGGTGCCGCGTTTACCTCGAATGTTTTTGAGAGCTACTGTAAGGAAGAGAATATTCAACACTTGCTGATAGCCACAGGTGTCCCGCGAGGCAACGGTCAAGTAGAACGGATGCACAGGATAGTGGTCCCTATGTTGTCGAAATTGTGTAGTGAAGATCCCAAAAGCTGGTATAAGCATGTACGTCGTGTGCAATGCTTGATAAATTCTACAACATCAAGAAGTACGCAGTATTCGCCTTTCAGATTGTTAACTGGTGTTGACATGAGGTTGCCGGATTTTCCAGAATTGCGAGAAATCCTTGAAGCTGAAGCTGTACGAGAGTTAATGGATGACCGTGATGAGATTCGGAAGGGAGCTAAAGATAATATAGCGAGAATACAGAAGGAGAATTGCAAGACCTTTAATATCAGACGAAAGATTGAGACAGAGTATGAGTTGAATGAGTTAGTCGCCATTAAGCGGACTCAGTACGGAACAGGCATGAAGTTGAGAGGAAAGTTCCTAGGTCCTTACAAGGTTGTGGAAAAGTTACCACATGGGAGGTATGCGGTGCAGAAGGTTGGAGACCATGAGGGGCCAACACGGACAACCACAGTAGCAGAGTTTATGAAGAGATGGCAATCCGAGCCGTATTGCCGTCAGGAGGGCCGATTGTAGGGTATCAACCACAGTCGACTAGACTAGAGACTGAAAGATAACGGGACAAATTAACGGACAGAATATTGGTGGGGACAGTGTCGAAATGAAACAATAGAAAAGTGAAATAGACGGACATTGAAAAAGAAGAGTTGAGTGTGGACAATCAAAGAATAAACACGTTAAGCGTTAACTTTTACAATTAGTTTATCCATTGTAATATTAAACTTAATCTAATAAAATATTTAAATAAACATTAAAAAGAAGTTAATATTTTAAAAGGAATAAAGG